>CAJFCO010000131.1:3688562-3797712 GCA_904066015.1 Synergus gifuensis
AAACCGGCGGGCATTTCTCATGTCGGGGATAAGATCAATACGGCCGCGCAGCCTATACGCGCTCTCCTATACCCACGTCCAAGGATCTAAATAATAAGGTAAATAATAGGAAATAATCACTTGATATCACGAGACATCTCGAAGATCCATTCCAACTTACCTTCAACAATCCTTGATTCAAGGCGATCACCACGAATTCGTGCTGTATCTTTTCTAGAGGGTACAAGAAACCTGATTAATTGAGGCTTTCTTCAAGAGAAAGTATCAATATACCTTTATTATTGGCATTAGGTTTTGGAAGAGCATGTTTTCTTACAAATTTTTTTCCCATTTTTTTTGCCCATTTATAACCCTTTCTTTTGGATTTCTTTTCATAACTCATTTTTCGACGCCCTTCAATAACCTTGTTCAACATCTGCTTTTCTTTCACCCTTTCCTCTAATTTTTATTTTAGAAAAGATATTTGGAAAACGAGGTTTTGGAAAAGGTGTGAAAGGGGGGGGGGTTAAAAAGGGGATTATAGAATAGGTTGGAAAGGTTTGAGTAAGAAAGCGATATGAAAAAGAAAGAAAACGGAGTTTTGAGAAGGGTGAAAACAGTGATTTCGGTTTCAAGAGATTTCATAAGATTTCAGAAATTATAAAAGGATTTTAAGAGATTTATAGTGATTTTAAAGAATTTCAAGGAATAAAAAGACTAAAGGATTTTAAAAAGAGTTGAAAATAGTTATCAAGAAGGAGTTTGAAGAAGGAGGTTAAAAAAGGGGATGAAATATAATAAATAATAAACAAATTCTTAACATTAAATGTTCATGTATTATTTCACTGCATTTTCTAGTTTTAGAAGGTACAATAAAGCATCGGAGCTATAGGTACACATAAAAGTGCAAATGGATCATAATTTTTTACGGCACTACTTGCCCTCGGAGAAGCGAAATAGATTGAATTGAAACGCAATTCTTTTAATGATATCGTAGAGTTGGAAATGAGAAAACGAAAGGGTTCTTTGGTCTGCTCTAAAGGTAACTTATGACATTAAGTCAGAGGTTCTGCTTTCTGCTTCAAGTTTAATTCAACTCCCTGCACGGAATCGTTCTACCTTGATTTCTCGAGCAAGGTAGTCTTTAATCAGTGACCAATCATTTTAGCCTGGTTAATATAATAATAATACCTAATAATAATTAGTAACGTTCGGACTGTGCGAATGTAATAATGAGCAATAATTCAGTAACTTGGAGTAATCAAATGAAAATTGCCCACAAAGTGATATCGACGATGATTATATAATTTACGAATTTTTTCAATTGTTGTATAGGATGTGTGGACCATGAAATGAGAAAGATAGGAAGAGGTAGTGTATACTGTATACAGTTGTTTCGATCCGATTATCTACTCGGCAGCATCGGCAAAGTTGTGATTTAGTATTTTCCACGCCGTTAATTTATTGCCAAGCCTACCACGTTACGGTTAAACATAGTTCATTACCGCGGGCTGTAATTAAAGCATATAATAACGAGTCGTAACCCTCGAGGCCTCCGGTCTTGTAAATCTTGCGTCGGACAACCCCGCTCCAAGTTCACCGGTTGTCCCTTTTCGCTCTACTTTGTCGTCCAAGATACCCGAAATATGAATTAAAAATAATAAAATCTGAAACAAAACATTCATACATTAAATTAAATACTGACGATTGGAAATATTTTTCACAGTATGGAATAAATTTAGTAGAATAATTACTATTAAAATACTGTTTGCTAGATTAAACTTAATAAAGAGAATTCTTTTATCAAGAAAGTATTGATTTTGAGATTTATAGCAATTATATTTGATCCGAGTGATGCCTTGTGGGTACCTTAATTAAAAGATTGATTTACTGCGAGGGAGATATAATCTTTCGACGTATATGAAATATATCCTCAATGAGCTTCATTTCTTTCTGTAATTAATCTTCTTCACGAAACACAGAAAAATAATTTTGTTAACGTTGCTCATAAATATAGAGCCCGTTAAGTACCCGCTAACTCTAATTGGAAATTTTCGAGTGATTTCTTGCAATAATCATGGAAGGAACTTTATCTTGTGAAAGCGATTTGAAAGAACAGTCATTTTCTTGCGGAGGGGACGATAAGTCCAGAAATTAGTGTGCGAGGCTGAATTCAGAAGAAAAGCCGTCGGTGTCGCTCGAGGAAAATTTACGCAACGGCACCGAAGAGAGCGACCGCCTTCTCTCCCCTTTTCCTTACTTCGTCTAATTCAAAACTATAAATCGAGGGCGGCTGTTGTATGTATGATGGCGGTGGCGTGAACCTGCGAGTCTGCGAGCGGTTGAACGTTGATAGAGAGAGAAAGAAAAGAGGAAGGCGAGTCGAAGTGAGAGAGAGAGAGAGAGAGGAGGCTGGAGAGAGACAGATACTGGAGCCAGAGTAACGTAACAGATGCTACACAATAAACACCTCGCGTCACTTCGGTCCATAAATCGTGTGGCGGGCTTCTAGAAGAAACATTCAACCTCCGCCTGCTTCTGCAACCCCCTTCTCTATCAACTTCTCATACCACCTTCTTCCATAACATCTCCTAGTCAGTGTTTTCAAATGCTGAGTAAATAACTGATTTTAATCAGTGAGTCTAATTAAAAAGATGCAGATAAAAAGATAAAAGATGGAGCTTTAGAAAATAGAAATATGCGCTTCAAGTCGTAAAAATTGATCTAGTTTCAGTAGAGAAAGTTGTTTATGATCAGACGCGAATTCAGAATCCAAATGGGTAGCAGTAGTGAAAGTAGTTTATAGTAAGACGCTAATTTTTTTCTGAAAATGATTAGTCTGGAATACTTTTAAGAATGATTAATGCTTATTATTTTTTCATCCACTTGTAGTTTTTAGTAATAAATAGTAGATTACAAAATAAATTAACAATCTCTGTTAGAAAATAATTAAATTCTACATGCATCATGAAGTCATCACTTGAGATAGAATCTATTCTCCAGCACGCTTTTAACCATACAAGATCCTATCTTTGCACCGATTTAAGATAATAATTTTCTGTATCTTGTACGAGACTTATATCACGATCAAAGTCAATCTCTTTCTGAAAATAGAATGTACATCAAACAGTTTTTTTCTTTCTGATTCATCAGCTTGTATTTATCTACCTGCCTCTCAACATATGTCTAGACATATTTTCCACTTTTTTGCAAAGGAATATATCTCTAAAATACACTTTATATAATGTTGATTTCGATAAGCGAATGGTGATAAATATCCTTAATGTTCAGAGTTTTCTGGAAAATGAAACTGGATCTGGGAATGAAACCTGTTTGTCAGAAAAATTCGAGGCCTTTGATTATTATGTTAACGGGTGCGCATCGTGTGTTCCTGTGAACTGAGTACCTTCAATTTATTTCAGTTGATATTAAACTGCTGAATTTAATGCTGCCAATAAAGGTGGACTGAAATCCTAAGGCGGGATAGTGGTAGGATTAATTCCAGGGGGAATGTAAATGATATGCTATAATGTCTCGCTTATAAAACAAACCTAACTAATATATTACACTTTGTAATTCACAAATCATCCAGTTGGATAAAGACAAATTAAAAATTCGCAAAAAAGATCAGAAGTACATTTAATACATATAATCCTTTCTGAAAAGGAGTCGAAATTATTACTTCAAACAGGTTTTCGAGCAAAAATTCAGTGCTACAAATGAGAAAGAAGATTCGTCTTCAGAAGATTCAATCGGCTTCCAGCAGAATCGAATAAATGTTGCTTCAATCTCACCCTAATTGCATTAAAGTGACACAAAATGACCTACATTTTTCAAAGACACATGTCTTAATCGCTGTTGGAGTCTTTTGTGGTGGAAACTGAGAAGTGGTACATCATACGATTTTGTGTCAAGTGCAGGCTGTGTGACAGACTCGTGCAGAGTTGTGGATGAGGGATGGAAGTGAAACCAGAACTGAGATAGTTGGGTTCGCAAAGTAGAGGGTTGTGGGTGACTGAGAGGACAGAAGGGGCGCTTCTATGCTGGAATGTAGGGGTGTGAGGTCTCTTTCTCTCTTCTCTCCTTTCAGGGTATCGGGGAGGAGGGGGATACGTGTCACTCACTCTCTTCGTGTCACTTACACCGACGTACATCACGAGCAGGCAGGCAGCTAGCTATACATGTTCCCTTTTATGTTCCCACACGCGTGCTCGCATAAACCTGTCAGTCTTGTGTCATGTGCACTGCAGTCATTCACTGTCGCTAGCAGAGCATAGTCAACGACAGTCTCCATCTAAACTGCACTTTAGTGTGTTTCCAAAAACTCCAAGTATGGACAATGATCTATTTTTTCACTATTTCCCAAAATCAGTCATATTTTACTTACAGTTTCGAGCAATTTGGGAAACTAGAAGATTGAAAGAAAATGATAGAATCATCGTCAATCATGATCCTTAAGGATTTTCAAGAAATTTTATAGGATTTCTAAGAAGTTAGGTGATTTAAAGAAATTACTAAGAATAATTAGTTTAAAAAAATATATTACTCTTTTCAAGTACTTCTCAGCTGATTTAAACTTTAAAGAACTTTGATGCTTTATTCTAAATGTCCACTCTTCAAATTATCCACTTGAACTAACATCCCTATACGATCTTCCACAAAAGAAATTTCAATAACACTTTCTTTGCTTGTGGTCAAGTAAACTTTCTTTCCCCCAATACGATTATTCGGTTGGATTATTGCCTTATTTTTGACCCCTCTTGTCATCCATGCCACTCTGCTTGTGGCTTCTTCTTGGCTACAAGGAAAAGTGAAATATCTTTTGTAAGACACGATCCTCGCTTCGCGAACATCGAGCTGAGGGTGAGGGAGAGATGTGGAGTCGACTAGGCCAGGGTGGAAAAGAGAGAGCGACAGTGAAAGAGGGAGTGAGAGAAAAGAGCCGTGGTGGGCACCAGGGGGAATGTGGGCGCAGATAAATCGGCTTTGCCACCACGGAGAGACGGGTTGCGCGAACGTGTCTCCATTACTGTAGAGCAGGTCGAGTTCTCATCGCATACAGTGGCTACATAATGATGCTGTGGCCAAGCATTTTATTGCTGCCATCTTTTTATACCAAGTTGCATATTTCGAAAGTTGCATGAGCTTCCAACTTTCCTCTTTTCCGATATACTATTAAAAATGACGTGGCAGATAAAGAAAATGCTCTTTTGAAGGCTCTCGTTTACCCCCTCAAAGCGGATTGCTTTAAAATATAATAATATTTGTGATATATTCATTATTCAGATGAAATATCAACTCCACATGGTTTATTAGTCATTTAAAATATTAAATATGTATCGAAAATTAATGAAGCGGAAGGAGATTTAAAAAATTCTGAACATTGATGGACAACGCGATGACCCGAGGCTCTTTTGTTTCTCTCTTTCACGAAGATTCCTTGCACCTTTACATTTTTGATATTAATATTAAACTTCTCTTCTCAATTCTTCTATTTTGCAACATTAATCTACAGTCGTCGTAATTTATAATAAATTCCTTTAGACCTTGGATAAAATTCGTGATTCGCTTTACACAAATTTAGAAAACGACAACCGGTTTCGTAGGTGTTATACAGGCGATTAAAATTCCATGATGGGAGAACACTTTTCCACTTTTTATAAAAACAATATTTGAAAGCACAACCAATCTATAAAAGTATACCGGGTTTTTCTATTATTTATTTTTTTAAATATATTTTACATGAAGAGCAGAATTTAAAAATATTAACTTTGTAACAACATACTGAGTACTTGTCTCATTAATTTTTTTGACGTGAATAATGTGAAGAAATTAATTTCGCTGAGAAGAGATGCAATTGAGGAATGAGGATCCGGAGATTGCAAGCATCTGCAACTCGTAGCTAATCCTCACTAAATAACGATGACCGGTCGTGCACGTTTCTCGATTCTACTGACAAATGGAATCACAAATCGCTCAAAGCGTAAGCGATGAATTATTCATTTCGTCCCACGCGAGCCCACAATACGCGTGCACTCGCATAATTGTAAGAGGCACAGTATCGTCTACGTGAATCCTTATCGAGGTCATTTTGATACCCAACGAGGTTAAGATACTCATATAGTAAGAAGAAAGCCTCCTACGCTACAAGGTCCAGTTAAAAAAAAAATTACTGTGCAACTATAAACTTGAGGATAAAGAAAAATTCCTGAGCTCGAATCAAAATCGAAAGCTTCAATAGTCTGGAGGCTGCATAAATTTCAGGATAATAGTAATCCAATTGTCATTATTTTATTCACTCTTATTTAGTTTAGTCTCTTATCGATATTTTTTCAGAATACGCAGTCAGATTGCATTTTAACTTTTCTTTTATTCTCTATGTTCTTTCAAGTAAAGTCAAATGTAAATTTTTTTCAAGATTCTGTGAGGAATTTTCCCAGCTTAGATATTTTTATATTTTGGCTGAAGCCCCACAAAGTCGATTAAGTACAAAATAAGCAGTTAATAATAAAATGTGATACAGTCTTACAGTAAAAACATAGTGTGAAAATGTTTACAAAAGTGTTGAAAGAAGACGACACAGTAAAAAAAATCCGAAACATCTGAGAAGATAGAAGCACCTAATAGGATTCAATTCGCATCATTTAAGAGGACCACCAATGAGATCGGTGGCGTTTCGCGAGGGTCCAAAACAGAAACCAAAGAAAAACAAAAAAGAAAAGTGAAAAAAAAAATGAAAGAGAAGAAGCAAGAGGTGTGTCCATCGTTGCGTGCCTGAAGACCCCATATACAAGGATCCTCAGCGTAGGTGTAGAAAAACACACGCTTGTACTCGCATCTCACAACAAAAAGGGATCAATCCGCTCTCTCGCAGTGGAGGAAACATAAATCGTCTAAGGAGAGACAGTTTTGGAGGGCGAACGACAACCGAGCCTGGCCGAGAGTAGCGGTGTGATACAAACAAGATCCACTCGGCGACACGAAGCGGTAAATATACCAAGAAGAAGAAAGGGGGAGAGAAATAAAAAGAGGGAGAGAAAGACTGGGAGGGAGCGAGAGAAAGTGAGAGAGAAAGATGAAAAGAGATTGCGAACGAGTCTTCGTGGCAAAGAACGAGAGGTTTCTGGATGCTATGGATCCCCTACCACGACGATCAACCCCCATACGTGCCACCTTCGTGGTGGGAAGAACATTTTATTTCGCGACACGACAACCAGAGACAAGTGACCACATCGAACTGTCGTATTTTCGCCTGACACCTGTCGGGGTTTCAGCTCCTCTCACCAGACGAGTTCTTACCGCTTGACATAAAAATAGTCGCCCCTTTCTTTCTTTCAGTTCAATCTTCTTCACTCAATTTCTTTCGATTCTTGTCTTTGTTTTTATTTCATGTAGATGATCGAATTCGTCACTACAAATCAGGAAGGAATTTAAGTCGTAGAATTGGTCCGCGATGAAATATCCTTCTTTTTATATAAAAAATGAGGCGAGAAATTTTTGAAAAATTAATTCTGCAAAAGTGGTTCTTTAGACGTCTCTTGATAAGTAAATTGAAATACTCAAAACTTGTATTTCAAAGTTGCGTATAAAATAGCTCTAATATGCAAATAATAATACTTTGAGAAGCTACTTTCGGTCTTTATGAGAGCAGCCCTTTTCATTTCTCTTTTGCACTTCCTAGACAGTTTGTAGGTAACGACAGTAGAAGCCACTAAGTGTGTCATGAGTCGTTTGATGACGATGTGAATGACGACTGCAATGATCATGATGAGGACGATGTGGGCGTTTGACGACGGCTTTAAATCGTCTAATTGCCACTGGATCTGCCCACGCACTTTCGCATCTTCCTCGTGAGCAGGTGAAGAGAAATAGTCAAATGATAACTTATTATTATCAAAAGTGACCAGCACAAAGTCACAAACTCCTAATCCACCATTTGTCTGAAACACATCAAACATCCCGAGTCGAAATTTCATCCCGACTTTAGCTCTCTTTAGAACTGCCAATAATTCGATGAGCGATGATAATTACAAATAAGAATTCGACTTTTTTCACATAGAAGTTGCATTAAAGTTTAAGAAGAAGGTTCTTCTTAGAAAAAAGGGTGACTTATAATTTCGCAACGTTAGGCGAAACTATTCCCGAGGATTATGCGAACGCATACGTCTATCCATCGTTCGTACGAAGCGAGGGCCCGGAGGTTTTATGAGATATGAAAATGAGGACGGCCGGTAATAAAAGTGATGTAGGGGGCTCCTCAGAGTCGTTCCTGAAGGCGCCACGAGTCACTCGTCACAGCTTTATGCGGAGACGTCCATCATTCCAACTTGACAGGCTTCATTGCCTCCTGGCGAAGAGGCGCTCCGATTCCACGCTTCCATGACTCTCCATATTCTCCATCCTACTTCTCTTTTACTTTTTCCCTTTCTCATTTTCTCACCTCTCTAATTTTTGCAGCATTTCTTCAACAAAAAAAAAACGAGAAAGAATTCTACGAGATAAAATTCCACGAGATTAATAATGATGTCAGTGATACGAGTATTCAGAATTATCAGATATTTCCCAGAATTTCTAATATGGGAAATGATGATGAAATGGTGACCACCAATCCGATTATTATCTGATGTATCATGTCTTTCAGGCAAACATTGTCAGGTACCCACGACTCAATCGTCTTCTTTCAGCTATAGTCTTTTACATTTCTAAGGCTCGTCGCGAGTCTGACAAATTTTTAATTGGACTCACGCGAGGCTTAGCATCACAAGCTTGAGGATTTAGCCGTGATCTCCTCCTGCTTGCTGGATTCCGTGCCTGGAGGCCAACTCTATCTCAGCAGATGCATTTGTAAATGCGGCACGTACGGCTTTTAAACCTATCTGCATGACACGCAGCAGGCAGGCTTGCACTTTCGAGTTACGATCTTACGCGGGGGTTTCGATAAATGCTAAACGCGAACACGTGAGCTTTCTCGTCGGAGTACACTTTATTGCTCTACGTGGAACGGACCGCTTCCCTCTCCCTGTCTCTCCCTTTTTCTCCCTTTCTTTATTCTTGTCTCTATCCACTGACTCACATTCTCGTTTTCTGGACCAGTGTTTCCCAAATTTCTGTCTCAGGATCTTTTGACGTAAAAATTCTTTTAAAAAATGCAGAAATTGCCCCATTTAGCCTTATTTAAAATATGGGGTTCTAACGTTGATAATGAAACAGGGCATTGAAGAGTTTTCCATGTCAGAACCAAACATAAAAATATATATATTCGTCAATGTGTTCACTTGGACGCATATAAACTTTTAAGGCTTCTCGTCTGATCACCGAAGTTAAGCTGCTGTTATTACTCGGATGGAGACCGTCGTACTATATAGAATCAATAATTTATCAGAAATTTTGAAAATTTCTAAATGTCCTGAAAATAGTTTTAAAAATATTTTAATTGCTTGAAAATCTTGAAACTCATTCGAATTCTTTTGAAATTTTTTACAACTTCTTTATCATCACTTGACGCGTATTAAAAATCACTTGAAATCTTTTTAAAAACCCTAGAATCACTTATGAAAAGTGAAAAAAAGTGCTTTTGAAATGCAATTATATTCTTTAAAAAAGTTTGAAATTTATTTAAATCGGTTTAGATTCTCTTGAAATCCTTTGAAAATCCTTTGAAATTCTTTAATATTATTTAAAATCCCTTGAAATAATTAAAAAAAATGTGTAATTACTATAAAATTTTGGTACTCCCGTGAATTATTATGAAATTGTTTAAAAATTCCCCAAAACCACTTGTTTCGACATAATTACTACTCAATGGGCGTCCTGACCAGTTTTCCCTACGTGGGGTATTTATCAGTGAGAACGTAACGCGTCTTGTGAGTTCCTTTCCAGTTTTCCTGATTAGGACCACATTAAAACTAGGGAAAACTGGTCAGGACCCTATCCAAATTTCTGTACGGGATTCTCGTTCCCCAGATTGGAACTGGGATGAGGTTCTTTCAGCGAAGATGTAAAAGTAATGTGGTTGGCCGTGGAATTTTTCAAGCTGAGTGACGAGTTCGAGATCCTCGTTATACAGTTTATGGAGTCTGCACTCGAAATGTCATTGTGTGCAATTCTGGCCACGTGTCCTGAGACACAAATACATAGAAGACGATTCTATTGGTATGCCATTGCACACGTTCGTTGGGTTCGACATGGATGCGACGGAATTTACGTTCTACGTGTATTTACGTGTATTGCGGTCTCTACATACTATGTACGTCCCCCACGTGTTCCGGAAATCACCGACCACCGCACGTCCACTTTGTGTCAAGTTCCACGGTCGTAAAGTCGTCGCTTGGTTCTTTCGCCTTTTTTGCGATCGACAACAAGCCCGCTTCAGGTCGATTCGACTCGTTTTTACGCCTTTCGCGGAATCGCACTTTGCACGATGCCGTTAATTACAGAGGACTGACTGACAATTTTGCGAAGGCAGGCAATCATGTCAGGGGAAATATTTTCATTTTAGTGATGGGTTTATTGACCCGTATAAAGTCAATTATGACTCTGGTGGTATTCTTTCCATGAAGAATAATTACGCAATTTGGAGAGAAAATTGTTTATTTTTACGTCCGTTTGAGACGTACTCCATATTTTGCGTCAGGAAGTGATTTTTATCATTAGGGAAGAGTTTTGATAACCCTTAACTAACCAGACAATGAATTCTCTAAAATTGAATCAGTGGAAGTTCACTGATTTTCAGTGACTCTCTTTTCAAATTTTCTGAAATCTTTTAGGAAATTTTGATATCAGGACCACATCAGAACTATCGAAATCTGGTAAGGATCTCATTTAAACCCCAAAAAAATTTCTCCACGGATTGGGAATCAAGTGATTCCTAATTAAAAATTTTTTTAAATGAATTGCTATGACCTTGAAAAAAATTGATGACTTTCTAATTATTCTGAATTTCTCAAAATAAATCTCATTCATAAAAAAACACCGAGCTCTTAAAATTTGGCAGCGATCAAATTTGCAACATCTTATAGTTCCTGACAGTCTCTCAATTCACATAAAACTTTTTATTATCGATCCTAAAAATAACAGAACATAAAAAATTCCGCATTAAAACAACACGGTCAGGCAACTTTATTTCGACAAGAAGAATCCTCTTAAATATATAGTCTGATCTGAGTTTGACTGGATCGAGAATTCCCAGAGACTCGTGTAACGAATCCCTACACCCTTTCTCTTTTCCTTGCTTGGATCGATACACGAATCTCGCCATTATTCTCGATTCAGGGAATCATTAAGGCCGCGATGTAACGTCGTAAATAAAAATTTCTCGGCTACTGTTCGTCGTGCATCAGTGCGGTACGAGTATGGAGAAGTGCCCCGGGATCGGCCAGTTTGTCAGCTTCTGTAGCTTTACGATTTTGCGAGAATGACAGAATTATTGTTGTGCAACGTCATAAACGTCGGGAAGAGCAGAAAGAGAAGTAGAGAGACGTGGCAAGAAGAAGAGAAAAGAGGCGGATACAGACTTACAGACTGAGAGGCAATAACTGTCCGACATCTCTGTGCTCTCATGTCATCTGTAAATATCGCCAGAAACGCCATAAATCAATCGTTAAGAACAGTTGTCGCGAGTTTCCACGCAGATCGCCACGTTTAACTTCCACTTTGATACGGAAATTTGCTGAGAATTTATTTATTTTTATCCTTTTCACCAAATTTCTCACTATTATTATTATTATTAGTACTTTCTTTCATCAATTTTCGTTACAGAGAAGATTTGGGACTTTTGATATTCGAAAATAAAATGTTCCTCATTTCTTCAGTTCTTCTCTCACTGACGAGAAACTTTGCCAGATTTAGTTTGGCCCGTTCGAACCGATTTCTTCCGATTTGTTGAATAAACGTTTCTGGTCCGTTTGACCCATATAAAACTGAATATTGAGGGGTGAAACAGCCATTGTGAGGCGCGTCATTTCGTTTGCGATGGTATTCACTGCGTTGTTGACGTACACGACTCGATGGCGATCTAATTTATGGTAATGAATCTTGAAATTTATAGTCGTCTTATATCATAGATATAGAAGAAACACTTATAAATTTCGAATTCAGCTGACGGATCCATCTATCCCTCGTTCACTTCATACATACAAGGTCTATTAACTGTGTATTCGTTCCTTCCTTTCACCATTCGATGGATGGCTGCCCAGTTCGGCTGACGTCTTTATGGATATTGCTTTTTCCACGTTTCTATCTCGCTGTCTCTAATCCCTTAAATCCCTCGTCTCGCTTTCGAAAAACAGGCCTGGAAGTGTTTATCAATGCTTGATTTAGCATCTCCTAAGTTTAGAACAAAAAATATTTCTGAAATATTAATGAAATATTTTACAGGAAGTGTTTATATATTATAACTAAATTCCTCTTTTCAACTTCTTTTCCCAATCCCTCCTGTTCTTCTATTTTTAACATAGCTGAAAGGTGATGAGAGTTGAAAATTCCCACAGAATGGCATCTGAAAAGGTAAAATAAAAGGGTTGGATATTCTCACTCAATGTTCCGTTGTTTATCGAAGTAGTATGCCACAGCAGTCGCCCCACTTCCACAACCAACTATCTATGACTCTCATCCTCCACATCCACCTCTTTATTAATCGTCCCACTTCTAACACACCAATATTATCGTAAATTATAATTATTAATTATTAATTAATTATAAGAATTTTGAAGTGATCTAGGGAAATGATTGCTAGAGAAAGAGAGGAAGAATAGATCCTTATTTGTGGAAGAACAGCAAGAAACCTAATGTAAGAAAAGGTGGGATGAGGAAGTTGAGGAAGTCTGACCTTCGTGACAAATATCTCTCCTTTAGCGAGGTCTGCATCATTTAATTTTCCTTAACCCTGCCACCGAAATCGATGATCTCTCTCGAGTATCTTACCCAAGACGAATGAGATGACTTCCGTACCATTCTGCCATTTCGCCACCTCCTCAGTCGCTATCGATCAACCAATCTCAATTATTCCTGAGAAATTAACACACCTGTGATAGACACACGATCAAACCGGCTCAATTAATTACACCTAACAGTTTAGAAACTTACGCTATACATATCCATATCTTCCTTCTATAGATATCTGCTTCCATCATCAGTTTATCTCTGATTACCACAATTTTCCTCTGCTCCCTAGTATCTTCAGTTTTCATCAACTTCCGCATATTTTGTTCAAGGAAAACACTGGTAACAAGTCTGCGAAAATTAAAACTAACGTGCCCCACCTTCGTTAGAAATCTCCGACAGAAAGTCTAATTTCGGATGGGTTGGTTAAAGGTGTACGGCCACCATTAACGGTACGGGGGATCCTACCGACATTTACAGCCTTCAATTTGCCCTTCCGAGAAGGTGGTTCAGCGTCGGTGGTGAGCGAGCGAGGAATGTTAATTAAAGCCGTTCGCTCCTCGATTTCGCGCTTCAGACTAATTAGTCGCGCACAATGCCATCGAGATTGAACGGAAGCCCTCTGAAACCCAGGAGCTAGTCCTAGCAGTCGGAGATCACTTCACTCGGGCTACCTAACCCCGACATCTCGTTCAAAAGGTAGTGAACGTGTCAAACGATCACCATGATTCCAGTCAAAAGAAGAATGCCAATTTGTCTAACTGCTCGTGGTCGCTCTTCCTCGAGAATTCTTGTCATCAGTGAAGGCAAAAGGCCTTACATTCAATTCAATTCAATTCAATTCAAAAATTCAAAATGAAAATACTATCAAGCAACTAATAAATAATAATAATATCAATAAAGGTGGATAAGTTTCATTCTTAGGGAAATGAAATGTGAGATAAACAATTCAGGAATAAAATGAATGTTGAAGACTCTCTAGACTAGCAAAATTGAAGTTTTGGGCTATTTGCACGTTGATGAGAGAGATAGAAAGGATTCGAGCCAGATGAAAGATAGCGATAGGACTTTTCCTTGCTGAGATCCGGCGGAAGGAGACATCGTAGGAAAATTCCTGTACCAGGATGCCACGTGACTACTTGCTAGCGGGGTAATACAGTTAAAGAGGGCGAAAAGAGAAGAAGAGCACGAGCTGGGACCTCATCTAAAGTTACAAATCGCAATTCTTCCGTGGCCGTGGTTCCGATTCTGTAAAGTTATGTTATGGCGCAAAGTAAGCGGGATTTATCAAGAAAGTTGGTATAACTCCGCTACGACTATTGATGCAATGAAACGATTGGCTCCGCCTCATTTACCACTCCTCCCCCCTCACCTTTGCCTTCTTCTTCGTGTAGTGTCTTTACCCTCACCCCTTTTCCGGTCCAAGACTGTTTGATTTTATGCTCTCTCAATGCTAAACCATTGTCTCGAATGACATGATCCGATATTAAAAGATTTGGATTTGTTTTTCTTCATTTGGAGAGTTTTTGTATAGCATTTTGTGTAGACAAGATTTTGAGTAGATAAAGAATCAAAGCACTCCTAATAAGATCTCGGAAGAAGTCCTAGTAAAATATTGGATTTGAGGCAAATAAGTATTAAAGTTTCCATTTTTTTGTAGAATTTTGGAAGTTGAAATCACCTCTGCAGAAATTTAAGGTTGTCAAGAATTTTCACAAGTTTTTTAAAAGTTTAAGATATCTTAAAGGATTTCAAGAGATTTTAGAGAATTTGAAGAGATTTCGAGGGATTTTAGGGAATTTAAAGGGATTTTAAGAGATTTTACAAAATTTCAGAGATATTGACATTTCCTAAAGGTTTTTAAAAGATTTTAAGTGGTTTTAAGAAATTTAAAGCGATTTCAGGAGATTTCATGTGATTTTAATAAGTTCTTAAGAAATTAAAAAAAAAATCAAAATAGTTTCAGGATTTTCAATTGTTTTAAAATATTTGTAAATAGGTATTGTAAGGGATTTTTAATGATATTAAAAAATTTCAAAGAACTTTAGAAGAATATAAAAAATTTAGGGTCTATTTTTAGGATTCAATAAAGAAAACGAAACATATTACAATTAGCAATTATAATAACATAAAATTTGATTCCATGTAGTACGACAGCCCCCATCCGAATTATAACCGAGAAGCGCTGCTTAACTTCGGTAATTGGACGAGAAGCCTTAAACGCTTCCATGCGTCCAAGTGGATACATCGGCGAATATTTAAACCTAAAATCTTTGAACTTGAGAACAGAATGTGCTACAAAAAGGCCCCAAAAACAATTGAAATACCAAAAGAGTTCAGAAAGTCCTCAAGGATGGGACATAAAAATTATGAAAAAAATATAATCATAAAATCTCTTATATCTAAATATATAATTGCATAAGAGTCTTTCTGGTAATGTACATTATTAACTGATTACGAGATACGTCAAAATATTGCATAAAATTAAGCGACGTCCGAAATTCTCTTATCTAATAAAAGTACGATACCGTCATCGTGGGGTAGTTGGACTCACCATTTTTGATATGTCCCTAGCGTCGCGTAGAGCGTCACATGCTGGTCGTATAGCCGAAGATATATGAACGGGATTGCAATCATGTCCGTGTTACCCAGAGGTGTCCTGTTGGGATAATATAAATATTGTATAGTCGTCGCTGGTGTGCTGAAGGTGATGGTGCACCAAGAAACTCGAGTGGGTGGAGTGTCCAGATAAGGGGTGGGGTGTTGTTTCTCACCGGGGGCAAAGCGCGAAGATACAGCGTCTCTTAGAATATTAGCCGATATCCTTGGCTATCGGTTTCAAGTATTTACGAGGATAGAGCATCATCGACTCGCTAGGACACTTTCAAGACTCCACATCGAAGGAGATGAAATGAGAGCGGCTGGGGAGGGAGGGAGAGAGAGGAGGAAGACGATAGCACAAGATATGAGAAGATGAAGGTGAAGTAAGAAAGTAAAGTCACCCTCTATCTGACTCCTGTGGCTTTAGAAAAGGAGGGACCGCCTCCTCAAGAGTCGGAACAACAGAGAAAGAAAATCTACTGTCCAGGCACTGCTTGGATAAGATTGCAAAACCAGAACTTAGTCCCCAGTGTCCTTTAACTTCTGACCAGGAAGACGATACCACGAAACCTTTGGATGCCAAAGCGGATGTTGGACATCGACCCAGTCGTATGTTTTGATTTTCGGTATGTAATCGTCGCCAAACTACGCCCAACTATTGTACTTCTCGATTGAAGATGAGAAAAGAAGAAGGGTAGGATAATGAAAACACCAGAGGATAAGCAACTAGACGCAAACTTTTCTAATATACAGTTAGTCTCGAAATTGAGAACTATGTATATCGTATCAATTTACGAGATCACATCCTCTCTCCCGAGAGATTGACCTCGAACTTTTTCCAGTTAAAGAATATCTTTCGGCTGTGGTTTCTATTCGATTTGAAACTATCGTGGTATTTGCTATCTTAATGCAGATAAGGTATTTCGTGTGAGAGTAAAGATCGATTTAATGAAGTTGCAATGAGTGCCAACAGCACGTAAGTCAAGGGAGAAATTTGTCGTCCAAGTTCATCTGCTTCCGACAGATGACTGCGACATTTGTGACCGAGGTCAGAGGAACTTGGTAGCTATGCAAGGAGCAAGTGGAAATTTCATTCGAGACTCTCCAGCCTGACCTGAGCCCCTTCCTTAACCCCTTTCCAAGGACACCATGACGAGCATAACCGCAGGCTGTCTCCTCAGAGTGAGGAACGGCGACGCCGCATAGTCGTTGCTCGAGTCTGCTGAGGGGTCGACTCACCCACAACCCCTCAACGAACCCCCATCCTCCGACCCGGTACCGACTCTACCACCCACCCGGAGAGACCGCGTTACAAGGGGCCAGTATTTATGCACATTGTTGACTGGCACGTGGATTTATGCACGTCCGTTATATTATGCTCGTCCCCCGTGTCTGGCACCGTCTCGACCCTGCACGCAACAAATTTATTTTCACTCCATCAACTACAGCTCTTCCAAATCAACCCTTTTTTGTTTTTCGATAAATGCAACCGTAATCCAACACAAATGCATCCTGGCGGGTTAAGCAGTAGCAGCTTTAATCTGAATTCACTAGGATTTGCAAAAATTCATAGGAATTGAAAGAATTCTAACCAAACCAATTTTCTACTGAAAATTCTACTGTTTATGATACTGAATTTGACTCCTTCTTGAAAATGCTTTCGTTTTTATTTTTCCGGAAGTTGGATCTTAGCATATATTGCTATTGAAGTCCGTGAGCGGGTGAAATAAAACACTGAGGTGAATCGTTAGTTTATTTATTTATTGAAGTAACATTATTAAATTAGAATTAGTTGAAAGTAGGCTAAAGTCGCGTTGACTCGGTAGTCGGCGAATAACGAACCTCGCAAAAAGAACAGAGATTTGTCCGCGTCGCAAGTTCAAGACCGAATGCTGGAAAAGGCCCCCAGCAAGGAAACATCCACTCGAAAATCGCAAGGGAAGGAGAAAATCCCTTGTAAAATAATTTCGAGAGAAAATGTAGCTGGGACCAAGGTTACTTGATCGATGAGGAACGTGCTCCTACTCGATAATTAGCGGATTAGGTTTATAACGGTCGACCATAAAGAGATTGGTTTATTACGGTTAACCATAAAGAAATTTGTCTCTTACGGTCGAGGAAAAATAATAAGGACTGGCGCGGCAGCACTTAGGCTTAGGGCTAATTGTGTTTGTAGAAATTATTATTTTTCTGCCAAACACAACTCGAGAAAATGCACGCCACACTATTATATCTTGAGGTAGATTTTTATATAATTGGAAATGCAGATCTGAATGATAATAATAATAATTAATTGCCCTGGCAGCTTTGACTATTCAGCAGAATCCGAGATTTGCGTGTTCTTAGAACATCCCCGAATACAAAGCATGGTCCTTGATCCTGCTGAGTTGATGTTACCCCTGGGGACAAAATGGGCATTGTGTCGGACTTCAGTGGTCAGTACAAACATACAGCTATGCAGTCATACACCACTTTACTAAGACAGCTGAATTGAGCATGTGGATAGGACAGCAAGGAAATCTTCTTGCCTGAAAGCCATCAACCTCCACTTCTGTGCTTCTCATGCACCAACTCTTGAGCCAGTTCCAAATGTTCGGGAATGACCTCTACTTCACACTAAGCAAGCAGATTACAAACTTCAGAAGAGGGTCTTCTCTCATTTTTAACTTAAATTAAAATAAGCACATTGATCATTTTAAGGGGGACTGTCAGATTTAATATAAAAAATGGTGGTATCAAATTTACAGAATTGGTAACAGCCTTTACAATATTATAAAATTACACTTTTGAACCTCTAAACTTCACTATACTATTCTAAAGAGAATAAAAGTAACGATTTATTAAATAAGTACATATAAGTATATCCTAAATTACAAATATATAAGTTTCTATATAAGTATTATAGTACTGGAACTTCAAGTGTGCTCCCAGTTTGATAATCCCCATATAGAGAATAGAGTATAATTTTCATGGTCTATGAGAATTTCTAATGTTGCATCTTGACCAATAAAGCTCTAATGAGAGTATTGAGTTTGTTTTAGCAATCAATCGAACGACCAAAGTCGAGGTACTTCTAGCTTCAATAATAGATGGCTATTCCTATTGAAGTAGGAAGTCTTGACGACACCCTTATCGAATAATAATTAGTCTCAGGGGTTTTCGGAAGATGATGGTCGAAAAGGGTTTTATGCGGAAGCAGTTCAGCGAGGAACATTTGTGCCATCGCGATCGTTTGGAAGGGGGGTTTAGGGTCTAAGGGAGTAATAACGTCTCGGGGTGTAGATTATGCGGTGTCCGGTTAGGAGCCGGGAGAGTGCCCAGTTGGGTCCTCTGTGATGCAAAGTCCCCGGGTGCCATCCCTGTTCTGGACATATATTAGCATTCTAACCACCCATTATTATATGCCTGGTGAGCCGCATTGGGCCAAACACTGTCCGTGTTGCGTACTTGAACCAAGTTTACCAACAATTCACCGGGGTGTGCGAGAGCTAGCGAACGAGCTCTATAATGGCCCCATGGCTACTTAATTTATCGCGGGTCATAATTAATAGCTTTGTAATTTTCATACAGGCGTACACGCGTGTTTGCCGACCGAGCGAACTATCCCCCCCTCTACCTCTCTCACCAATTTATGGATACGTATTGGATCTACGTTCGCGTAATATCGATTCGTCCCTGTCTCCAATAGCAAATTAATTCTCTTTAGAGTGTAGTACTGATAATTGAAGTGCGAAATTATTCGCTTCTGATGGTGAGGAAAGATTATAGTTCTCGCTTTTCACTTTTTTTATTTATTTTAGAATTTTCCAGAGTCGAGGGGTTAATTACTACTGAATTTTTAGAATTAATTTGAAGTATTCAAGTCAATTCTATGAAATCCCTGTAAATCCCCTTAAAAATATGAAATAACGATGAATGGATGATTATAAAAATCATTCAAACCCTTGTAGTGATCTGATGCTGAAGCTACATAGTTTGACCTGAACCAGCAGTGTTTCACCAGATAGCAGTTATCTCAACATATTTGCATGCCACAATACTTTTTCCTGCAAATCAGGGTCGACAGTTTCGAAGACTGGGGGACAATGAACACTTTAGGGTGGACAAGATAATGTTCGAAGATTCAGAACCTATCTGGCCGACTGTAATCCAAAACAACTTGGAAACTCCAACCGGAATAGAAGGGTTGAAGTGTGGAACGACCAGAGTTTGAGAAGCAGAGCTGGTTATTCTGCTTGCAAGACACGTCGTGGGTTCGACCGCGCCACCCTCTTCCTCTCGTTAGCCCCTCAGGGCTGCCCGTTACTTTGGCATCAACAACAATCTCCATCGTTGCACCACGGCGTTATTCCCTTAGTGTCCTGGTGTCCGTGGAACCACCATGCAGACCTGTCGATATACCAATACTCCCACACTCACAACCCTTCCCACCTACCAGGTAGCGTACTCTCGCCTCGGCCACGGTCCACTCCCTGGTCCAGTAATTAAACAGCCACGAGGCGGGCAAATTGAATCAGTCCAAGAGACAAGGGAGCGTCGACACAGAGGTGACGGCCAACTAGCCACAACTATGGTGTCTATACAAGGGCAAGGGAGACGCGTGAGAGGTGGCGTTCGAAGTGGTGCAGGGGTGGAAATTGTTGAAGGTGAGAGGGTGAGAGGAAGATATTTAGAGAGAGCGTTATCTCGTCCAGAATCGACGTTGGGAGTAGTGGCCAGCCAAGTGCTTGTACCTTCGAAACATCCCCAACAACCTTCGAGCTGGTATCAGCTTAGTCCATGGACGCATATACATATTGGCTATAGGGTACACTTATACAGTACTCACCCCGTCAGCCAACTTCCATCTGACGACCTTGCATTAACTCTCTGTTCCGCCGCTAAGTGGTAAGTTTCCAAGATTGCATAATGCCTGCCTACGCAGATGTGGTTCACACAGATACCTCTACAAAAGTTTCTCTTCACTCCTCATCATCATAAATACTTCCCACGGGACTGAATTATCATATGTGAAATTGATGATGTGTTTGTTGAATAAGGATAAGAAGTCTGGATAGTGTAGATTAAGGTCAGGAATTTATTCAGGTCAGGAACTCATTGGCAGGTTCATGACTGGATTCTTCTTTTTTTGGATTTCTCTCCCCTTGGATGTTAGCCCACTGTGCGCGGAAAGATTGTCAGAGAGCAGAAGGAAGAGAGCCGATACTTACTTTTTTGTCCCCTTCTTTCCTGCTCGTGCATGAGCGGACCCTCCTTTCGCTGCTCACCGTACTACGGGATTCATCGAAGCCTGAAGGCCCCCTTCGTTACGGCCTCGGGGGTCTAATGAAAATATAACAGTTTCTATGCCGCGGAGTTCGTCTGGCAGCCTTCTGGCGCATCAACCTGACACATAAACTCTTATTATGCTATACGTTACAGACGCGGGGGCGCTAATGGAGCCACAAGTCAGCTCCGTATCGTGGCAAGCACCTTGCCGTTGCAACACGTCTACTTATTTTACATTTAACCATCATAAAGAAAGTGCTACTTAACGAACCGAAAGGTTACATGCTCAATAATGAATTACTCCATGTTGTAAACATTGACAAATAAAACATTCGTGTTTTCAACTCATTTCATCCACATCGGGCTATCTAGACGGTGTGAGATTGGAAATGAAGCGCTGATTCCTATCAGCGCCCTAATAGTTGACCCGACTTGACAGCCAGATTTGGCCCCGGTTAGAACCCCATCAATTATCTATTCCTAACTACTTAAAATAACTTTTTCAACCTCCTGCTTCTTATATTAAAGGACCTTTTGAAAATGAAATTTCAGTCAAGTATTTGTGATCGAAACCTGGAAAAGGAAATGGAAAAGCAAACGATTCAAACGATACGTAAAGTTATTGGAAAGTTTGACGAATGCAGAGGTCCTTATCAAGAATTTCAATACTAGTAATTCAAGAGTCTGATGGAATTGATGGACCATCCAGTTGAGAAAGCTGAAAGTTGGTTTTCCAGGGAGAACTGCGAGCTTCTTGGTCGGCCGTAAAATTAATACAAATAAATAATCGAGGTTGGCAGGCGGAGCTTTAAGTTGGCGATGACGGCGGATGTTATTGGCAGCAAGGCCATTCGTCGCGATGATGGATGCCTGACACTCGCTCGCCTCGCTCGCTCTCGAGTTATAATAAGTAATGGGCTCACTTCCGCCGCCATCGCTGCCTGAATGCCTGACTGGCTGCATGGCTGTGCCTCGATGCCTTCGCGGCTCTCTTCTTTCTCCCTTGCACCCCATTTTTATCTATCTCTACATCTCTGTCCCTCTCTCTCTCTCTCTCTCTCTTTCAACTCAGAATCGTACAGAGTGTGCCGAGGCCATGCCGGGGGGCCACACGTCTTCCCTCTCTTTCCACCCCTTCACCATCGCCACCACTACTAACACCACTCTCGTAATAACTACAAATCTGTCACGCATTAATTCTACGTCTGGCATAAATTCGCCGCTACACGCCGAGAGGAGAAGGAAAAAGTTATCGCGAGACGAGTAACCGGAAGACGCGAACTTGGTGGATACTGTTGACCCTGGAATCGGAAAGGAAGAAGAGGGAAATTATTTTCAGCTTCATCTTCAATGCTCTGCTTCTTTAATAGATCTTACATAATTATTCAACGAGGTTGACACACAATTTTGAATTTTTTTAGCTACAAGTTGGTTCACATTCTTGAAAAACATCTTATTAAGTGTAGAACATTTTTTTATTGCTTTCAGAAGAAAATTGCAACCTCCAGAATTCTCGCAAGTTGGTAACTTACAAACCTGACATGGGACAGTTTATGTCTTCATCATTTGTGGATGAAAAAATTTTAAAAAATTATTATATATACTTTAAGACGCTAACAAAAACTTCTCAGTTTAAAAACTTTTTTGGATTCTTTCCCGTGAAAAAAAAAAAAAACCCACGCAACACTAAATATTTGGCGTCTTAAGGTAGTTTCCCACCTTAAGAGAATTTATAAAATTTCGAAGGATCGAAAAGAAATTTCAGGTATTTTATGTAAAACATCTAAAAATTTAATTATTTCTGGGCAAGTTTGATTATAGACACATAAATGAGAGAAAATGACTCATAGAGGAAACTCCGACATCCATTTGGGCTTTCATTATGTCAAAGATCGAGTCGTAAACCATTTCGGCGCTGGCACTCGTTCTTTCTTATCTCTTTCCTTTTCTATCCTCGTATCTTGGACAAGAAGAGCCATATCGTCGACTTATTTACGATGCTCGTAAGCCTCGATCGTAAGACTCGCCTTGGATATCGATATCGACCCCTGTCTTATTCTTTTCCTTTCTTATATCGTCCCTTTTCTCCTCTGCCAATCTTTCCATTCAAGTCTACTAGGATTTCAGACTGAAACATAAATTCACTTTTTTTTCAAATTACCAGAGACCTCACATACTCTCTCGTCTTAAGTCCTTGATCGAATTTTTATCTATCTCAGAAATTAATCCGCAAAACTAGTTTGCATTTCTTGTCTATAATTTTTTTCTGATAAAAAAAATATTTCAGACAAAGATACTGGGGATATCAAAAATACATATTTTCGATTCTCTTTAAGATATAAAAAGACAGCAGTATACTTTATCAGAATAATCTAAAGGGATCTTAATTTGCATTCGATCGGAGAGTTTAGGGATGCTGTGATGCATGTGAATGGTCCAGCCAATGGAACGGGACACCATGTGGGGTGGTTATGGGAGCCAGAGGATGTTAATGACCATAAACAAGCAATCACTGTAATCCGCCATGAGTCACTCCAGCTGTCTAGCTAGCCACATAGATACGACCCGCCATATGCCTAGTTCGACCTACCTGACCAGCTATGAACGCTAGTGGATTTGCATCACTCAGCTATTGTTGCTTCCCATACTGTTCCAAGTTAATGTGCGAGATACGGAATGCATTAACTGGTGATCATTGTATAACATATTATAACATATTATCACATCCTGCTACTAACTCTGGTCATTTTTTTTCTGATTAAGACTTTTCTGGTTATTATTTCTGGTAACAGTTATTGTTGCGCGATCTTGTGCGTTCTTTCCAGTTCAAGGTGAAGGATCTAGTCTTTTTTTAAATTCCTTTGTATAATGTATCCACGTTCCCGTTACCATCAAATTAGACTTCATTAAATTGTCTAACGATTTTTTTCCTCAGCCTGCTTATCATAATTTTCATCATAGCATAGCGTAAGTCTTATCCTAAATCTTATTCTGATTCTTGGCCAATTTTTCAACCTATATTTACATTCAACCTCTAATTTTGCGGCGGGATTGCATTAATTATCCATACTTCAGGCATATTTTCGATCGATGTAGTATGGAGGGTTCTCCCTCACGAATCGGGATTGGAGCCAGATCTAAAGCGTGCTCTGCGGAGGCCTGTGAAAAATCCCTGAATTATGATAATGGCGCGGACATAATGCGATCCAATGAGGCAATCAAGGGGTGGCGAGCGGTTGACGGTGGCTATATTCGCCGCTGTCCACATATGTAATCACGTATCCAGATCCACATCTACGAAGGCAAAATGTGGCTGAATTGGTGGGTGGTGCGAATTACGCGTTGGAAATTGGTATTGGTGTTGGCTGGCGTCGAGGCTGAACCGATCTGGACAATCTATGCGACGGGTGGTTGTAGTGCGTGTTGCAGGTATAATTGCTGGCAGTGGGATGGCCGTCGTTGCTCTACCAGGCCAGTTTCCATCGATCAGACCGCTTTAAATGTCCAACTTCAATCGGTATATACGACTCTCTCCGTTACTGAGGATCGCATTTCCCACACATAAACTCTGTCTTAGTCCCATAGTCCTCAATTGCCCACAACTCAAAATATGTCGTTCACTTTAGACCCCATTTAGAAAATACAGGAAAATCCTTCTTTAAAAGGTGTATCCATGATCGATATTTTTATTCTTTTTGGTTCTTCATGATTCACATGGAAAAAAGTTCATATAAAAATAGAAGAGAGTTCCCAAAAGAATTGGGTTCGGTTATGGCGAGATCTTTTGGTGCGAGGTCCTTTGAAACGCATTCAAGAAACTTATAAAGGTTTTTGAGGATTGTCAAAGATGACATTATTTATAGAATTACTGTTTCCGAAGTTCGAACAAAAAAATTTGACTACTATCAACCATAGTTATTATTTTTGCAGCCATGGTTTGGTCAAAGCAACCATAGATATGGTTGCCCCATATTTTTCAATATTTATGGTTGGCCCAACCATATCTTCTCTCTCCGTGCAGCAGTTTAAGTATGGGTGTGGATTCGCCATCGAGTGACTAATTAAATTACGCGAGTGAGAGAGCGCACGTTGTCGCGAGGCAAATCAGCGAGAGGAAGATTGTAGAAGGATGTTTGGAGGTGGCAGAGGGTGAGATAGAGAGCGAGAAGGAAGGTTCAAAGTTGAAATTTCACGCGCCATTGTTCGATCTTGCCGAAGGAATATAGGAGTTAGAAGCATTTAGGAAGCGGCAGCCAGGCACGGAGCCGTGAATTACGGTACAGATACGGAGAGACGTGAAGAGGAGAGTGAGCAGGAGGGTTGCTGGAAAGAGGGCAAGAGAGGGACCAGGGCTGAGACTTTAATTCCGACTACATCCACCGCTTACGGTGCCACACGCTTCTTCGACCTAAACGACTTCGATTTCAACTTGGCGGCGGCGGAAACGAGATTAATTGCGCCCTCTTGGTCGTATCCCTTTGTTCTCCGCGAATATCTCCGTCTTGCCATTCGGCTGCAAGATTCAATGTGAAATCGCGGATATGCAACCAATCGACCTCTTCGAAAACCTCCTCTTATTTCATTTCTTCGTCAGGAAGCGACTCGCTTCAGATTGATTTCATTTTACAGTAGGTTTTATTGGAACTGTGTCAAGTAAACTGGAAGCTAGTGTAATTCTGAAAGTGTGAACTTTCTTCTTTAAAAAAGTGGTGTAATGAAATGTCTTGTCAGGCTAAAAAACGTGCAAATAACGTCTAATGTTCCAAATATGTCCTAACGTATTCGTGTACATTGGGTTTCTAGGAATTTTAAGAGATTTCAACGAATTTTAAGGGATTTCGAAGGTTTTCGTGTAACTTCACAACAAGAAATCGTAAAATTGCATAAATTCCACGAAATATCCTTAAATCCCTGCAAATTCTACGAAATCTTTTAAAAATCCTAAAAAAATCTTTTCCATTTCATTAAATTCAACGAAATCCTTAAAAATTCTACAAAATCTTTTACAAAACAGAAAAATCTCTTAAATTCCTTTAACACTTTTCAACAATTTTCGAAAGCCTTTTAAATTTTACGAAATCTTTTAAAAATCATAATAATTCTTCGAAATCCCTCAATAAAATTTCCAGACACTTCAAATATCCTTCAAATTCCATCAAATATTTTAATCGTCAAAAAAATCTCTTGAAATCCGTTAAAATTGATGAAAATCCCTTAAAATTCCTAGAAATCTAAATTTATTTTTTAAAAAAGTGGTGTAACGACAAAAGTGAAAAGTGAAATTGTAAGAAGTAAAACAAAATAATCGAACGCGTAGCGCGCGTGTTAGCTCTTAGTTCGCTAGTCTTTTCAAAAATGTAAGTAGAAAAAGACTAGCGGGTCAGACAAGGCAGTATGATGCAATTCTCTGTAATCGCTTGGTGTTGATTCAGCTCGGAAGAGATCGAGTTCGTGTGATAGGTGGCTGAATAGTGTGGACCGTGGCAGAGTACGAGTAGAGGATTGACTACCGGATGTAACCTGTACGTGCGGACTGGTAACACGTGTAACATATTGCCAGTATCTCCCCCCGTTTGCGTGTTTTGTGTGCAACGGCCAGTTCATTGCCGCGGCATGGGCATCGCTTTCGCCGGAAGTTACGCGTCCGCCGACGATTTGCCACATCTGGAGCATTTCGCGCCAAAGACGAATGTCTCTTCACCATTACTTCCGTATTTTTTTTTTCAAAATATCAATTTCTCTCACAAATCAATTTCTGGAAAATCATGTTACTCGGAAAAAAGAATTTCCATCAGTTTCGAGCCATGTTTGATGTCACGAATGAGAAAAATTGGGTTTAAGAGAGAAGTGAAGAGACACTACTAATAAGGAACCTTCTCGTAGAAAACAAAGGCAAAGTCTTTCTCACGAAAGTGTCCAGAAGAGCCTTGCTAACGACCCACCGTAGTTAAATTGGCGGATTCTGGTGTCGCATCGAAAGCTGGTGTTTTGGCAATGCAAATTTGTGATGTGTTTAGAGAGAAGAATAGATTCTTGGACGGAGGAGGCAGAGGATTCGGAAGCAGGGAAGGAATTGTGAACGAGAGAGGAAGGAGGATGAATGAAGGAGAGAAGGACGCGGAGAGAAGGGTCCCGCATTCTCGAAGATTATCGTACTCGCCATCAGCGTATCACGGCGTCACAGGACAAGATTTATATGTAGAGTTTATTGTCGCTGAGTCCGCCCTACTGCGTTTTATGGATGTTTTTCGAAGGAGCACTGCCGCCCGCGTGATCTATCGCAGCACCCTCTTCCCTTCCGTTTCTCTCTCTTTGCACTCCACCCCTTTTTCCCCAACCTTGTCACCCCAGCCCTGTCGCTCTTTGGGTCTACGAGTCTTTCCTTCTTCTTTACCTTACTTTGAATTCGATGTCCATGAAAGAAGAATGGAGTAAGAGTAGATCCTACAAGTAAGTGGGATCCTAAAAGAATTTGGTAGGAAAGCGAAGAATTAATTGGAGAGTGGCGTAGAGAATCTCTCGATCGAATAGTTTTATCCAGACTGATGGGAGACTTTTATTTTTATTTTATTCACCTTTAATTTATACCCTTCATTTATTCATTTAATTAGTGGCTGTGGCTACACATAATAAAATTTCCATACGAATTGCTGGATTTTTTCAGTAGAAGTGCCTTAAGTAATTATTTAAGTAGATGTTTAGCGACACTACTTTTTTTTTTTGAATTTGTTGGTTCATGGAGTTTCTAATGAACACTACCGGTCTTCTTTTCTCGAGGGCACGTCGCTGTTCGCACATTAACGCGAGATTTATACCGTGAAATTCTGCGACGATATCACATTTACATTTTTGTCGCATCACTATAAACTGTGGCCCAACGCCGCAGCTCTCGATACGTATGTGTAACGATGCCGTACCTATCCATTTCGAAAGCGACACCCGCAGCCACCCCAACAGTATTTCATGATCGAGCGAGCTTTGTTTCGCGCTTTACGTTACATGATCGTGGCACCGGAATCGATTTGCTCGAAATTTTGTACAAAAATATGCGCGCGCATATATTGTCCCTTTATGTTTTTTATGCAGAACTGTCGCGACTTCGATGATGGAAATTAGAATTGGCTTTTTGTGGCAAAATTTCGACTGGAAACGAATAATTTATCGCTGAGCAATGAGGAGGTTGGGAAATATTTCGAACATTTGTGGATTTTAATTTAACGGGCTTGCGGCTACATTTCATTCGTATCATTGATCTGAATAAAAATAAATGTACCTGGCAAAATAACGCTTCAAATTTCATTCGATTTTTAATTAAATTATTAATACAATTTGAATTACAAAAGAAATAGTTGGCAGCTTTGCAACTTTTAAATAGAAATCAAATACACAGACTTAAATTAAAATTGATCATTTAAAGTTCAGTATTCCTATCTAAAAAAAGTGGTGATAACGAAGTGTTTCGAAAATCTCGCATGCATTTTTGTTTTAAACCCGATTGACTTTTGATTTTGAATGATTTAAAATTGTAAGAAGTAAAACAAAATAATTGCAGGCATGGTGCGCATGTTGATTTGCTAGTAAGCGTAAATAACTCCAGCTCTAAAGGGTTAAATATTGGATAAGATTTGCACACAGGACTTACTGTTTCATTTGCACTTGAATAATCCGGGGTCCACCCTCTCCCTATCTTTGTAGTCTTATTATGCGTGTTTAACAAAGCTGAGCTGATTATATCAATAAATTAGGAAGAAAAGAGAAAGAGAGGCTGCTAATCAGGAGAACTGGAAGGGAAAAATAGGAATTCAGCCCTAGTCTCCAACCCTTTCTCGTACTCTATGGTTTGGTGCGTAGATCTCGGTACCGCTTTACCAAGGCATTCATCACGGATGTCCAGGTCGCTCCGCCCTGAGTTATGCCCGACAATTATACCTATCTACCCGTGCAGTGGGCGTTATTATCATATTACACTACTCTAACCAAACATAGTTATACATATATAGACGAATAATCACCTGCATGTCTAAATTCCATTCATTACACGATTAATTCAATGGGCATGCTGAAATTTACAACGATTTTCAGAAATTACAACAAATACGAGATTCAAATAAAATTCCAAGCATATGACATTTCAGTGACTTAAAAAAATATAGAACTATTTTGTGGATATCCATCATATATTTTATTTCCACATCAAGTTTGATCAGCTCGAAACATGAGGAAGTCCCACTTCCAACCTTTCATCGGAAGATTCGAATGATAAAAAATACGAAGAGCTGCCGTGGGTTTCCCCTTCAATATTCACTCTGCAAGTTGGAGTGTGGGATCTGGAGTTTTACATGCAATCTTCTCGCGTGATCCGCGAGTGGCGTGCGTGGGCAGAAGTGAGAGGGAAATAGAGATGAAGAGAGACCAAGGGTGAATAGTCTCACCCTATTGCTATCGACAAATGTTACAACGTTTTCGCGGAATTCCTCGGAGAAATCTTTGCAGCATTACATCATTCGAGCACTGGCAACAAATTCGTTTCGCATTGTGCCAACGGCGCCGCGAAAAATGCCGGATATACATTCACGTAAATGCACGAGGGATTGAGAACTCTCTTCGAACATCAGAGGATAATACCTACATTCCAATGTCAAAGATCTATGTTATTCTAATTGAACAAATTATTGCAATATAAAATAATATATGTGTGTATTGCAATTTCTAAAATATATGTCTTAAGTGAAGTTAATATTTTTGCAGGCCTAATTGAGGGAGGAATATATACGGTAGTAGTTATCTTGCTCGCGAGGTGCAAGACGTCAGATTCAATCGCTGCTTTAGTTTACATAGATCGAAAATGGCGGGCCGACGAGACGTCCTGGAAACGATCCTTACATCCAAGCACCTAATACCTATACGGTACCTATACGGGAACATCCGTTAACGGGATGCCATTTTCGATAAAGCGCCGTTGCGAGTATGACACTGATCGCACAGGGCGTGCAGGCAAGCTGCTCGTAAAGTGTTTAGTCGAGGGGAAGGTCGATGGTGGTGATGGCGACATTGGTGGTGGAGAACGGGAGGAACGATGAGAAATGCGAGGTGGGAGTGGATGAGTTAAACTACACAAGGTCTGACGGTAATAATTGAGTGCCGCTCTGTCTAGTTAGCGCCCTCTACCCAGCACTAACTCGTCACGTTATCGACTAAACCGACAGCGATGCGTGACAAATCCATCTTACCTTCTCGACCTGCTGAGGTAATGATCCTATTAACTAAAATACTCCTCCAAACTATGTTTCACGTTCAGTTGCACAAATTGAAGAATGACTTCTATATGTATCATCGAATTATTAGTTAACTAATAATAATAATTCTATGTTTAAAAATTTTAGATCGATTATATTTGGAAATGTCCCGAAGGAATACGAATAAAAAATTCAAAATCTCGAAAGTTGTAATTACTGAATTCAGATTCCTGGATGACAATAATTTGCCTGTGGTTCATGCTCAAATCGGATTTCCATTTTTCAGCTGTGTTTAAATATAAAATCAGTTTGAACATTCACACCACGAGCATCCATTCCGATGGGCCATACTTTGCCAATGGCAATTACCGCCAGCCGTGCTGCACTACACAGTTGGTCATCCCGAGATGACTGGACAATCAATAAACAACACGTGTAGATAATAATGCTGGAACCGTCTATTTTCTCATCAGCCATTAGATCAGTTTCCACGCCGTTTAGAATTCAAATAAAATTATTAAAATATAAAAAATTCAGTACCTTGTTTAATTTATGGAGGAATTTGACCACAGAATACTTAAGAAGAAAGAGAAAACGTTAGAAATGGTGGGAGAGTTCAATAGAATCAAGAAGTAAATTCAAGTAGAAAAAGTAGTTTAAGACCAGACAACATGAGACGTCTCGATTTTTTAGAATTTTCCAGTACCTAGAAGTTTTTAATTCATTTAATAAATGCAATTAATGTATAATAAATAAAAAAATCTTGTCTGGCTCTTATTAACTTTTTCTATTTTAAGGCCACAAAACACCCTGATAATTTTAAATATTCAGTGTAAGTAGAAACAGTTATTTATTGTCAGACATGTTAGAATTTAGTGTTTCCTTGATATCAAATAAATACTCTATTTCTTCACTTGTAATCTAGTCGCGTAAATAGAGACAAGAATTGTAAAAATCTTGGGGATTTGGTCTGACGCTAATATACCGTTTCTACTTAGAGAGCTGCTTATTGCATTGAAATTCATGAAGGAGTCTATCAGCTGCAGAAAGATTGAAGCTGAAAATAATGTAAGTAATCCAACTGGTTAATTAGCAGCTGTGCTGAAAATTCTTCCTGCATTAAACACGTCTAAAAGGATCTCTCGTTACGTGAGAAATCTCACGAGGGAATAAAAAGAGACTTCGAGAGGGATAAAAAGGGGAAAATAGATAAGGAGAACGAAGCGAAAGAGAGACTCCTTCGCCCTCCGATAAACCGTCTCCGTGGAATCCTAATAAGAACTGCACTATGCTGCCATAAATAGCGGGGCCTTCCTCCTTCGGCAAAGAAACAAAGTCTATTGCCACTAGCAGTGTGTCCTGGCTGTTACTAGAACACTGAGAACGTGCGGGATCCCTTTCGTACTAAGAAGAAGGAGAAGAGATTTCTTTGAGGGGTCGTAGTGTTACAGGAGCAAGAGAGAGAGGCAGAACGAGAAAAAGGAGGGAGAAAGAAATAGGACGGTGGTGGGAGAGGGAAAATGAGAAGGAGAGAGAGAGAAAGAGAGAGAGGAACAGAAAGAAGGAAAGAGATAGGAGATGGAGAGACAAGGGAATAGAGCCTGGGAATAAAGAGTGCGCGGATTAAGAATGCTTCCTCGGAGACGAGTTATAGTCGCTTCCTTCCCGTAGTTGGAATTAATCGGCCATTCCGGAGGCGATGCATTAACAGAGACAGAGGGCGCGCTGCCACCCTCCCTTTGTACCATTTCTTTCAACCCCGTTTCCTCTCGAGCCAGCGAGCCACCCATGTACTACGCGGACTTCGCTTATTCTACTCTTGTTTGTGTCGATAGAAGGGGATGTCATGAACAACCCTTTACGTCCAAAGATACATCCAAAGTTAAATCTCTCATCCAATTTGCCTCATCCAAGCTTTACTCGGTACAATACAAACAGAAAGTCCTCTTCAAACTTACGCTAGATTTAACACTGTAGAGCTTTTAGACTTATTGACATTAAGGACATTAAGGACATTCTCAACAAACTCTTTCTCATCGTCTTTATTGCTTATTTCCTACAATCAAGCGTGCAATTCTTCTCAGATCAATTATTTCTAATTGGATTTCCGGGGGGGTTGATAGCTCAACTGATCAGTTTTACATCTACTTCTGAATTGAAGTACGAAAAACTTCCACAAAAGACTTTAGGAAGTAGAATGTAGATCCTATTTTTCAAAAACTCTTTGGTACCTATGTTCTACTTTTTAGTTGGGACATTTTTGGGACTTTCTTTATTACTTATGTCCTATTTTTGAAGACTTTTTTTGGAACTTTTTGGGTATTTAAGTTTTTTTTTTGGGAACTTTCTTTTAACATATGCATATACGAATTTTCTAAATCTGCTTTCAGGTTTAAATATTCGTTAATGTATCCACTTGGATGCATGGAAATGTTTAAGGCTTCTCGTCCGATCACCGAAGTTAACCAATTACGCTTCTCTCGATTATTACTCGGATGGATACCGTCGTACTACATGGAATCAACTTGTCAGATTTTAACTTGATAATAATATTGACTCAAAGGAAACAAATTTTTTGAAAATTCCTAAATTTCTTTATTCTCTTTTAAAATTTTTGAAAAATTGATTTTGGATTTTTAAAGAATTTCATAGCATTTTCAATTATTATTTTAATTAATTTGACAGATTTTCAAGGTATTTTAAATCATTTTAAGTGATTGCAAATAATTTTAAGATTTCAAGTGTCCTCAGATATTTCAGAAGAATTCAACGACTTGAAGAGATTTCAATTGATTTCAGGAGAATTCAGTAGATTTCTATGTTAGGTACGTCATTAAACAATGTTATCATCTCACAATCAATAATATTTCCCTTATTTTGAAGGCATTTCAAGAGGTTTGGAATTTCATGGAATTCAGACAAGTAATTAATAGAAAAGTCCCATGTGAAAGGACATATCTTTCAATTAAAATTATTTCCGTCGCTGTGTAACTGTGTTTGATACAAAAAGAAAACAAAATTCCCGCGAATTTCAAAATTAACGAACATTCCTCTTTTTTTCTTTTTATTTTCCTCTCCTCTCTTGCTCTTCTTACTTCGCGAGTCGACAGCCGGTCATAATATTACAAATGCACGAGATAATTCCTGAACCACGAACTTTGCAGGTTGAGCCTCCAAAGGAGGATACACGCGCTCTGCGAATGGGAGGATGAGGTGGGTTAGTCGGTGGTAGGTATCCCTCGTGGACACTACGTAAGGACAATAAGCCAAAAAGTTGGTGAAGCGGGCGGAACTGTTACCCGTTATGAAGCTCAGGGGTGAAGTCAAGATTGTAATTAGCTGGCGCTAAGTTTCCAGGTTTCCTGTGTATATTTGCATGCTACTCCCATACTGACTAGACTAGGCTACGTATCTAAACCTACGCCTCGAAATATATACAAATGTACAATTCTACAATCCAACTATCCTTGCATACGTGTGAAAGTATATAACAACGACGATTTTACTTGTTTTCGAGACAGAATGCACGGCACGTATCGAAATTTCGTATTGTCTACCGGCATCCCTTTAATAGCCCCCGCACACAATTGCACATCCACGCTTTGTTTGCTTCGTGCTTAATGTTGCTCAGCTTTCGAATTTTTCGCATCCTCTTCAACTAAGCTCTCACCAACCAGCGCATAATCCTACGAAAACTTCTGCGCCCAGGCTCAGAATTATAGAAAAGAAGAAACGGAAAGAATATTAAATTTCTGGGTGGAAAGGTGCGTTCTTATTTTTGTTGAGGATCATTTTGAATTTTAAGCACTACAAATGAACTGGAAAATTCTCATTTTTGTTTCTTATTTTATTTAATTTAAAAATACCACGCAACTGGAAGTATTTGTCCAAACCCCTATTTCATGTCCTCCTATTCAACTCCCTTTTTTCAAAGTTGCATATTATATTTCAATTCAGCTCGAGTTTTCCTGAAAATTGAAATACGTCTGAGCCCATTGACTCTAGATTTCATCCATAAACTCGGATCGGAATCACCTCTAGATAATACAAAGGAAAGGAGAATTAATGACCTCCTGTCACATTCCCTTACTTCCGTTTGTCAGAACCATCGAATCCAGTTCGCTGCAGTTGAATTCTCATTTTGGCAAGGAAAAGGACTCGCAGGACGCTTGCGCAAATCTGAGTAGCTTCTGTCCAGGAAAAGACGAGACAGCCGTCTGAAGGGACAGGAGGTCCACTTAAAATCGATACTGAGATGCAGTCGATCCGTGGGGTGCGATTTCCATGCAAATGAATTGCACCGGTTTCCGCCCAAGAAGAAAGAGACCAAGCACGGGAAAAGAGGCGAGGGATTGATTTTCAAAGTCGCAAAGGAGAGGCGATAGAGAACCATTCGCACAGCGATGTTGGAAAGAAAGCTCTCGTTAAAAGCTTCCCAACTTTTACAATCAAACTCGCTCAGTTCAGTTAACCCGGTTTTTTTTTAATACACACGTTCGGGATTTATGCCCAAACAGAAATTGCCACATTTGTTCCCTATCATCCCAATCGAGCATTTACAGAGCTGAGAAATAAAAATATATTAAAGTACAACTATAAAATATCTAGGAACAGATAATTGGTAGGGTTCTAATCGGGACCCAGATCTGGCCACGAATTCGAGCCGTATATTGAGGCGTTGATCGGGTTCTGCGTTTTATTTTGAGTCTGGCCCCGTATAGATAGCCCGATTTGGCCCAAGTTCAGTCCAATTGGGCCCCGATCTTTATCTTCGATGGTACATCTGATATTTTGTATCTCTGCAATTAATAATGCGTAAACTCAAGACAGAATAGGGATAATTTTTCTTTTCCTTGATTCCTTGTAGCAAAACTGGTTTTTGAAATCAAGCAGCGCCATTATCATTCGCTCGATCGGCGACATTAAAATCTTCGGGCTGAGACAGGTGACAAACAAACTTGGAAGACGAGCCTGGAAGGAATCCCTTGTTTGCCAATTAAGCCGTCTGAATGAAATCAAAGGGGATTTCAAACAAAATCTGCGATAATATTTTGACAATCATGCTACCGCTATTCCACGCTGCAATACGGTTCCTGAATATAAATTGAAATTTAAACGTTTAGTTAGCGCCAATGAAAAGTAATGTTGATTGCAGAGGGACCCATCCTACACAGAATGGGGAACAGTTCATTTCATTAATTCTCGATCAGGATATATAAATAAGGAATATCTTAATTATGAGATTTTATTGGGGCTGAAATTGGAGTTAAAAGCCTCCAAAAGAAAGCAACAAACTTGTCAATAGTTTAGAAAAAGATACACCAATAAAATATCTAGCAATGTGTGACTATTTGAATTTTTATCTCTAATGCATCGTTTCTTGAGAAGGTACAGAAATTTATAAAAATAAATGAAAAAAAATTCTCGATGTTTTAAGAACTGTGATGGGGTGAAAGTTATTGAAGAAGGATTCCTACAAAGGTGCACGTGCATTCGAAGAGATGGCAGCATATACCAGCAGAGATTGCAATTGATACAAAATCCACCAAGACCATATTTCAATCCAATATAATTTAAAGTATAATTTCCTTCTGACTAATAAATTCTATTAGTCGAAAATTATGTTCTACATAAATTTGTTTAATCTCCTTGTATGAATTTCAAGGTGGGCGTTTCTGTGTATCCGGCGATAAATAATTTGAGTGGATAAGCACGCTCTAAAAGTCGCCGAATGCAAGCATTATTTTCTTGAAGATACTTTTCATGATAAGTAACTAATCTGCTTGCAACAAAGGATGGATTTGCGAGTCAGTGAATGATAAAGTTGGCAGTAATTAGCTGGACTGGAGTCATCGAAACGTCGCGTCGCGTTATCGTTACACTTAGGTGTTACGAGCGCGTTACGATGCAGCATTTATGATACTTCGTACACACTTACAGTGTCTCGTCGACACTGGTCGTTTCACACCTCGGCAAAGAGGCGTTTCGCATTTATTATTCCAAGTGATTATACACGCAACCGCGGTAAGTACTAATTACCCCAGACTTGATGGATCGTTTCCGTACGGAAGGCATGCACCGAAACAATACTTGGCTATTTCCATTAAGGCTCGATCTACATCAGAGAAGAGACCATAATTAATCATCTGTCCATTTAGTCTCTTCAAGATCCTTTGGGACCCACATATACAGTAATACATTGCCAATTTTATTACTGTAGATGTATGTGTGTATATTGACAATCTATAAAATCAACTGAAATCTCATAAAATCCTTTGAAACCACTGAAAGTCCCTTAAACTCTCCCGAAATCAGTGAATTCAGATGAATTTACTTCAATTGTCTTCAGTCTCCTGAAATATCTAAAGTCATTTGAATTCATGTATAAAGATTTTCGATTTTTATTGATAAATCAAGTAGTGACGAGGATGAATCAAGAAAATTCAACAGAATTGAGAAGAATTATATGAAGAGATTAACGAAAGTCGAAAGATCTCAATAGAATTCAAAATAATTCCAAAGAATTCAAAAGATTCGAAAAGTAATTAAAAGAATTGAAGATGATGAGATAGGTAAATTCAGTAATAAAACATTAATTGTATTCAACTCGATATATACATATATACGAGATTTCATCAACAACAACCTTGTCTCAGTTTGACTAATGAAGCTCACATAAGTTGCTTATTTTACTTTCTTTACAAACCAGGCAAAAATGATTTCGCCGAAGAAAGTGCCTGTAGCGCAGGTATATCCATATAGAAGTAAATAAACAAGTTTGCTGGCTAAGAATTTATCTTCTGTTGTGTTTAGTGAACAAGATTCATCTGCATTTCTGACAATTGAAGATGTATTCAACCTTCTCATCTGCCATTTTTCAGTTAGTCCGGATTCCATCAGTTTTAGAATAATCTTGTCGAAACGTCTTACGTAAGGAGATCCTGGTTCCATGATCAACCCTGTAACAGTTGATCGTAAAACTTCATCTAAAACTTTTATCGTAGGTCTGCCACAGTTGTCTTTAGTTTCTTCAATTATCTGTCCCTTCTGTACATTATCCATTCGCTTTTCGCAAGCCAGATTCTTTTCTTTTATCATCGAGAATACACAATCTTCAGGTATAATCTTAAGTTTACTCAAGTTTTTCTGCGATTTTTCCAAAAAACGACGGATTTCTCCTTCTGCGAATTCGCTAAATGCTGCATAATGACCCGTGGTAAGAACCGGTTGTAGATCAGAAGAAACGACGTCCTTGATAGTTTTGAATTCCTCTTTCGTATCGATTTGCAAGCTTACATCAGTTAACAGGGTGAAAATGAAGGTCGAGTATAACAAGCAAGCTACAAGGATGGAACCAAAAACAATTCTTGCGGCAAGTTTTTGTGGTTCCTTTGGCGCTGCAGTACTGAGGATGATTCGTGTTACTTGCAGGAGGTCCAAACTTTGATCTTTAAGAGGCAAAAGCTGACATAATATCCAGATGATAATAAACATAATCAACAATACCACAATGTTGAAAATCTTCCAGCTGACAATTGTCAGATTACTTTTGTCCTTTCGAATCGGAACCAATATAGAAACACTGACGAATGTTGTGCCTCTACTGTATTCTAAAAGGTTTTCAACACAAGTAGCATATCTCGCAGTTTCATAGCCTATGATGTTCAATTGATTGTTCAGAACTTCACAGATGATGCCTGTACAGTTTGCCTTGCTACAACCGAAGACGGTTCCAAAAAGATGTTTCGATGCAGTCCATTCGATTTTGAAGTTCATAGTTTCCGATAGAACCTTTATTAAGGATATATCTAATACATTATTGTTTGAAAGATCTTCTTCGTTGTTCTGTTTAATCAAAATCAAGTCAGGCAATGAAGGTAACCCTACCTTCATTTTTCGTCCATGCAAATTTTCAGTTTTCCCAGGAAACCAGACAACTGATTTCGAGTATTTGAAGCGCTTGATGTTGTTTTTAAATGGATTGTATTGATGTATCATAGCAGTTGATATTAGGTCCTTTTTTGTTTCCAGCAGATTTTCCTGCTGCGACTTTGTTTCAAGAAGTTCGAGGATGGTAGCGTCGAGAAATTGCATGGCCCACATCTTTTGCAGCAATTTTCGATAGGGGAAATGATCTTCTTGGGGAAGAATAATCAAACACCTTGGGCGTGTTGTAGCACCTACGAGATGAGTAGAAAAGTCAAAGATTTGATTTAAGTCGGTGCTCTCTCTAATCTTTGATATGTGGATGAAGATGATCATTGTTGATTGAGTTTCCTTGAAGGATTGTAGTTTAACCAGATTAAGTGCTTTTTCAACTGTTGCTTCCTGGAAACTAATTTTTAATGAAGGAAGACTTTTTGAAATTTTGTGAATGATGTCATCAACTTTGGCGGATTCATTTTTAGGATCAAAGAGAATCAATAGTTGGTATTCTTTTCGGTCGGAATTTATGCTGCTAATCAAATTATCGAGCCATTCTACTTTTCTGAGACTTCCTGTGTGATGAATTCCGAGGAGAATTAAAAAACTGATGATCCAGGATTTAAATTCCATTTTTTTTTATTTTAACTTTGGAATTTTAGTATTTTAAAGAAATCTTTTACTTAGAGTGCAGTTACCTATAAAAATATGTCTATATACAATAAATCAATAGCACAGAAGTAATGATTCGAGAAAAATATCAGACTATATATTTAATAAATAAATAATGGACAAGAAAGTAGCCTTACCTTTTTCAAGATCAAATCGTGTAAAATTTTAAGACAAACGAACTCTTGTTCCGGTATATATGGTATCTGCTCGCATAAAGAATTTTCACACAAATTTTTAAAATAAAATTTAGAAAAATGTTTTAATTTTCATTGCGAGAGTCGTTTTGCGCCAAACTAAAACATAGTCTGTTCAAAAGAGGAATGAAGAAGGCAATCCAAAACAATATTTTCTAGCCCTAACTAGGTCGTCAGAAAAAATCGATAATGTAAAATTGTGAAGAAATTTATCTATAAACGCAGCAATTCTTACACATCGATAATAAAGAAAGTGCTGTTTGTGAAAAAATATAAATATAATTATAGAGGCAAAAGAAAAAAAAAAGTTAAGATCACTTTACGTTATTGATTTTCTTATTATATATACATATTTACGTATATGTATAATAGTTTTTAGAGGTTGATTCTGTGAAAAATATGAACTTTGAACCTTGAACACTATATTCAGTGGAATTTCCCATTGCTTTATAAATATCCGAAACATTGAAAGGGAATGACAATCCATCGAGTTCAAACTTTATCTAGTACACTTCAATCCTGATGAAGTCTGGTAAAGAAGACATTGAAATGCGAATGGTCTTTCGGCGAGTTTTGCGAGTGGTACTCTTCCTGCGCCAATTCTAATTTTGCACTCACTCGCTTAATATCTCGTCGTTGCGAGAAGCTGGCAATAAATCTCTGGTTTCATTATCATAAATTGGCTCGTCGGTCGACGTTGGCCCGTGATGTTGACGTGGCGAGTTTCAAGTCACGGAAAAGTTGACAGATCAAAGCACAAGCGAAAAAAGTTCGATTCGCTCGTTTACGCGCAAAGTCTTCCTAAAAACGTCCTCTGCCTTCTCCTCACTTTTGCTCCCCTCTTCCCAGACTTGCAAATCGTCTTTTATTAGTCACTTCTGATGTAACTCGTGCGATTCACTTTAATCGCTTAATTTCAGTTATGCTTCTTCCTTCTCGACTTATAAATCCAAGAACATTTTGAGGGACAAAGTTTTCGCCTGGAATTGCATGGAAGGTGCGAAATAAAGTTCTGTCGCGAAAAAAGTTTCTCTCTAAAGACAATTTCATTTCACTCCTTTTTATTTGAAGGGAAACAAAAAATTAATATTAATACGAGGGCGAAGAAAAGCTTATTATTTTTATTATTATTATTAATCTAAACTAACACTGAAAAATATATTTATCGAAAGTTAATTATGTTAGGGTCTAAAATATCTCGTTGGCATGGCAATACACAGAATCACCTCGGCGTGGCAGCTTCTATATGGACATTGGACACACTAAAGGTGTCTGCACTTCATTCGGCTTTTGTTATTCTAATTCTAGAGATTTATCAAGTATCTCGTGATGCCCAGAGACGAATGGTGCGAAACGACATTCGTCTATTTTGGGCAGCTTGCACATTGTCGCAAGCTTGCAATGAAGGAAAGAGAATCACACATGACACCAAAGGCACACCCAACGATTTAACGAGCAGCGGCCTCTCGTTACTAAATTACATGGTCTATCCCGACGTCGAAATGTTATTAAGTACAATTTATGACTCCTTGACTTAATTACGAGAATCAAAGCACTTGGAAGATTTTTTTTAATTTTCGAAAAGATCAATTGCCAATTTATGAAATAAATATAGAATTTTGAGAAATTTTTGTCGATTTTATGGCGTTTTATGGAATTTTGAAGCATTTTCAGGGATTTCAAATATTTTATGAGATTTTGTGGAACTATGACAAGTGATTTACTTAAGAAGTATTCGATTTTGATTAACGTGTCCACTTGCACGTATGGGAATGTTTAAGGCTTTTCGCCCGATCACCGAAGTTAAGCAGCGCTTCTCGGCTATTACTCGGATGGGTGCCGTCGTATTACAATAGAATCAACTTATCAGATTTTTATTTTTATTTAATTTAATTGAAAATCCCGAAACAAATTTTAATTTTTTAAAAAATTTTTTAAAACTCTTTATAATCACTTGAAATCTCTCGAAATCGCTTTTTTTTCTTAAAATGACTTAAAATCTCTTAAAATCCTTTACGAAACCTTGATACTTTTGAAATCATGTAAAATCTCTTGAAATCCCTTTAAATTCCCGAAAATCATTTGAAATCTCTACAAATTATTTACCAGTGAGAGCGAGGCGCGCCTTGTGCGGTCCTTTCCAGATTAGAACTAGGGAGAACTGGCCCGGACCTCATCAGGATCCCATAAAAATATCTGCACGGGTTCATTTACGGAATTTCATCTTATCTGTTAAGAAGGCACTCCTTGAGAAAATTCAAATGAACATTAGAGGTAAATTTGAAGCGGTGAAATAAAATTTTCAATCGCATAAAGCAAGAAAGAGGAGTGGAGCAATGCATTAGCCGATCCCTGCCGCGAGTTCAGTTCTACGCTAATGAAACGTAGTAGAAATATCTCGGTCGTTTAATTAGAAGCAATAAACGGAAGGAGTTCAATTGCCCGGTGTATCCCTGAAACCTCTCGGTTCCGGAGTCGTTTGCTCGTCTAGAATACCCAGCCTTTCCACCCTTAGCCATATCCTTCCTGGCTTTCTCCAACTCCTACTTTTCCACCCTCTCGTCTTCTCCTTTGCAATCGCCACCTTCAGCCGCTCCCCTTTCATCCATTCGAAACTCTCACCTCTTGAGAACTCTGAATAGGTATCTTCCAACCAAGAGCCATTCCTCCTGTATAATTCCAGCTCGGTTGCAGACTCGAATATTTAGGCATGCTTTTCTTCTTTCCGCGATACGTCCCAGTGGTATAGAAGATGGGGTCGCTTCTCGATAAGTGCACCTTGCTTCTGCACTAGAGTTAAATTTTCATAGGGCGAACCGAGATCCAGGAAATTTTCTTGATATGGTATGCACAGACGAGCATGTGACGAGACTCGCTTACGGGACCCAGTAGGCTCGACTGAAGGTCCTTACTATGCAGGACCACAGTGATCAGACACCTCGTACATATGCTCTTGGGGACACCGAACCCAAGGTTTTCTGCGATAGGACGATTTGATAAATTATGTCCTATTCCATTTTGTACCAGACTCTTTTTTTAGAATAGATAGAATTTGGCGGGGGTCATTATTTTCAAATGTTTTCACACCATAAAATTCAATGGAGCTATTTTTAACCATGTATAGGTGTAGGTATAGGCGGTCAAGTGCTGGACCAATATTTCGGGCCATTTACTAAAAACTGGAAAATTATAAAGGAAAAGAATCGCTCCAAGGTAGAACCCATAAATTTTTATTTGGACAAATTACTACAAAAGTCCATTATCATTTTCTGTTGGGGCAAAAGTATAAAAATGGACGATGGGAAGCAATCTCTTAATTCTTGATCAGACATGGAATCTCCGAAATTTTTTTCACGCTCATGATTTAGATTTATAAAGATTTATTTAAGATTTATTTTTAAATGGAGAAGATCTTTCATAAATCTGTCACATCATACATAGATGTGAAATAAAGTGTCATGTTTACGCTCTCATGATATTTTTGAGATGTTGATTTACACTAAGTCAGCTTCACAGAATTTCGAAATGAAATATTCATCTCTGGGATTTACGTTCCAAACTTTCTGATTTACATTGTTGCGACATTAGAGCGCTGTCAAATATAATGCTTCAAACTCCTAAACACGTCTTTACGCAAACTCGAGAGTTTTACTATTTAAACACCTTACGTAAGAATACAAATATTTTTCGTAATTTTTAATATTTAGTACATTTATACTTTTTAGTACATTTGTAGTTTCTAGTTCAAACTCATTTTCCCAATGAAAAAATTTTAATAAAAATTTAAGAATATGGAGAAAAATGACATTCCATTTGTCTGTTAGGACAGGCATATTAGAAAGTGATGCTTATGCGTTGAAATAGTATGAAGTCATAGGAAATGAGATCATTTGAGAAGTCTTCGAATTCTCATGCGATCTGAATGTTTCGCAACAAATCGTCTCGGCGATCCTGAGTGTCAGTGAGAAATTTATTGACATTCAGGAGAGCACTGGAGTTCCTTCGGTGCAGCATGGTCGCTCCAGAGCGTGGATTCCACTCCTCGGTCCTTCCTTACCTCTTTCTCCCTTCCGATCTCTCACCGAAAAATAAATCGCGTCGAGCGGCAGCCGATGTAACGGGGGAAGTTACGAGCGTAGATTCGGAGCAAAGAGACAAGACGCACATCCTATGAATAATGGATTGTCCCTCTCGTGGGCTCATTATGCGGGGTGAAAGGGTCAAGGGCAGTTTTATATGTGGAAACATGGACAAGGCATGACCAAGTGCGGCCCGATAGGACTATCGTCCTCGTCGTCGGTCGCCGGCGGGTTCGGTTCTTGCCGCAAAGCTCTTCGCCAAACCAAGAGAAAGAAAGGGCCCAGAAGAAGAAGAGGAAAAAGTATAAGTAGAAGCCTGAAGCCAAGGAAGCTGCAGCAACACACCGTACTCGGCGTGTTCTGCAGTCCCTTGGATCGTAAATATTTGCCGGTGAACGCGATGCTAATCTCAAGGCAGATGCACCCTCGCCCTCTGTCCACCCGGCGATCTATATATATGAAGGGCATTACGTCGTTCGAGAATGTAATTGTGTTCTTCAGCGCCACTACACTACGCCCTTTCGGCTTCGCTGCCTGTGTAAAATCTTCAAAAAGAGGTTCTAGTAGGGCCCCGTTCTCATTTTCTAGTTAGGGCCTATGAAGGATAACTAGTCAGGGTCCCAGTCAAGGTAAGAAATTGCTTAATACCACCAGACAGTCCTAGTTTTGCCTAGGTCTAGTGTGATCCTGATTTGAAAAACTCACAAGCGTGAATGTTATAAAAAGAATTTGGAAAATCAAAAAGGGGGTTTGGAAAAATAGTTTGGTGGCGAAGGTTGGAGAAGGGGGTGAAAAGGGACGTATAATTAAGGTAGAGAGGGTCGTTATGGAGGTCAAGTGTGGAGAGAGTGAAGAGGTGAAAGATTTGTGGTAAAGGGGAAGAAGTGAACTTGGTAGAGAGGGTGAAAAGGAGAGTAGGAGAGGACAACTGCCCTAGATCACTGAACGTCTAGCAAGCAGAGGCTGTGAGCGCAGATAAGGACCGCCAGGACGACGTCCAAGATGAACGGTCATTCCCAAGCACTAGCTGGGGCTTCTGCTACCAGCAACCATCTCCTCCTGGATACCCTCTGCAACCCCGCCAGGAGCTAGCTTCCTGGAGATCCTTATTTATACGCCGTCAGCCAGACTAACGCCCATTGTCCCATTTCACCCCGGGTAATCTGCCGGACGCAAATCTAAGGCCCTGATCCTGCGGGCTACCACGAAAATCTATGACGCCCTTTAATTTACGCAGGTCTCCTTCCCGCCGCGCCGTTACTTGAAAAGAGAGGGTCATCCTTCTCTTCCCATTTCACGAGTTCGCACCAGCATCTCACGAATCACTTGAATTCAACTCAGTCCACCCTAATTAGAATCCTCTTTCAACGGCACGATTGGTTCTATCTTTAGAAAATTATATTCTAGTGATCAATTATGTAACTTTGCGCTTTAGATTTAGATTGTAATTTTGAAAAATTTCGTTTTCAACTATAAGTCGTTTATTTTTCAAAATTCAATGCTGATTTAAGAGAGTGAAGGGTTTCTTGTGTCGTATAAAAACAAATAATCTAATATTAATGCATTTTATTTAAAAATATGAATGATAAGATTATATTTTCTACTAGAATGATTTCAAAAAAATTGTTTGTTTTCATTTTTCGAGTTTGAACCATGGAAGATTTATTTCAAAATGCAATAAAAGCATAGTTTGCTTTAATAAAATGAATAAAATAAAATCACTGTAAAAAAAATTTCTATAAACTTTGTATTTTTTAAATTTTAACACGAACATAATTTATCTTCCAATTTTTTATTATATTTCAGGTTTTGAATATTTAATACAAGATTTTTAACCTGATTAAGCAATGATTAAAAAGAATTTTACACAAGAAGATAGAAAAAGATTCTTTGCTTCGAGAAAAAAGAGTTAAATATATTTTAATATTAAAAAAAATCGCATGTGTAACAAGATGGAAGGAAAATTAGAGGGTGTGGGAAAACGTATTTTTTAACAAGAGATTCAAGAAGAAAAGGGGGTGGAAAAAGTGTTTGGAAGAGTGATAAAGAGTTGAGAAAGGAAGACAATACACAAGGATAAGAGCAGATAGGGTATGATGGGATAGTTGATTGTGAGTTCTTGAGTTAAAGAGAGTAGTTTTTAAGATGGGGTAAGGATGAAGATGGGAGATAAGAGTGGGGAGATATTAGGGGAAAAGGCTCATCCAAAGGTATCGATTCTCTGCCGAAAATGTTGAATTCATTGGGAATTGACGGGGGAGCCATAACTCCCATACCGGTTTGACATTAATGCCTCCCCTACTTCGGTTCTCGTAGATAGGCAAGGGGGTTAAGCTCACTGCGACATATTTATGGAGAGGGCGAGATGCTATCGCGGATCGGGCGGTACCACCAACGCTGTTCCGCACCCTTCTACAATCTACTTCGCAATTATCGGACTCGACGTTAATATTTGACCCGGGACCAACGTCCGACATATCCCCCTGTTATGGGATGAATTCCAAAAGAACGATCATTCCCGATTCCATAAGCCGACCAAGACTAATATTTCTCTCGCCAATGTCACGATCGTAATACGTTGGGATTTCGGCTCCAGAAATATTAGAATTTAAATTATACCGAACACATTTTTTAGATAATGTTGCTCTCATCGTTTGAGGAAACGAGACCTTCTGAACTTTTATTCAGAGGTCAATTCAGAGTGCGCCTCTTTAGATCGAAATCTTGAGACAAAATCGACAAAAGGATTTAGAGTTGGACGAAACAAATTTCGCGGTGACTTCTCGTAGGTGATACAAATAACGCAATCAGTATGCAGGAGTTTCATGCATATTTCAAAGGGGGTGTTACGAGGGTGGCCGCCGCTAAGAAGGGTTTATGACGGGGGTTGATCCGAGGATCCCCATCAAAGCACACCAGTCTGAATATCGAGCCAAGAGACGCCAACTCGAAGCGGGATTCGATGGGTGGTTAGGGGTGGTTAGGGGGTGGGTTGGAGGGTGACTGCTAGCTCTGTCGAGAGGTCCAGAGTGGGGATCCAGACCTCTTAACTCCTGCAAACTCATTACAATAAATCAAGCTTTGTTCTTCGACCTCACCGAGGGTTGGCTAAATTCTGCGGGTGCTAACCCTTTCTTCACCCCCACAACCAACCCTCTCTACCTTAAAGCCATCGTCTCTGTACCCTTTATGATCGTTCTAAAGAAAACGAACGATTCGAGCGCTTTCTGATCGTTTTCAACTTTATATTCTCGATTAGCTTAGAGTTTTATTCAAAATGGTTTAGTGAACACATTTTTGAGAACTCAGTTTTTTTAGGGATGGTTCAGAAGACGAAACTTGTGTTGAAATTGCGAGGAAACTATTATAGATACAATTGACCAAATGGGGACTTATAGTTATTCAATAGATTTTCTATTCCAATACCAGGCAAGTAGATTAGCAATCGAGTTTATATGCCACTCGAATTACCTCCTAGACTCCTGTTACTCAGTTCTCAAAAGCAACTCGAATTCCACTACTGAGACTTAAGACATGCCAGGAAAAATAAATAGTTTTCTTCCTCAATTACTCTAAAGATACAAATTCTGAAATAACAGTTAAAAATTATAAAAAAATGTTCTGCATTTGAAACTTAGTTGATCTGCTGATAAATTAATAAAATTGATTAAGAGTTAAGATCTTCGAAAATTATTGACGACGATTGAAGAGGATTGCAAGAAAATATTTGAAGTTTTGGCCTTGATTTTGGAAAGCCAGGAAAGTCTCCTGGGTGTATAAAAGCATTGAGGTGGATTTTGAAAATAAAGTGACCTACCAGGTTCGAATCGACCACTTTTACAAACAGTGTCGGGAGAGTGAAGCGAGTCCGTAATCGCCAGTGATTTACACCGGACGTTTAATCCTCGCTGCGTGAACGCTCTTGCTGATTTACGCGGTGACAGTCAAGGCCGGAAGCACTTTTCGGTCCTGGAACGAGTTTTTGCGACGCCGCCCCTTATCGGGGAGTAGAGGAAAATTTATCTCGCGTCTCTGAATTTCTTTGTGCTTTTGCCACAATGACATATGGCTGTTATGGAATAAAGAGGGAATTACCGTGGAGACTAAAATCCAAACTTTTAAAACCGTAAATATCAAAATCAAAATGCCTTCTTTCTATGAGAATAAAAAAGCAATTGAAAAAGAGAATTGAAATAAATAGAAGAGCCACTTAAATATTGGCAACAAATTACCGAAACCTGAGGAGTTAGATTTTTTTTATAGAAGATAAATCTTCATTTGAAAAAAAATCTGATTGTGAGTTTTGATTGTCGCAGAGAAATCTTTTGTTAGCTCTGAATGGGTTTCGTATTACTCTGTCAATGGAATCTTGTGTTGGATGGCAATTGAAAAAAGAGAGTAATGTTGAAAGGCTGTGACTTCGCAAACGGATACGGATTTGTAGGAGATACAAGGAGATATCTGGCAGATGCTGCATTCTGTGGAGCTCCACGTGCTACAGAAACGCGTCGACATTGACTAATGATGGCAAGTTGAAGGGGGTCGGAGGGGAGTGGGTAGGGGAGGGGCAGACAGCGCGCCCTGGAACAGAAAATTCACCCACGACGGACCTGTTGCACCCCCTAGCTCACCGTTTAACCTATAACCTACTCACCAAACACGGGTTTAACCTCGCCTTATCGCGTTATCGAAGTGTTCCACTCTCCCTCCCTTCATTTTTTCCACATCGTTATGTACATGTGTTATTTAAACTCTACCTATTATTATCCTTTACAATTAGCAGCAAAACTTGCTGCTAATTGTACTCTGCTTGGTTAACAAGTCGCCCGGATATGTAGACTTTCTTTAGACTTTTCCAGTTTTTTATTTTCACTTTTTCCAAATACACTTTTTGCCTATTTTGACGTTTTAAACGTCCCGATGAAATAGGGTTGAAATTACAGACGTGATTATATTACGTAATAATTCCTTTATCTTTGTTTCTTTTTTATGCATTAAAGGCTTATTATTAAGGTTATTATTATCAGGCTTGAAAGGAATTCATTGATGGCAAGCTTTGGCAATCTCCGGCTGACTAAAGCGCAACCTATTCTACTGCGAAACGCCTCTATATCTAAATATGTACTTTTGAGCAGTTTATTTCTGATATCGAGCACTTTTCAATTATATTTATTCTTTAAATATTTTTTATACATGATTATTATTGAAAGAAATTGTTAATTAATAATCATAAAATATTATACTAATATATTCTCTAAATATCGAGATTACATTGCGAAATTCTAAGAGACAAGTCTCAATAGAATTTCTCTCTTCCGAGCTTTATCCTTCCCTTCATAGATACACCCTATCGAGCTTAAACCCACAGTATTTATTCGTGTAATAATAATAATGATAATAATAATGGAGTTGGAGGGTTTTCAAGAATTATGTCTGTCCTAGCATTCCAAGATAAATGAGTGCAGAGGATTAGCTAAATAGTGGCTCAAAAATACTATATGTATAACGTCATAAATATTCATGAAACACCGACTCGACGTTAGCTTTAGAATGCGAACGAGTTTGCATTCGTTTTTTCCACCGCAACCGTTTCTCTTCCTTACACGAGTAAAAAATTACATACTCGAGGAATTTGACATTATTAATTCTTAATTACAATAATAAATATCACAATTTTTATTCTTTTAAGAGACTCTAGCTTCTAAATTCAGAAAACCCTTAAATAATCTTGTCGTTCACTTCGACATGTAGAACAGAGCCAACTTAATTGACGAAATAAATCTTTAGGAGGAAAGGATGGCCAATAAGGAGAGGCAAGACTCGGGCGTGGCTCTGAACATTTCAATTCAATATTTCAGATCTTTTCTTAAAAATACTTCTATTCTTCACATCCTATTCACTTCCCACAAATACATTAAAAAAGCCAAAAAATCATCTAGATGTGAAAATTTTCAATTTTTAATCACAATATCTATGATTTGAAAAGTATTATATGTATTTTTTTGAAACAGATAATACCATTATTCAAATTGTGTGAAGAGTCCGTCGAATGGGCGTCAGTCATAAATCTGCCTGCGTGCGTAAGTAAATACTATATAAATCGTACATTTATATTGGCGCGTAAATTTCAGTCGTTCGGTGAAATATTGAAAACGGCGATTAATTAAAAGGTACACTCGTTAAACGGGATTACACGTGAGATTGATATTTTTGCCGGACGGGTTTCCGTAATCGCGTTAACGTAGCCGCCGAATTCAATTTGCTTCTCGCTTCGGCCTCGCGGCGTCAATGCAAATCTCACACAACCACAGTCTACAAAAATTATCAATTGGTGATTTTATAAATGCGTCGAATTTCAAAGGGCAGAGCCGCGAAAGGTTTAATGTGAGTCAAATCTAACATTTCCTGATAGATTTCACTGATTTAGAAGCTAAACACATTTTAAGTAGATACACCCCGCTATAGTCAGACGCAATTAAGAAAAGCTTTTGGTATCCTCAAAACATTTCTTTCAGTAGCAGTTTCATCACTCATCATCAATAATAAATTATAATATTCATATGGGATTAGTGTTTATAAAACCTGGACTCCTGTTACAAGATTTGAGACACGTATGGGCGTATCTACACGTTTAATGTTGCCGCAGTGAGGCCTCGACGGAGATTATCATAATCTCGGTTTGCGAAGCGTCGCTCCGGCTGGTTAATTTGAGGAGATACGCAACTCTCGTCTCTCCTTTATCCCCGCCCCCTCTCTCTCTCTTTATCTCTATCTCTCCCTGCATTTTCTCGTCTTGCCCTATTCACTCTCTTCCTCCTGATTCCTCAGAATCTCTTCTTCTCTGTTTGCCTCTGAGCCTCTGAGCTGATTCGTAACTCGACCTCCCTTAATCTCTTGTAAACTCAGTGCAAAATTTGAAAGTACCAACTACAAGGATCTTACGTTTCAAACTAAACTCCGAAATATATTGTGAATGCTAGCATAATATCTGCAAAGATATTTTTATTCCAGGAATTACAGCCAGTCCTCTATTTCCTTTATTTTGAAAATGGTCCTCTATTTTCTCTATTTTGGAAAATATTCCTCTATTTCCTCTATTTTTAGTCAAAAACTGAAATATAAAAAATAAAAATTCAATTACACGCAAAAACCAGAAATTAAATTAAAAATTAAACCAAAAATATACTTTCAAAAAAAACCACCAAAAGTTCTCTATTTTTTAAAAAAGTCCTCTATTCCTCTATTTTAGAAAGAATAGATTGTGATCTCTGTTATTCCATAAAGTCTATTTTATTCATTAATTTAAATAATAATCCAAGAATGACAAGAATTTTCCACATTTGTTCATTAACTTTTTTCTCGAATAGTAAAAGAACACAAATAGCTTGCAAGAAAGCTTGTCCCAAAGTTTATCTGAATGGATTTTCCGATAAATATTTCAAGAACAAGAGATATTTAGACAATAGATCAAGACGGAATCCTCAAAGAAAATGTCGTTTAGCAAACTAATTCCCTAATTGAATCAGCGAAGTTTCAAATTGATGACAATTGCGTAAATTAAGTTCGGAGGATTTCAAATTCGTTTGTAATTCCAAACACTGCTGAGTTGTTGACAAGAGGCTGGCATGAAAGAGGCAGCGAATCGTTTCAGTTTTATTTTCTCTTTCCACTCTTAGGCTCTAGGTGAAAGGATAAATAAATGAGTAACTTGTACCCTCTTCCCTTCTAGATAAGTTTTCTGCCTTCTCGATTTATCGAAGGAGACGAAATTCAGCGATGAAAGGCACAAAGCAAAATTTTAAATAAAAGCAGGCAAGCGTTTTCGTAATTAATTAAATTTCATTAATTTTATTTGGTTCTTCAATTTATTTCTTTAGCTCTGATGCGTAAAATATCGATATAAAATTCTTGAAAAATCATAGACTTGAAGGATTTGAATTTATGGAAAAAGTCTTCGTACTTTCCTGCACGATGGGAGGTTATCAGGAAAAGTTTTTGAATTTTAAATCGACTGGTGTTACTATATCCCCTTCTATTCATTTTACCTACTTTTCTTTCACTTTTCTCTTATTTTTACTTCTTTTTCACTTTTCTCTTAGTTTTTACTCTTTTATCCCCTTTTATTCTCTTATTCTTTCTCGTTTGGATTCGATTGACACAAGTTTCGTGTTTTTATCTCCAGAGAATTCGGAGAAGACCGGAATTGACGTGGAGCTATATCGTTTCTTTTTGCAGATTTAAAGAGGTGAGGGCGAGTTCAATCAAAAGAAAGGGAAAGGAGAGAAAATATTCTCAGACGAAGACTTCGGCGGGCATCTTTCGGTCCATTGATCCGACAGAATGATGTAGATTCGTCGCACGCGTCGCGCGACTTAGAGTACCGCGCAGTTCTCAAGCCATTCATTTTCGAGATGACAGACCGATGATTTGTGGACAGACTCTCGGAGTTTCCTGATTTTTATGTAAGAGGGCCAGAAAAGATGGCGCCCCCAACTCAAGTCCCAGACGATCGTAAATTAAGTGGTATACTAACGTACATAGCGTATCAAGACTCCAGTTTTTATCGGAAATCTTATTCAAAGATTCTCGAAGATTACTAACTGTCTGTCACAAAACTTTGGTCATAATTTCAAATTATCCCAAGGGTGCTAAGGCAAGCACTGTTTTATTGTTTAAACAATAAAACACTTTATAACACATCCAATTTTCTTATTTAAAACTATTGCGTCTTGTATACATTTTATTTTTCATGCTTTATTATTAAATGACATAAATATAGTTTATATCACTGCTGCTGTGGAAAGATCGTCCTTCGTCCATACAGTATGCCGGATGGAGGAAGTTAAAGTCAAGTTTAAGCTGCCGTCGCAAGACGCAAGTGAGAAAAGTTCCACGACGTGAGAGATGATATGTGTCAGGTCCATAATACGCGAGTACGACCCGCCTAAGTAAATGTTATTTCCGCAGTTGCATAATTGTGATTCTGTGAGAAACGTTCTGACATTAACGTTAGGTACTCTACATTCTACGTTCAACGATACCTTTGAAATAAAAGGTCGTTAAACCCCTCTAAAAAAACAATAAATGAGAGGGAAAATTGTGCCGCATTATTTCATCTCATAAAACAAAATCCATAAATAAATTCCTTTACACGAGAATAATCTTCATTGACCAAACATGTTCAGTGAACAAGGGAACTTTTTTTATTTCAGAAGGTCGCGATCTCACAACCTGGGGCTCTTTGTTCATTTTCATTCCGGAACAAAGACTCAAAGAGGCTTCAAGCCGTCAATAACTGTAGAAGGCTGATGCCTGGAAATCTGAATCTCGAAAAGTTGCGCTGGGGTCACAGGAAGGACTGATATAATTAATTATAACAAAGCGAAATGTGTTTGATGTCGGAGAAACGATAGAAGCTCGATTGATCGGTTAATTTAAAGGGCCAGGGGGAGGAAAATGCCGACATTTGCCTGTTGGTCTTGAAGGGTAGGTGAAGGGTGAACCAAGGGCCGGGGGGCTGGGGTTTTGGGGTTGGGGGAGTTATGTGCCGAAGCAAAGCAGAGATTGGCTCTGTTCACGGTTCTGTTGTGCTGCCTTTCGTTCGCGTCGACACTCCGACAGGCTCTTTGATTACGGACTTCCTGCCACTGCTGCCCCATCCACTCTACTGCTTTTCGCCTCTAAACAGGCAGGAAAAACCACCTGAAAATTACTCACTAGATGGAAAATAATTAATGCATTCATCAGAATCTTCTTGCATCTTTCATCTTCTTCTTCTTCTTCTACTGATTCCAGATTATCATTCTTCAATTATCTCTGCCGAAAAACAGAAATGTATAAGAAGAAATGTACAATGAAAGTTCTAAGTTTAGAAATATGAGAATGGACACAGAATGGACCTGAAGATTTGTAGATATGAATGCTTTAACTGACCAAAGTCGTGAACGAGATTCTAATTATTCAGGAACAGTTGGCTTTCAGAGAAAGCTGCACAAGGTACCTACCTAGTACCTGCTAATAATGGACGTCCTGGTTGCGGTTGCTGTATCTAGTGGCGCAGCCAAGAGACTCAAGTAATCCCTCTGTGAAGCTCAACCTTACACGAAGGCGAAGTCGAGGATGACAGCTAGGATACTCCACAGTGGTAACTCTCACCGCACTTCAAACGGAATCATCAAAGCTTCATCGAGTAATAGAAACAGTATAATCCCCCTGCTACCTTCTCAAGCACTACATGTATATATATACTTACATATACATATGCATTTATCTTCATACCTAAGGTATTACCTTACAATTTCATAGTTTACCTGACTTGACAGCACACCATAAGCGAGAGATAACTTTGATATCCTATGGAAAAATTAAATAGCAATTTTACAGTACTTTTGTTCCAACTGAAAAGGAAATGGAAGCTTGATAATATTGTCTCAACATAAAATGAAATTGGACTTTTCCTCCGATTAATCGATTAAATCGAATCGAGAATTTCAGAATCATAAATGGGACTTTTTTAACTCATACATACTGTGTTTCAATTATTAATCAGTTTTTTTTCAAAACATAAGCATATATCTTTTCAAAATAAATTATAATCATTTTGAGGATATCACTGTAAAATTGGCTTTCTTATGCAAGATCCAATAAAACGAAGGGAGACACGACTTCGATATCTTCACTCTCGCCAAATGGTACGTGTGGATTCGTACATATATATTTTCCCTATACATGCTTATTATTTAATAAAAATGTTATTGTGGTAAAGCGGCGAGGCACGACTGGTGTAATAACAGAAGACGAAAGTATAAGAAAGGGGCAAGGGGGGGGTGGACAAACATAGGAGCTGATATTGGGTCCATCTGAACACTTCCACTGTTTTTCCTTGCCATCCTTTCATCCATAGTCTGCTTTCTTGTTCAGGGAGCTTTCGACTGTGGACGTTTCTATGTCTGAGTTTCTCTCTGGCCGCAGATGGCAGCAGCTTCTCCTGCTGGAAAAGCTGGTAGGTAAGTGCGAACACGTACGAGCTTTTTCGCATGTATAGATGTGATTGTGTGGGAAATGGTAGAAGCCAAACGACATGATATCGAGGCAGAAAGAAGGGTGTAGATGGGGTTATTGGCGGACGAGTGTGTCAAACACACACCAACTTCCAACCATAACCAGTGAGACCATATTTTATTTTAATGTTTTAATATCGTGTTCCAGTGGTCGTTCGGACAAGGTGGTGTCCACGAGGATGTCCTTCCGACATCTCCAATCTTATGCCGTCTGTTAATGCGACAAACATCGTCATTTCAGAGCTTTATGGTAGATATTTTCTCTACTTTATTTCCTATATACTTAAACTTTATTTCTTCAATAATCACTCTTAATCTTGAACTTGTTTTATTTACAGTGTTAATAATAAAAGAAAAGAAAAATCTAATAAAAGAGATTTTAGGTGAGGAAAGAAAGAATAAAGTGGTACACAAGGTCATTTAGAATCCACAAACACTGCCATGAAAGGTATTCAAACAATACGACCAGCACCCTCTCTAGTTATTCTCTCAAGAGCCCATCTTCCTCTTTCCTATTCTCTTCTCCACTCATTTCGCAGGCAGCATTAAGTGCGACGTGCACACCACATATACCACGCGTGCAGACTATCCCTGAGTATAAGTCTCTCTCGGGGTGGCTATTCTCGTGTTGAATCTCGAGGATGCTGTCCCAGCAATCCTGTCTCGCGGAGACCACTCCCATCTACGAGGCGAAAACAACGAGGAACACATATGCACCCAGGGCTCACCAACACCCTCAAACCCAACGATACACAGCTTTCGCTGCTCCTGGACTCGCCTCGGCCTCTCGACTACCCCCAACGCGTTTTACCCCCTTCTCTCTCTCTCCTACTTTTGCACCTCATCCTCTCATGTACTCTTGTCCCTCGTCCTCTCTCTACCTCGAGGCATGTTATAGCGACAATATATTTAGGAAGCATGTAGGTTAGCTACCCGGTCCGAGGCCATCGTTGTGTAGTAACGAACCCTCCGTCTCTTCGAGTGAACCTCACCCCTTCCTGGTCCAGCTTCCTCCCTTCAAGTGACCCTCCCGTCCACCCTCTTACCCACACCTGACCAGGGGGCTGCCGATACTTGCTCGTTGCAGATTAATGCAACATCGTAACACGATAGTGTCCGCTTTCCGAGCCGCAGCCAGGGTGAGAAGGTAGGTTGGGAGTGGCGAATACCTACCCCTCTTCCTGGAAGAGGGAAAAGGGGGAGGGCTTTTCCGTTCTCCTCTTCCAGTGCCAAAGCCCTCTTCCGTTCAGCTTCAGTTCCCCCACCCTTTTGCTCGTCCACACGAAACCCGCCATCCTGGCAAGTTTGTAACTTATAATTATTGCCCGGCTGTACCAACTGCACACGTGTCGAGCCATGTAGGTGCGATGTGCACCGCTCGCGATGTCACTCCGCTAACCACGTGCGAGATACACGACCTCAACTCTTCGGGTAATGGGATTCGGTTCGAAATATTTAAAGAATTGTTCCCGGCTGGACTATTAAAATGGCTGTGAGTCTGGAAAAAGTTGGAGTAGTTTATATATCTAGAGTTGCGAAGGGGAAATTACTTTGAGAAGGGTAATGAGAACGAGAATATAACTGAGTATATTGTCTACCTTTGTGACAGAATGTTACCATTTTGTTTTGTATTTGTAAATTCTAGAAGGTTTATTCTTCAAGTGATTTGACCTTGAATTAAGTCGGATTCAGTCGTACTGGCATCCTTGATTCGACATCGGATTGAATCGAATTCATTCAGATAGGAATCTCTAGTCCGTCTTCAGACTAGATCATAATGAAACTGATTACAAATTATAAAATTAGATGGATACATTTTTTCCTATCCGAAACTTTCATCTGAGTTATACACAAGGAGGGGAATTATTCATGGATGACGAAAAGTGCAGAGCAGTCCAAAGTTTAAAAAATTTTAGTTCCTGATTCCCTAGAAATTGTTAATATTAATGTCGCTATAGTTGTGAAGCAGAATAAGAAAAAAAATTGATTTTCGATAAACTGGAATGCTTGTTGGAGGAGCAAATCCCTTTACGAAGGCAGGGAAATGTGAATTAGTGTGAACAATAATAACGGAAAATCGTGGACTCGAATCGAGTGGAGTCGATGTGCCTATTCTGGATTTTTCCTGATAAAGGGATCTCGTTTGTCGGTTCGTAACGTAAATATTGGGGGTAGGTCGGCGTTATGGCATTGCGACGATGGAGATAGGAAACATAGAAAACATAGGGACATAGGGAACATAGGGAACGTCCAGGAAGTAGGTATCTATCGACAAGGGCGTAGTTTCCTATTAGTGTGCACTTCATACGGACGGGTTTCTGGTCTCGTGGACGATATCGTATAAATGTATCGTTAATTACTTACCTCGCGGTCGCGACACTACCTCTCTACTCTCTATCGTTTTCCACCCTCTTTCCTGGCCCTCTTCCCCTTTTCTACCACCACTGTAAGCTAAGTTCCCCTACTGGGATCGAACCCCTTTCCCTCGACCTCGTCCAACGTCATCTCCGACTGCAGCTACCACCATCGCCATCGCCATCGCTATCGCCACCAATACCTACCTACACCTTCTCCACCTCCACGTTATGGCACCGCGTGTTAAGGAAACTAATGTTTATTTGAAAAACTAATTGAACGGGACTCTCTCGCGTCTACAGCCAGCAATTAAACGAGATTACTGCCGCAGTAGCGAGTGCGAGTGCCCGCGAGAGCTCCCGTGGGGGGATTAGATAGCACAGTAAGATACGATGGTACGCGTAATGTTTAACTACGGCACAGAGGCGGTGGACCTCTGAAGCGCCGCTAATAATTAATTGTTAACTCGATACATGTACGTGGAACACGTGCATTTTCTATGTTCTCTTGTAATATACACCCACAGTAAGGTAGGTAGGAAAACGTATTCGCCGTTTGGCGGGTCATATCGGAAAGGGAAAAAGAAGATAATGGAGATAGTCTTTTAGAGGCTTGGGAAACTGCTTTTATGTAGAGTGTGAAATTTTGTGTTATTTCTGCGTTTAGGGGTCATTCGGAGATTCAGATCGAGATCTTATATTTTATCTAATGATAGTTATGGTTCACAAAATATCTGAATCCAGAGGGGAACTGTACGGTACTTAACAAAAAATATTTTTTTGCATTGCTTTAAATTATATGGAATTGTTTTTAAGTATATTGAATTGCTTATTTTCAATTCTATTGAATTCTGATGGATTCTTTCGAATTCATTTTAAATTTGTCATTTAGGTGAAGTTTCAGACGTCTAGTCTGAGGAAAATTTTTTATTTTTACATTTATTGGATTTGGAGTATCAAAAAAAGTTTCTAAAATCATTTTGTTTTTATTTTTTCAAAACTATGATATCGAAAAGCAGATTTTGAAAGGTTTCGGTTCAGATGGTCAAGAATTTTAAAAAGATCAGGTGCGAGTCTCTTAGGAATTTTAAAGGTTCGAGAAAAGATTGGAAAAGGGTGTAGAAAGGATTGAAAAAGGATGTTAGAAAAGTGAATAAAAACGTCTATTTGAAAAGAATACGAATACGTTTTCCTCTTCTTGTACCAATCTTGAATCCAACTTCTAGAATAAGTTCACCTTTTAGTCCATCGAACAACAGGATAGATGAACTTTGTTCAGCGTGAAGGACGCGATTGCTGAAGTAGATCGCCGAGAATAAAGTGCTGGTATTTTTTCTTCGAGGGAGACATTGCGCGATTGAATTGGCCGTCGTGGCTGAGCATCGAAAAGGTGGTGACATCGAGGTCGAAGTCGTACATCACCTGGGATTTCCGCCTCCGGATAGTGGCGCCGCCATGCTGGCCAGACGTTGCGATCTAGCTTCGTTCAAACTACACGAGGGGAAATTGCTTCTGGGCAATCGAGTTTGTCATTCGACGATAAACGTTCCCGACGTAAAACTGACGAAAGATTATTGGGGACGTCTTCGATTGCGATTTCCAGACGCCTCATTGTACATCACTTTTAGTACTCCTCTCCCTACATCACTTTTACTACCTATTTATCTTCTATATTATTGCTGACCAAAAGCATAATAGCGATTTTTTTACGGTGATTCCTTTAAATTCCCTAAAGGGACTCATAAAAAAGAAGTAAGGAGGAAGAATGAAGAGGAAGTACCCAGCAAAACATGTGATAAAAAATGAAGAGAGTCCTTTTATTTCCTCAGAATCGATCCCAGACAAGAAAAATTTCTTTCAGTTCATTTTGTGCTTATCCTATACTTTATTAATTGTGAGCTGTTGACTTAAGCGCAGAGAAATGTAGCGAAATGCAATGATATAATTATACAAAACATGTATATTGCTCAATTACATTTGCCGTTCTCGTATAACTTGAACTAACAAAGGACAATCCCGGAGTTTAGTCCCTGCAGGAGACGCTCGACCTAGTATTCCGGGGACAAATGGCGCAGCGGATATTTTACGACCTCAAAGTATATGCGAACAAGCTTCTAGTCAGAATTACAAAACGGGACAAAACGCAGCAAGATGCAGCGGTATTAGCGGGGAATAATAAATTAAGGATGGTCCTCTACATTCGTTCGATCGACGATACTTGCTGGCACTGCTATTCGCATCAACGTAATTGCTAGGCGTATTATAATTTATATCGTAGTCTGAATGAGGACTATTTGGAAGTGAACAATCGGCCTACCGACAATGCAGGACCTTAAATCATAATTTGGTTAATGTGGAATGTAATGTCGATGCTGCCGCGAGCATGTATCTTCACCTGTGGACAGAAACCTCTCTCCCTCTTCGATAATAAACACCTCTATCTATCTGCCAAACTTTCTCCCTCCCTCTTTATCTTCTCCCATTGCGATTTATCTCTCTTTTTTATTTTATCTTTCTCATTTTCTCTTTCTCATTTTCTCTTTTTCATTTTCTCTTCTCCATGTCAGCAATACAATTGTTCATTCCGAACTAACGACCTCGTCCTTTCACTTTTTCCCCCGTCATTTATTGTTTATAATAATGGAATTTATTGCATGCAAAGTTGGACAACTTAGGATTATTAGAATTATTAGACAATTGAATTACTTGCAGGTTATCTATTACTAAATTGTATACCTATCAAATTATAACTGATTGCTCACTCAGAATAATTCGACTCTAAAGGCAATTTGGAGAGTAAAATTCATCGGTAATGTTCATTCAATAGATCAGCAAGTGAGTGCGGGGAGGAGGGAACTAATTCTACTTTTGCCAGGGACAAAATGCACATCGTCCAACTGGGTGTTATAGTGATGTGGATTATTCACTAATATGATTTACGACGTATTACAACCATGCAGAGGCAACTCACAATGCGCACATAATGTGAAGCATAATTTATTAATTTTACTAATGGTTCGTACCCATTATTATTGATTTCAGGCCGCACCTCGTTCGGACATTCGCTGATTTATCATGGTCGTTATCGGCCAGTTCAACGACGACGAAGTACCACTCTATTTTTCTCAAATTTCACCATTAGTCTCTTCTATTATTCCTCTTTTCCTAAATTGAAATTTTCAAATTTACTGACAAAAGTTGCAGGTAAAATATTGAAGATAGTAAAGTATATTGAAGATTTTTTTTTTCTTTTGCGTAAACTTCTTTTACTTATCTCTCATCTCTTTCTCACGATCTGAGGGGAGAGGAAGCCATTATCGCGCGAACCCCAACAAATTCTCTAGAAGTAAAAGGGAGCTCATTGCATATGTGCGACTAGGGCGAAAGGTCCATCGAAGAGATGGGTTGCTACGATAAAATGGTCGCAAACGAGACTTAAAGACGCCAGCCTATCAAACCGATAGGGGGCTTGAAACCGTTACGATGATTGCAAAGGAGGATTTGTCCACCGATTCTTTATTTGAACATCGATTTCTTTCTCCAAACTCCATTCAAAGACGGAAACTCCTCATTGTTTATCGCTCTTTTATCGATCCCTCACACTTTATTCCAACAATCTTATCCTCTCACAGTTCTAGACTAAATTCTCGATGGAAATTAACGACCTTATTCAAATATATTTGACTGATGTGAGATAAGTTATACCAATCAAAAATTCTCTCAGTGCCTGACCATATCATTACCTATACTACTTTCTTCACTGTGATTTTCATTCTCACATTGTTTCTATGCTGCTAAAATTATATAATGATGTAGTAATGTAAAAGATGCAAGTATAATGAAGAATTCATGTGATGTTTGACCATACCATTACCCTTACTACTTCCTACACTGTTACATGAATTTTCTACCGCGGAATGATCTTCAGGGGTTGTATTTATTAAACGATATTAAAAGTTTTCCTCTTTAATAAAGTTTATTAAATTTCCAAGAAATCTGTTGAAGCAAATTTTTAAAAAATTGCTTTATTATTTAATTAAAAATGCCAGCGACTATACCACGGAAAAAAATTATTTATCGAATGTCATCGTCTTTTGGATAGGACAAGATTTTTCGATTTCATTGAAGTTTTTTAAAATCTCAAGTACTTTTCGAAAACTGTTTCAGAATTCTTTTTTAAAGAGTATTTCAGATTTTTAAAAAAGGTCAATGACACATTTTGAAAACTTTTTCCTATCAAAAAGTCGACTACAGTCAAGGAAAATTATATAATAATGTATTAATGTAAAAGATGCAACAATAATGAAAAATTCATACGATGTCTGACCATATCATTACCCATACTACTTCCTACATTGTTACAAAAATTTCCCACCGCAGATTGACCTTCGCAGATTGTATTTATCAAACAATTTTGAAGGCTTTTCTTTTTAATAAAGTTCATTAAATTTCCAAGATATCTTTTGACGCCAATTTAAAAAAAATCGCTTTATTATTTAATTAAAAATGGCAAAGAATGTATACAGAAAAACAATAGTTGTATTTTAATTTATTTCTATTTCTCAGCTCTGTAAATTCTCGATCGGAGTAATAGGGAGCAGCAAATGCGTCAATTTCTGCACCGATCTGGACCCGATTGAGACCAGATTCCCCAATCTGGGCCCGGTCGGGGCCACAGCAAGCTTTCTACAGGAAAAAAAGCAAAATTTTAAAAATATCGCGATCCTCTTCAAGAATTCGGTTGAATAGAAATCGTCTATTAGATTTCATATGATGATTTTTTCTCGCTGAAAGAAGGGTACCTATTCTTGGCACCGTCGACGTCGTTTTGCGCTGCGTCGTTTCGTAATTAGCGAAAGTAGAGGGAAAAAGGCGGACAAAGGGGGTGGGGCAAGGGATAACCTGGTAGAAGGGTAGTCATAAAAGTTTATGCTCTCCATATGTTGTAATATAGTCGGTAGTAGCGGTAGGGCACCAGGGATCGGTAAAATATGCGGGCAATAAGTATGGATTGTTATTAACACGGGGCGCGCGGTGTCCGCCGCGTTTCTGAATCCATTACCTCGGCATGGCGGCTGAAATACCGGCCGATATATCCGCCCTTGTGTGTACATCGCTCTACCAATGTACCCATAGAGAGAGAGAGAGAGAGAAAGAGAGAGAGAGATGCAGATAAAGATACACTGGATGGGGGGGAGTGGTAAAGAGCAGTAGAGAGGAGACGAGAGTGTATGAATGGATTAGCAGGTACCGGTGCAGCGACTGAAATTACGATCGGATTTCACACTGTTGGTGTACGTGGTGGCCAGCTTATTCGTTTTTGAGAGGAAATCATAGCGGGGGAAAAAGCCTTAAAGTCTTTTTATTTCCGCTCATGAGGCGTTCTCCAAATTGAGCACTTTTTTGTTAAATTCTGTAAAGGAATGTTAAGGGATATAAACACGAGTTTTTTTTCTACTTTATGAATTACACGCAGAATTTATGAAGTCCAGAAAATTCTTAGCCGCAGCACCGAGAATCTAATCTTGATTATTTGTTCTCTTGCTTATTTTTCATGTTACTCTGAAGAGAAATAATTGCACTCCCAATCATCACCTTTCTTTTGGCTGGTATCGAGAGTAAGAAATCAGTGTGAAGAAACTGGAGAAGGGAAGTTAATCCCTGGAGAAGAGATTCGGGACGGAAGGTTCAGACTCTTAAAATGGTAAGACAAATAATCGAGGTGGAGTGAGAACGACAGACGACTGATGGGGATGCTGGACACTAACTAGACGCAATCAAGCGAGGAGCCCAGAGTGTTGCGGCTGTTACGAGAGGGAAGAGAGGAATGAAGACTAACAGCACATCGCTACCGAGGCTAACCAGAAGTAATGCCATGGTCGGATCAATCTCCATCGCCCGGATCGGAATCTAAAGCCAGGGATCTTCTGGTCTCCAGAGTGGATACAACTCAGATTATCTTCCTTCTTTTAATTCTTTTCTTTTTCTATCCAATATGAAGAATCTTGAAACACATGAATAATTGAATATAAACAATCTTAATGACTGAAATTCTTCTGTATATTCTGAAAATAATTGCTTTGCTTTCGTCTTTTTAGAAAGTCTTTAAGAAATCTAGTGATATTAAGAATGATGCGAGAAAGATAATAATTTGTAAAATATATTCGCTTAGTGAAAAGGAGGCGTCAGCGAGAAGAGAGTCGGAAATGGTTCTGGAGAAGAACTTAACTCGGGTTGATTTAACTGGTGGTGGCTTGCGCTAAGACATGTAGCGCCAGATTTAGTGAGACGTCCTGACGGTGCGACGGATACATAGATATCTTTCGGGATGCAACCCTTCACCCAAGTCCAGACACGGCTGTCGCGACGTGGGCGCTTCTCGCTGCAGCGGAAATAGCCGCGGCACATAAATTAGACACGTGCCAGGACATCTCGAGGAATCAGGATTCCGACTTGAGAGTAAGATAGACCGACATTTTGAGAAGAAGAGGTCCTTTAACTACCAAGATATATTATACCTCTCTTCCTTTCTTTTATCTTAATATTATATTTTTTTTTATCTCTAACAGATTATTTTCAATGATTACTCATTAAATGACTTATTATTACACTAGCTACTGGATTGAAGTTTTAGATGTTTAGATTAACGACTTTTTTTTAGATTTCCTTTTTAGTAAGGACATTTTTGAGGACTTTTTTTTAACTTTTTTGATATTTGAGTTTTTTTTTAACTTTTTTTTAGCATGTAATATACGAATTTTCTAAAGTTACGATCAAAGCTTTTAGGTTTAAATATTCGTCAATATGTCCACTTGGATGCATGGAAGTGTTTAAGGCTTTTCGTCTGATCACCGAAGTTAAAGCAGTGCTTCTCGGTATTATTAGTCGGATGGGGACCGTCGACTGTCTGGAAAAATTATTATAACTTTTAGCAACTACAGATTCTTGAAAATTCGTGAAAAAGTGAATTTTAAAATTTAAAATTATTTTTAAAATTTAAAATAAATAAATTTATTAAATATAGATGAAAATTATAAATTTTAAATAAAACTTTAAAATTCCTTAAGAACTTATTAAAATCACTTGAAATATCTTAAAATCATTTAAAAGATTTCGAAATCCCTTGGAAATTCATTAAAATTACTTGAAAGATCTTGAAATCTCATCAAATTCCTTAAACTTACCTAAAATATCTTTTGAATTCTTTTGAAATCCAGTAAAATTCATTATAAACACTTAAAATATTTTGAAATCCCTTAAAATCACTTAAAATCCCTTAAAATCCCTTAAAATCACTTAAAATCACATGAAATTCTTCAAATTTTCTTGAAATCTAGTGAAATTGATAAAAACTTCTAAAAAATCCTTTTGATAACTCTTTCAAACTTTTTAAAAAATCCAGTAAAGTCCCTAAAATCAGATCAAATCTGTAAGAATCCTTTACCCATTTTAAAAATATTTTAAAGTAATTTATCCCTTAAAATTCCTGAAACTCTTTAAAACTCATTTCATGTTAGAAACCATTTAAAGTTTCTTCACGAAATCCCTTAAAATATTTTTAAAATCCTTTGGAATTTCTTACAACCAGTTATAATGTCTCGAAGTCTCTTAAAATCCACTGAAATCCCTAAGTCACTTAAAATCTGATGTAATCCCTTAAGATTTCTTGAAATCTTGTGATATCTATAGAAATCTCTGGAACATCCTTTCGATAACTCTTTTAAAATCTATAAAATTTCTTAAAATTCTTTAAAGTCACCTGAAATTTTTTAAAATCCCAGGCAATTCCGCGGGTAGATTCCTGCTATCAAATTAATAAAAGTAATATATTTTTGGAAACTTTTTTTGTTCTCGTTATAACAGAATGAAAATTCACTCTACAAGATTTGAAACCACGACACGAATCTGATGAGGACGAGCATTCGCGGTTGTGTAAATGTACATAGGCATAATAATAAAGGTCTGCGATGGTCCCATTACGATCACCTGTTCATTTTCGGGCGAAGCACACGGATCGGTAGGTATTTATCGCTATCCGAAATACATTCATTTTCATTTCGAACATTACGCGCAGAGGAGAGGAACGGTGTGGAGGGAGAGTAGTCAGGGTATTACCAAGAGCCAATGATATAGTGACTATTACCGTCACTACATACAGGCACGGAGTGATGGCGGGTGACTGCATGCCACGATAGCGCTAAGCCTCGAGGCAGTAAAATACATTGGTCCGGTGGCTGTGATCCGGCCGTATCAATGTTGCTCGCCGGCTAGCCATCACATGAGTACAGTTCACCAAATTCAAGAACATATTTCCACATTTTTCATTTTGATGAATTCTTACCTTAAAAAATGCCAAGTACTTTCTTATCAGTTGATATTTTAATAGTATGACAGAAATAATTTAGAAAATTCTAGATTGTACCATTAGTGATACTTTTTATATACTTTTAATACTTTTTATTTGCTAGAACATGAATTCAATTAATTTTTTATTGAATACATTGGATTCGTAATTGATTTGAATTAGAGCGAATGATTAATAAAAATAGATAATGTTTTCAATAAGAATTATGGATGAATTGTGGATGCTGCGTCCTGTACTTGAATACAAATATACATAGGAGAACTTAGAGCCCTACGCTCAGCTTCACTACAATCCTGTTATATGGCATGTCACTCTGTGATATATCGATATTAGAATCGATTGAGTGAGAAGTGGATGAGAAGAGATATAACTGCAGAGTTATAGTGACTTTATTAAGTCTTATATAACATTCCCATGCAGAAATTACCCCATTTAGCACTGTTTAAAATGGGGTTCTGATGAGGCAACAATATAGTAGTAATATCAGTCCAGGACCCTATAAATTTTTTTGACGCAAGCTTTATAAATATTTCTTGTTAAAACAAAAATTTGACTGCAGTTATTCTTCAGTAGCTTGTTAGCATTCAATTCTTCCGAGTTTGGCAAGATGAGCAGCGACATGAAATAAAAGGCTGAAATGAAGAATACTCGACTGTATGCATGATGGGTGGGGAATGAGCTTTTCTCGGTGAGAGATCTGTCCAAACCATGTTAATGATTGCATTAAAGTAAACGAGCAAACGGCGATGGTAGAGAAGGGTGTGAGAGCGACGAAGGGTGGGACTCGTTCGACCTGAGCCGAGCAGCAATCATCATTAATTCACTATTCCTGACAAACGACAGGGTATTCTCGCTGCCGTGGATAAAGGGGCTAGGATTTGCTCCCAGAAGAATGCGATTAATTTTTCTTTACCATCCAGGCGTGCGCCCTTGGTCAACCACTTTCCACTACTCTTTTTTCAACTAATACCTTTCTTCAGATGGATCGCATCATTTTTTTCATACAGCTCTAAACATACGTCTTTAGATTACGATCTTCTACCCAAGTGTAGTCCAATTGCCAATTTTGGAACTGGCCTACACACTTCAGGTATGAAAACATTTCTCCAAGTACAATAATGAATACTTATTAATTGAACTTGATGAATTCAATTGTCACGGGACGCGAGAATAAAGGCAAAAAGGTGGACGAGCCTAGGATAAGGAAAAGACCCTTAAGACCCTTCTTCCTAGACCCTGAAAGGACCCTTCTTCGGTGGCTCTCATTTCACAGAAACTTGAGCAATTTCCGGATAAAACGACGGTCGAAATACAAGAGTTTTGCGCCCTTTACGCCTGCGGCCTTACCAACTCGTTAAATATGCTTGTCGCTGGAGAGAAGTGTAAAGTTTGGGTTTGGACAAAAACCGAAGGGAAGCAGACGGAGGATCTAAACCCGCACGTCTTTTCTAATTATCTTAGAGCTTTCTAATTCTAGATGTACAATATTCGTACGTTAAATGCCTTTGAAGCACTCTCGCGAAATCCACCTTAACCCTGGAAGCTCGTAATACCTCGAACTACACTCACGAGGATACGAGGGTCCGCGAAATTATGCTTGTCAGCTCCATTATCCGCGGGCAACTGGCACGCAAGCAGCTCTCGAGTACTGTCTGTCTCGATCCTAGGATACGATGTGTAATGCATTACCCACATAAATTTTCCCGAACGTGTGGACCACGTCCATTGAATATGTACTCTCACGTCTTGGGGAAACCCATATGTCTCTCTGATAAGGTCTGAATGCAAGGACTCTGATTAAATTAGATAAGGACATCTAGAACCTTCACCATTTCGCATTTTAATTCTTTTCTGTTAATACTACTTTTCTATATTTTCTCTTCTTCTGCTCTTTTAATATAAAGTACAAATTTATGCAAATATTAAAAATTATGAAAGGTGAAGGCAAATCGAATTTGAATATTATTAATTGTTGTATAATAAAGCGGCTCGTGAAATTCATTTATTATCGAACATGAGTGTTTTTCCAAGGTGATTCGTCTTCACATTGAATAATTTTTTCCCGCTTTGTTATTTGCGAAAAATTTTGTCGTTTCAGTGGCCGTTGGCTTTATTGCGGAAGTATGATGCCGATTAGCCGGGTGGTCGTTCGATAAAATAATTTATCGAATATATTTCAATTTTACTCGCGTATTATGTTCAGCCCGAAAGAGTAATTCAATGGAAAATATAAATATTCATTTGCGCGGATTTAAAGCGAGAGAGTGTCGTCGCGCAGGCGTGCGTACCTCTTTTGCGTGAGTACAGAAACGCGTAACCACCTCAGTATATACCACGTTGATTTATACGTGGAAAATAATAATTTAATTTCACCGCAGTTGGGCACCATACAAAATTTCGCGACAAAAATAATAAATAAATTCCAGGCCGACCGCTGATGTCAATTTCGCCCGCAACCACTGACCCCCCACTTTTTTTCATAATTCTCAGTCCCTGCTCGATCGTTTTATACACGAATCGGTCTAACTCTGTACACCTATCGCTTGCTGAACATTTTTCCGTGTTATTTATCACCAAAAACAACCTCGAGGTGTAACTTGGTTATTTTGATATTTTGATTCGATATTATGCAAAAAGCACATAACTTCCATGTCGTTTTACGACCACAGAAAAAGTATTTAAATAATACAAAACAATCAAAGGCATTTGTGATGTATTTTTATTATTATTAAGGGAGCAAACCACATTAGGAGGCCAAATATTTAGTGTTTTTCGGATTTTTTTTTTATGGGGATGTATGGATTAAAAAAATTGATTTTTTGAACCGTCTAATGTGGTCTTCTTAACAGAAGAAATAAACAATCTTGTTTTGAAAAATATATTTTATCAAGTAATTTTATTAATTAGCAAGCAGTCTAAAATTGGACTTTACTTAAGTAGAGCAGCAAGTTCAGGGTAAGGCAATACATGCGCCAGTAGAAAAGGAAGGATATCGCCAGACATGTCATTTCAATTTTCTTTTCTCTTACCACAGAAAAAACGATAATATTTACCCTGTAATGAGTATATATTACCTGAAATAAAAATTACCCTTTGATGGGTAAATACTACCCTGAAAACAGGGTATGTCAACTTATTACCTCTTTCTGTTTCAGTGCGAAGAAATTTAATTTTACCCACCCCTCTAATTTTCTTTGAGTAATAAAAAATGCTTAATATTTTACATGTTGTCATAATATGATAAATATTTACATTTTCCTGTTGTTTCGCACAAATTAGATGGGAGAGCCAACGAAATGATCGCCAGTACCGATAACCTGATGTGTTACCCTACTTCAAGATAAAAAAATCTAAAAGTAGGTAATGAACAAGTAGAAACATACCAGCCATAGTCAGACATTGTATTTAAATTATATTTTCCTCAAATAAAAATATATCTGGCATTTGATATTTATAAATAGTCTTAGGGGCTATCCACATACCACGTGGACAATTTTTCACCACTATTTGCCCCCCCCCCCTCCTCGTGGTCAGCCTTGAAATTTTAACAAACACAAACTGTTTTCCACTTATACACCGACCCCTTATCCGGCATTAAAAATTGTCTTCACACAATCATTCCGGCAAGAATTCCAAAGTCGTTTCACTTCCATGTTTGTTGAATAAATCTCCCGCTGTGAAAAGACCCCAAGCTAATGAAACGGGATCTAAATAAACAGAAAGTTCACGCAGAGTGCAGATAACTTGCGATCAGGTGTCGACAATTATACCGGACATTTTGAAACGAGCATTCTCCAGCGGAGGATTTAGTGTGTACCAACCGGTACCAACCAACGACACGGAAAATGGTGACCTCCGCGTAATCCGAAGTATTCCGCCATTCGCCGGCAATAAACAGTTTCCGTTAATAGCGCTGCGTAAAGAGAGAGAGAGAGAGAGAGAGAGAGAGAGAGAGAGAGAGAGAGAGAAAACGTACATTCGTAGAACCTGGTAAAATACTAACAGCAGATGGTACAGCGAGAGGTGAAACTGGCTCTGGGTACGGGTGAGGGTCGGCTGGTGGTGGGCGAGGCGAAGCAAGTTGTATCTCACAGATCTGTCGCATGATTAAGCTTATTAAACGCTTAACTCATGGCGGGCTGGCTCTGTTCTCTCTCGGAACCGCTCTATTCACCCCTCACTCCCTCAATCCCTCCACAGACCAATTCTCTATCTCCCTTGCTATTCTGTATATCCAGTCCTCTTTACATCTATGGCTATCTTTCTCGTTACCACAGTTTTGCAAGGGTGTCGAGCAGACCAGACCCATGCTTGCAGGTTCTCCTCGATGAGGGGTAGGGGGTGAGGCAAGACTGCCAGCAACCGGCGAACAGCCCCGCACACCAAATCATTGTTATTATGGAATATTACGTGGCTGTATCAGCCGCACAGACTTGGTGGCCAATAAACTGTGGTTACGTCCCCTAATATGGTGAATCTCAATTTTCAACACGAGCAAGCGTGCCCATTTACACCCCCTCTACCTCTTCCGTGACTGGACGTAAGGAACAAGACTCAGACTTTACAGCAAATAAAATTCTTTAGAGCATATTTAGCAGCTTGTACTTTGAATTGATTTGCTTATTTTTTAACTTTTGAAGAGAATTACCATTTTTTGGAATTTGTTGAATTGCTTTTATAAAGAACAATTGTTTAATGTTTGTAAATATTCTAAAATTACGAAAGGTGAAGGCAAAAAGCGAAATGGAATTGTAAATGTTTGTGTAAACAAGTTTGCATTAAACTGAAAGTATGCATTAAACTGAATGGTGAACATATACAATTTTAGTGACTTCACTTATCTTTTTCATATTGACAAGTGTACAATTTGAATATTCTTAAATTACGGAAGTTAAAGAGCGAATTGTGTACAAAACGTTTTGAATGAGAAGGTAAACTTGAAATGCAATGTAAATTTACATTTTATGGAAACAGTTATAGCAAAAGTTGAGTGCAGTTGCTGTTCAACATCGAAACTTGAAACAAGACACATCGCAAAATGATTCGTCTTAAAAATTTTTCACCTACGGCAAGAGTGTGGATCCTTTATTTGATTTTAGTTTCCGTTTCTAACACTAAAGGCGAATCCTATGGAGAATGTATTAAAAATTTGGTAAAGTATATAAAGGAGGATTCAAGGAAGTATCAAGTAATGATAGTTTTAAACACTGAAGATTCCACCTCCATCGTTGATGAAATTGTTCGAAAAATTGTAACAAACGCTCCCAGCTCCGTAATCAATCTTGCTGATTTGAAGAAGAAAAATTACTTGGATTACATTCAACTGCCAAGACTGGGTGAGCCAAGAGCAACAACATTGTTTATACTGATCGACTCTTCAGAGAATAATATCGAAATATGGGAGGAAAATCCTTTTATCAAATTTTTAATCGATGCAGCACCAGCAAGGATCCGCCCATTATCTTTAATAATTTCAATCAATAAAAAACCGAATAATAATTACCAAAAACTTTTACGAAGCATGTGGTCCAACCAATTTTTAGATGTGACAATACTTCAGCTTTCAGTGCAGGAGAACCCAAAATACTCACTTCAAAGTATTATTGAAGTGAAAACTAGACTGCACTTTTTCAATCCATTCAAGAAGATTTTCGTGGAAACTAGCTGTACATCCAAAACCCAATGGTTCCCAGACAAACTTCGCAATATGAATGGACATAGTTTAAAAGCTGGAATGATTAATTTGCCACCATACAATTATGTACACTTCAATAATTCAGGCAACTCGGCTAAATTAAGTGGTGCGGACTTAAAAACATTTAATACCTTCTCGAAAGTGATCAACTTTTCTGTCTGTATGGTTACATCTCCCAATGAAAGGATCGGGGTATATAATGCAGCAAATAAATCAGCAACTGGCTTTCTCGGCAAGTGCATACGCAACGAAGTTAATGCTTTGGTCACACTTCTTAGTATCAACAGACCAAAAAAGACTGCTATGTACGAATACACAAGAGGAATCGACCAAGAAACGTTTCACGCAGTAGTACCAATAATACCTAAAGAAGACAAAATAGTGCACAAGAGCACTCTCTATTTGGCAGTATTGTTGTTCGCCCTTGTTTTTATGCTGATCTGGTTGGTATCCTTTCTCTTCAAGTTTGACGTTATTATTTGGCATCCAATAAATATCTTACAAGTACTGCTAGGAATATCTATAGAAGAATTCCCACACACGGCATCGCAAAGAATTATCTTTGTCATAGTCATAATTATAGCTTTTTGCTACGCTTCTGATTTCTTCTCTGAACTAACATTTAACAATTTGGAAATCAAATCAGAAATGGAATTCAAGAACCTCGAAGATCTAGACAAATCGGATTTGACACCTATCGTACATCCAAACTTGTTTCCATTCTTTTTTCAGGATGCAGAAGGTACTTTGTTGAATATCAGTAAAAAGTGTATAAGAGATGAAATAATGGATTACATGTGTCCAAGTTATATAGGTATATATGGGTATAAAAACTTGTCCTGCTTGTATCACGGTTCGCGAATAATAAAAGACATTGAATCGACGAAAGATGATTTTGGTTATGCCACCATGAAGGTTATGCCGTATCAATTCTTTAAATCTAATACAATTATGATCCTAGAAAAAGCCTCTCCCTACGTTGAACGTTTTAATCAGTTGCTGATACGTATTTCAGAATCAGGTCTTCGTCGAAAGTGGAGTGGTGCTTATTCCGGTGACCCTTTGTTTAGTTACAAAAACGCAGAAAAAAAGTCCGTTTACGAAGTCGAGAACTTCGGCGCTGTCAAAAATCTAACCCGACGTCTTGAATTCGTACTTTTGCATGGATATTTACTTTCAATATTGATTTTCCTCGTCGAAATTTTGTGCTATCGTATCAAGATAGTTGTTGAAAATTTAAGTTACATGATCGTCTCGGAAATTTTCAGTAGTATACAACACATACCATAGAGATTGTGAAACATGTATTGTACAAATAAATTGTGAAGTTGCTGCTGTAACTATTTGTAATTGGTGTATTAATAGAATTTTTGTCATGTGTTACATCGTTGCATTACAATTTCTTATTTTAGAATCTCATAAGTTACACATTTGAGTTGAATTTACGACTATAAATTATACGCGTCTCACCAAACTCGGTTACTATCACTTGCAGAGAACTTCTTTATCTTTCCATCTAATTCTTTTTTTAATTCAATAGTAGTTATTACATAATCGCATTGTCTTAGGGCTCTAAATCATAATAAATACTTCCCACATCCTCTCGAAGATAATTTCATCCTGTGAACTCGGCGTTTAACAGTTCGCAAGCAGTTCTAAGATGAATCGCCTAGGTCGGACCAAAGTCGACGACTTGGGAACAGTTTCAGGTGGAATCCGATGATTCTATCTATTGTTCGACGCACGGTTTTGCGATCTTGTGATCAATGTTGGAGAACTATTCCCCATAGAACACAGAAGCAGAAGGAATAGGAAACCCAAATGCTGACGCTGGATGTCCGGAGCGAAAGCTCGTATAAGGTATAAGCGAAAGGACTGAGGGTCGAGGACTTTGGTAGAGTGAGAGATCTTGGTACAATCGCTTTGGGATTCTATGAATGTTAAATTGCTCTATATTATCTCTCAGAATTTTACTGCTATAGTCTGCTTAGCTACAACTTCGCATTCAAAGTGCAACATTTTTTAATACAAATACCTTTGAATACTTTTCAATCCGCCACTTTTTGTAGGGTATGTAAATCTATCGGCTCCGGCATACGGAGTTCCATATGTGCGAAATTGTTTCTCCAGGAGATGTCGGTCTGCAGAAATTAAGCAGGCCTGACTATATAGTACATTCGCTCGGTCGTCGCTAATGGTTGCTGTACAAACATTCATTACTGGCCCCTCGAGCGTCGCCTGCGCTGTGGTGGGGGAAGGGTGGCAATATTGTTATCTTAGATTTATAGATGTAACGGATGGCGGACACCGCTGTGTGAGCAAGCGGTCGCTTGCACGGACATTAAACGTATCATAGCCACCCTTGTACGTGAAAACTACCTCCCTTCAACCCCTGCATGGCTCTTCCTCTGTTCGAGAATGTCGACCTTCCATGTCCTCTAGAACGCTTAATGTTCGGATTGCCGAATATAAGGTAGCGGCAGTTACGCTTATGTCCAAGACGAGAGCAGTTATGCTGTTAATTCTAAAGCACGTTCCAGTCCGCATCGAATTGCACGTCTTACAAACCATAGCAAAACCTGAAGGTAGAGAGCTAGAGGGTAGGGAAAAGAGGAGAAATGAGGAGAAATGAGGAGAGGAAAGAGAAGATGGAGGAAAGGTGTAGGTGTGTGATGTGTTGGTGGATACGAGGGGGTGAATGTGAGGGGAAAGAGGCTCGACGACCCACCGGACCCGATCTGAAGCCATGGGTATCTGAGACACTTGACGCCATTAGCGGGTCCAAACTGCTCCTACAAGCAGTTAAAGTGATTTGCGACTATCCAAGCCAGAAACCACCTCCTTCTCTTCTACCCCTATGCTTCGGCTTGCCTTTAGTCAACCCCTCCATTTGCACCCATATCCTCTCCTCTTTTACCACCATTATTCTGGTTCTAGATTCAACCTCCTTTGCATCCTTTATTGTGTTTGAATATGTATTCCCTCCTAAACAAAATCATTGACTCTATTTATATCACAGAAATATCTGCTAGAGTGGTAGAAATTTACAGATGATATACAAGAAATATACATTTTTTCTTTCTCCAGTAAAATTAAGATTTTGGCACTTCCGCCATGAAGCGCTGACACGTCTAAAATATATTATCTTTCCATTCTAAATGACGTTAAAGAGATGCAGAGATGTCTGAATCCTCCTTTTTTTAGATCTCGAGTCTTGAACCTCTCACAATCTTTTTTTGTCAGCTGTCATTTGGAAGACGTTCTGATAAATGAACGAGTTAGCTCGTAGTTCAGAAGCTCAGTTTTTACCTTGGATATTAAAAGTGCCTGGATTCGTATTGCCACCACTGTGTTTACACGCAGAAGCCGCATGGGGAGTTGCTTGTGATTGATAGTGGTTGATTCAGTCAGCGAACTCCACATTTTCCGGTTGATGTGAGAATCGTTTATCATCGCCATGAAGATCCCAAAATGCTCTTCCCGTACCTGCATAGCTCTCTTAGTTCCTCTCCTTCTTCACTCTTCTTTATAATCCTTCGTCCTCAATTATCCTTTAAATATCCTTACCTCTGAAAGAGACATCTGGAATTTTCTAGACCCTATAAGTTGTGTTCAGTTTCCTCTGATTTGTGGCCTATAAAATATTCGATTTAAAATACTACTTTTATCTCGAAATGTTTGAATCCTTCTGATGGTTCTCTTCATCCCTATTTATTATTATTTCCTGCGAATCACCGTGATTTTGTTTCCAGGCGAGGATCAATTCCATTCAGAACATTGAGAGGGAACAGCATTGCATTTGGTCGTATTCGTGTCGATTCGAAATAATCCCCTCTAACTATGGAATGGAGAAGGTAAAAGGCTCCGGTTAAATTAGTTTTTCACATAAACGTTTGTTTCCTTAAAGCGTGAAAGCTGCGAGAGAGACAAACGATATTCAGTAAGAGCTGATCGAGTGAAACAGAGAAACGAAAACTGGCGCGAAAAGGGGTTGAAGAGGGTGTCCGCGAGCACTGGGTAAGTAATTAACGACACGTTTATACGATATCATTTGTGAGAGGGGGTTTGGCACCAATGAAGAACCCTGCTAATAGGAAGTGCTAACGGTGATACTCTTAAATGTGCCGCACCAAACCAGAGACCATTCCCTTTCCATGCCTTAAAATACCCCTCCCTCCCCAAACCCTTCTTCCACAATCATGACTCCGACATACTGCAATTCTTCCATTAATTTTTGCTGAGCTTGAGTCTAGTTAATATGCATTAAAAAGGGTTAATAAAAACGTCGTTCGAACCTCTTATGCTGCCAGCACCATCAGCATGTAATCGAAATAAGGGAAATTTAGATCTCGAGGACTATTTGATTTCAGTCAAAGAAAGAGAAAATATAATCTGAAATGTATCTGATAAACTTGATTAACATTGTATTGACCTTCCTATCTAAAATAAACAGTATTTATGCAAAAACGTTATCTTTCACTAAAAGCACAATTAAAACAATCGAAAGCCTTTACTTTCGTTTTCTAGGTAAAATATATAACTGTAACTTGCTCTATAATAAAACATCGATTGCGGTTATATGTTACACAAACAATATGATATACAAGCAGCATCACTTTTACAATCTTATCTCTAAAACAAACGTGTTTTTTTCACAATATTTTTCATGATTAAAACGAAAACTACTCATCCTATTGAAAAATGGTCAAAGGAGAACTTGTAGATATTTTTAAGACCAATAATAATGTTCTTATCATTTTCTCTGCATCTCGCGTTTTTTGGCTCAAAATTTGAATTTTCGATTTTTTAAGGAAATTCAAAAAGTTGTTATGCGGATCCTATAGGGCGTTCAAAAAGAAACATTTTTCATCTTTAGACTTTTTTTCATATCGTGCGTTGTTTGGCTTCTAATTTATGTTTTCTTTCATTTTTTTGGATTTTCAAAATGTTATGTCTTTCAATTTTTTTTTTATCCAAAAAAGTCATTAAGAAAAATTGTTCGACTTTTTGAGTACTACGAACGTGCGTCATTAGAATTTTTAGATTAAAAAAAAAAGTGGTTTCAAAATTTTTCAAAATGCTCGAACTTTTTGAATTTTTATCAAAAATGGCTGGCCAACGAACTTGACCTTCATTTTAGGACATTAAAAGAGTATACCAAAGGACAATCCAATCTGTCAAATCTTTCGAAAATTATCGTGCTCACAAACTAAAAATCTACACACACACATACACACAGAGTCAGAAACATTCGTAAAAACCTGTTTTTCGGGTTCAGGGGGTCCCAAAACGTGGACATTTGACAAAAACTGGGGGGGTCAAATTTTACACAAATCTAATACCTTCTCTGATGAGAATGTAAAAAAATATGTATCGCTTAGTTTCTCGAGTACTACAACATATATCAGGGGGAATAAAATCGGCGAGGAACACCTGGAGACAATTGATTTCTACTTATATAACTTTTATTAACAACCGCAATGAATAAGTTTAAATGTATCTGTCATTTGCTAACAAGATTTTAATGTAACTTCGGATCAGAAATGATATTCTATATTAGTTTCTTGGTTCTTGCCGATTTGATGGACTAGCATTAGCATCGCCACGTCTAATTAGATGTCTCCGCGCCAATATGTCAGCATAGATAAATGTAAGACGTTCTCTGTATGCATGGCTCACCGGAACGAGCCGGCCATTTCTTATGTAGACTATAGAATAAATATCATTAGGATCCACTGGATAAAAAACGGCATTTTGTATCACCCCAAGAAAGTATCCGTCTGCTATTACTGGCTCAGCTCCAATACTAGGTCCGGTTAAACGAACGATATTATTTTCTATTACATAAGAAGGAGCTGGATTTGGCGGATATGGAGGAGGTTGTAAAGGTACAGCCTGTGAACTTAATTCTGTAAGACAAAATAGAAATTTATCAATTTGAATGAAATATGCATGTTCTTATTCTGTACTTACCAATAGAATTAAATAAAGCCGCAGAAGTTAAAAAAAATATTCCAAGACTAAGAAATACCATTTTTACAAAATGCAGGTAACGGTTTCTTAAAAAATCGCTAGAATACTGGAATACGTCTTTTCATACATTTTTATTTATAAAGACTATAAAGATAAGAGAGACTGATTACATTTTCATAATTATTACACGACAAATAAATATATAAAGATAAGCTAGACTGATCACGTTTTCATGATTATTACTCTAAAAATAAATATATAAATATAAGCTAGACTGAACACGTTTTCATAATTATTACACTACACAAAAATTGTATTTTATTTTGTATTATATTGTATCATCTTGCAGAGATATTGTAAAAGCGTTACGAAATTTTTTTATCCACTCGGTATACTAATAAGAGGCGCAAATAAATAATAAAGAGGCTATAAAATAACGAAATTTATACACTAACTAATTTCCAGAAATATTATTTTGAGTTTTTTACGAAATTTAAAAGAATTTCAATATAGATTTTGAAGAATGTTAAAGAGTTTTTAATGAATTTTATGAAAGTTATTAAGATTCCTGAAATTAGACAAGAAATTACAAGTTTTTATATTTCAAAAATTAAAAAGTCCAAATTATTTTGCATACATTTGAATTTTCCTAACATATTTTAAAATCCTTTGATTTGAAATGGAGTCCAAAAGTAAAAATTAAAAATTAATCACAGAGCGCATGTAATATACACTCCACTCGCGATCGAGAGCACTCCGATCGAGAGCACTTTTCACGCTTGACTGATTCTAAATTCCCCCCGAGTGTACCTCGACAGCCTACACTAAGTGCCGGCGCTCGCGAAGTCAATGTCGTGGTGACGTCAGAGTGCTCGCTCGAGCTATTTTAATCCCATCCGATCGAAGTCACTCGACTCCCGAGCGGTGCTCTCGATCGCGAGATGAGTGTAGTTGCTAGTTAATAATAAATATGAATACAAAATATATGATTAGTATAAAACACCAACATCTGCTAAATGCTAACATATGAATATTATTATTAAGTAGAAAAAATACCAGGAACTCAATTATTCATATATCTAACAATATAGGTGTGAAATGATTGATTTGAGCAGTTATCGCAGCATTCAGTATCACTTATAAGCGCTAACTGGAGGTAACCAGTCTGAAATCGTTCGCATGACCGAGTGACTTGTACGAGAATTTGGCTATTTAGCAGTCGACGTTACGTCGGTGATAGATAGATATAGATGTTAGAGAGAGTGAGTTGGCGAAATGCAGAGCGAGCAAGAGGAGAAGAGTGAGAGAGAGTGATAGAGAGAGAGAGAAACTCGACTCCGGTGGTGACGTTGACTAATGATGGTGGTGAGAGAACACTCCAACCTGTTGCACCCCCAATAAACCCCGTCAAACTATACGCACAGTTAAATAGAATCGCGCAGCGTCTTTCGTCCAAACTCGGTTTCTAGTTAATCGTCCGATAAGGCTGAGACAAATGAGAAGCCATTAGATTTCGAGTAATCCCCATACAATTACAAAACCATCTACATGTACGAAACCTCTACACAAAGAGTGGAGGTTCCTTTTAACTAATAACTTAGAAATGAAAGAAATGACTTGCTCATAAAACAATGATTAGAACTTGACTAACTGACTACTTTAAATGTTCTTCCTCTTTAAAATTGGAAATTTTTTCAGAAGAGTTTATTGAGGAACTTATTTTGTTAAGTGCTACTAAAGATCATTAATAAAAAGAATATTAGAAGAAGACATCTATTTTCTTCTATCTTCCTTTCTCCGAAGATGAGGGTTCATCGCAAGACGAGTGCGGTGAGGTGGAAAATTGTCCGATTATTCGCGGTTAGATAAAGAGCTTCTTCGGGGTGATGAGGTTGGGTGGGGGTGGTCCATAGTCGACGTAGGATGAAAAGCCAAGCCGACGGTCTCATTCTCGCACGACGGACCTCGCCACACCCTCAAGCACCCTCCAAGCTCGGATTCAATCCCCGAGACCCACGAAATAATCATCCGGTGCTAGTTCATCCCTTCGCTTGCAGAAGTCTCTTACGGATAAGTCCGACATCCACCGGAGCACGAGACACCCCTCAGACAAGACCTCTCTCTTATTATTATAGAGCGAGAAACCGTAAATTCCTCTATAAAAACTCACCTCCAAGGACTAGCGTTAAACTTCTTTTTTTTTTTTTAATCTATTTACCAACCCCCGTTTTGCAATCACCTTTTTCAAACGATTGGAACATATGGATTAAATATTCATAAAAATATGTTCAACGTTAAATTTTTGTTTTTAAAGTGGAAGAATATGAAGTACTCTCTCCCATAACTGTCAACGCTCCACTTTACTCGTTTATGCACTTTTCTGCATGTATACATTCCTGAAAGGGCAGAGAAACACGACACAAGAGAAATAAATGCTTTGACTCATGCTGAAGCTAGTAAATACAAACAAAAAGGGGTTTGTTGGTTTGTGGGTGAGGGGGGAGGATGGAGAAGGAGAAAAGGGGAGGAAGAGAGACCAGTTATTTGTCACAGTAAGCGGCCTTTCTCGCAGTATTATTTCCCGCAAAGTGTTATTAACTGCTCTCATATTTCGCCCTTTTCTGCTCTTTTCTTGTTTTTTCATCCTCCCCTCCACTGGGTTCCACGCGCCCTGTTTCAGTGTTCATATATCCTAGGTGCATACTACAAAACGTGTGTGCTCGTGCTTCTTTTACAATCGTTAATAGTGCTCGTTCATTTTGGCGCTAAGCACCCCCACGTCGCGCCTAGTTATTTAGCTGAAATTCAAGCGAGGGAAACATTCTGAATTTCCAAACGCACATTTACGTTACCACAAACTCTCGTTGAAAGTGCGGTTGCTGGAACAACGATCGCACGAATTACAAATGAGTGAATCATAACTTGCTACTTACTACAGAACTTTCACAAATCTCGATCGTTCAATTATTATGCTGCTCACAGTTTAATGTCATGCTCTATAAAGGGAAGTCAAATCATTATACAAGAGAGAAATATAAAAATCGTTTTATCGAAGCAAAAGGTACTGAAATTTTAACATTGAAGCATTTCGAATGATTAAAAGATTGAATTTGCAGTAACCGAAACAAAATATCAAATCACAATTTAACGTTCAGTATCCATAAAAATAAAATCGCTCATCATATCCCTTAAACTCTGAATGACAGAACTGAATAACAATATCGTTACAATGAAACCAATTATTCAATTATATTTCAATACATTGTTTAAAGTTTTACTCCCTCGTAGTAAATAATCTTTGAATTATCAATCTCTCTGACAAACTAAATCTCTCTAATATTATAATTATAGATATCGTTGGCTGCAGCGTTTCAGGATTTGTCTGATTGAACTCTGACCTTTACTACTGCATTCCCACTGGCTGACCAAGACTGAACTAGACTACTTATTCCCCCACCTCCCATATTCCCCTCACCTTTTGAAAAATCTTGATTGCAGAATTTTGGCTGACCAAAATAGACTCTTACTACTTCACCCCAACTGTCTGCCCATATATCTACCTGTACTACTGAACCCATCACCCTCTCCTCTATTGTAGCCATCCCGATACCCCCTTCCCCGCCCTCCTCTTAGTCAACAGTACACTCACCTCTTATACCCACCTTATCTCCAGACCCTCTCACTACCCCCTCCCACCTATTCAATAACGTTTCCTCCCATTTTTTCATAATTGAGGAATTTTGGCTGACTAAACATAGATCTTTACTACTGATCTTTTAAAAATATAATACACGATCCTCTACTACTAACCTTATACCCCCCTCCCCTGTCGCAACCCCTTAATCTAAAATATTCTCCTTCTAACTGTCCGTGTTTCAGAATTTTTATATCTAACTAAACATGGACATTTACTACTACACCCCCAATGGCTTTCTATACATTCACCTACCTTGAAATCACTTAAAATATATTGAATTCTCTTCTAATTTATTGAAATCTCTTGAAGTCTTTTGAAATCCCTTGAAATTCCATCAAATAAAATGAAGCCTCTGAAAATCTCTGTAAATTTCTTAAAAATATTTAAAATGTCTTGAAATCTTGTGACATCTCTAGAAATATTTGGATTGTCCTTTTGATAATTTTTTCAGCTCTTTTGAAATTCGCCCGACCGGGTCCACAGCAATATTTCTACACATGATATAATAACATGAAAATGTGAAGGTTCTAAGGTTGTGAAAGGGGTTCTTTGGAGGGTATTCTGAAGTTTTCAACTTATTAAAAACATTTATTCGTGGTGACCCGTTGATCCAGAAGGGGTTGAAAGTTAAGACCATGTTTCTGTAGGTGTGTTACATACCAAAACAGCAAAGCGGTGCCCGAATGGAAGGAGAGCCTTCGTCGGATAGTAATCCCAACAGGATCCCATTGTTGTTACTCCACGCGTGGATTCGAGCTTTGCAGTTTCAAGCAGAGAATGTCCCCTTTGCCCCGTCGCCGATCCTTGCTGGTAAGTAAGCTCTTTCCAACAAATCCACCACCTCATTTAGTGCCACGAGGATTAGCTGCGAAAAGCCTTCTTCTTGTGTCGCGCGATGTCTGACCACGTACTGAGTATGCTAATTCTTCCTCTGGCTACGGTAATAACCACCCTGTAATCTAATTTTCTATGCTTGACTTTGCATCCATTTTTACCTTTCTTATACTCTCCACAAAGAAAACACGAAAGATAATAAAGAACGACTATTTTCTTTAAGCATTCTTCCCTTATCATTCATTCGAATGAAAATATTATTATTCTTTGAAAATATTATTTATAGAAATCATCACTTATTAAAAAGTGTGTTCTTGAGCATTTTATTTCCCTGTGTATGCACTTTCAAATTATAAACTTTAGGATGTATTTGACCAAGCAGATTCTGCGGAAGGTTGAAAGCCGCTGTCAACGTCTCTCAGTGCAAAACCTTGTTATGAACCACCGGCCATTAGTGGTTCAAGGCGACAAAATGCCGAGCAAAGTGCCATCTTTCTCAAATAATTATGATGCAGAGCTGATGACCGCATCCTTTTTTTTTATCGCATGCAGCTTTCCTTAAACATAATTTTTTCCTCAACATCATTTTTCATCATATCTTATTTTAACGCAGCTTACAATTCTCTCTATTTTAATTTGCAGTGAAATTAATATGATTAATATTGATTTTGACCTGTTAGAGGCGAGTTTACATGTTTCTAGTCTGTCACAACTTGATTTGTAAAGCGCAAAACGAAAAGCTAATGGGTTGAAATTATCAATTTGTGAATAGTGAAGATGTCATTTCAAAATGTGTAGTGACCGAGCATTGGGGGTGTTATATGTTGGGATCGTTGGCGGTTGGGGCAATCATTCGCAGTAACCCTGTAACAAAGTGCAAAGCACTACAGACGTTAATTTCTACTCATAAAAGCCTTCCACTGCAATCATAAATACAACCAGACTGATTCCCAGCTGCACTTTTTTATATTTTCTAGATACATGTTTCACTGTGTCAATATTTTTTTGGAAATCTAAAACATATTCTCTTTATATTTAAATATAATTCTTTCGAAACTGAAATTGTCTCGTCACTTAAGTTGTTTTTCTTTCTTGATTTTTCTGCCCCCATTACTGAGCAGGGTTACGAAATAGTGTTATAGGTACACAACTGAGGGATGCGTTTAAGTCTCGAAGAGAGGAGCTACTGGACGACCAACCTTTACTTCGAAAAAGGCCCATAAAACCAAGTGGGGTGGAATAACAATAAACTATCCGTATAAATCTTCTCAAGGGACACGGAGCCTCTCTGATAGCGCTCCCGATTATCTCGGGAAATGCGTTTTCTTTCGCGAGAGAGGAGAGAGAAAGAGAGAAAGAGAGAAAGAGAGAAAGAGAGAGAAGGAGAAAGAGACAGGGGGCGAAAAAGGACGACACATCTGATTGAGGAAGAGACAAAGTCAGATGAAGAGTGAAGTTTCTAATTTAAGATAATGTAGTTTTACTAATCCTCAAAGATAAACGACCGTTAGTAAATTAAACGTTTAGATCTTAATCAGTCGTCAGAAGTAATGAACTTGATTTTAAATTGTTCAAATTGTCTTTAATCAAACTGTATCAATTTTATAAATATCTTCGCTGATTATTTGGAAAACGTTACTCGTGTTGGTCCGGACCGGTGGACGTTGACGGGTGATGTTTTTGACAAGAGCCGGCTCTTGACACCTGTCAACTGGCGAATATTTCCCGCGTTGATGGGCTTGTACGAAATAGATGGATGACGCTGTTTGTAGTATTAGGTGATTTAATGAGATTCGATTTTAGATACACATGGACCTGCAAATATCATAATTCATGATGGAAAGTCTCTATATGCAACATCCAATTTCAGCGAAATGTTGAGACAGCATTTCTGTTATTTCTATAATTTAATTAGCTTTCATACACAAATTATACACTGTGCAATCATATTTTATTATTATTAAGCGCTTTAATCGAATTAATGTATACCTCAGATTAATGGTTAAATACGTTTTCCAGATATTGCAGTAAGAAATTGTAAATAACTTTTGCTTTACTTGTTTATGGAATTAATAAAAGACTGCTTTAGAAGAATTTTTATATGCGAGAAGATTAAAAAGCTAGTGATTCGGAATTTATAATTTACATCTTTCTCTATGACAATCTGATAAATTACCAACATTTTTCCAAGTATAAAAACTTGATCTGGATTCCAAAGAAAAAACAGTAGAAAAACATTTTATAAAATATTACATTCCTGTTCCTCTCGGTTCATTTTAGAATGCAAATAATCACTTTCAGTACAAAGCGATACGGAAGCTAGTCGCTGATATATAGTCTTGAGATGTCTATATTTTTAATATTTACGGAGAGCGAGATAAGTGACTCCGTCGTCTCCCCGCTTGAGTTTTCCCCTTTCGAGTTTCTCTCTTTCTCTTGTCTTCCTTCTATTTTTTCCCCTCTCAATTCAACAACATTTGCAAGGGTGCTGGGCGTATGGAGTTTCGTGATAGAGTCCATGGGGCAAGAAAAGCGAGCATTCATTTTACTTCGACACACATTGCTGCCCCTGCCGATTTCACCTCTCTCTCTCTTATCCACAATCACTCTCGTTCTTCTTTCCTCTTCTGTCTCTGTCGATCCCGCTACTCTTCCGCCACTGTATTGTAGCAAAATATTACGCTTCTATAAATCATCCCGAGTACAGCATATTATATCGGGAACTATTCGCGGCAGACTCGATCGAGGCTGACGCGACATAGATTGTTTTATTTATTTGACTGCGCTGTTTGTAACTTCTTTCAAAAACAAAAAAAAAATGGGTACAATTCCAAACACGTGTTCCTTTATTACTTCTGTACTACTTTAACATATTACATATTATATATTCTTTTCTAGCCTTCTTTTTCCATCTTTTTCCTTGATAATTTTCAGGTGATTTTTACGAAGCTCAAAAGATTTTTATGATTTTTAAAAGATGACGTAGAATTTTAAAGAATTTCAGGATATTTCGTGGAATTTTAAGAGATTTGAAAAGATTTTGGAGATTTTTGAGGAATTTTAAGTGTTGTGGAATTTACAGGTTTAATTTAATTAAAAAAAGGTTGAATTTCAAGGGATTAATTTAATTTCTAGGGATTTTAACTGATTTTAAATATTCTAGTGGAACAAAACGAGATTTTCGAGACATTTCGTTAAACACTATTTTTTTGAGAGGATAATATCATTTTTATATTATGCTTATCTCAGCTGAAGGGCATGTGGTAATTATCAAAAGAACAAATTTAGTTTCATCCATTTTAGGTTCGTATTAAGATTAACAAATATTTTTCCTAAAAAATATTCTCCGAGAGCTACCCACTGATATCTTAAGAACATTCAGATTTTTTTTTTAAATCTGCGAAGTATTGGTCACCTCTCAAAGGAAGTAATCTATATCCAGCACTTGTGAATTTCGAGGAAAAGATTCAACGACCCACGGGAGTTGGTCCAGGATCATGGAATGGCGGATACGCGACAAGCATTCCGAATCTCTTGTACACTTTCCTTGGAAAGACCTTGGCAACCTTATTACCTCCGTGCGTATGCAACCATAGATTTTTTTATTTCTCGAAATCGAGGTGGAACCAATGGTAGTTGGGCGAGTCTTGGGAAAGGTCTTTATAGCCCCATTGTTCTGGAAATCAAGAAATGTGTCAGCGGCAGCTTGGGTAAAAAGGTTAAGCTTGGTTGGTAACTCGTGTCAGAGCCAGTGGCGGAACGTTACTCTCACCAACTCGAAATCCACACACCCCACCGGCTCGAGAACTTAAGACCCGACATTGCGACCGTCACCGAGAATCCTGAATTTCCTTGGAATCTTAATTTCTGCCACGAATGCTCGCGTGTTCTTCTCTACTTCGTGCCTCGCCCTTTCGAATTTCTTCTTCTCCTTAATTCTGTTCTCCAGCATGAAGAACTCACGAGTCGGATGCAAAAACGACAAAAGAAAAGAGAAAAAGAGAAAAAAATAGAACGGGAAAGAAGGAAGGACGACTCACCCAACTGGAAGTTACTTACGGTCCATGAACTTAATCTTTCAGATGTCTAATTCTCTACCTATTCCGAACTCTTTCACAAAGGGTGGAACCACTACAAATCACTTCCGTCAATTTTAGAACAATTTTCAATTCTCAAACTCTACTTTCTATTAGAATGAAGGTCATACAAAAGATGGAATACTATCAAGAAATGAATTTTAAAAAAGACCTTAAATTTTGAAACATCTTTTCTAACGCTTCATGCTTTTTTTCTTCAGTTCGCTTTTCCGCAGGAAGACTTGCCGCTGTTATTCCGAATGTTAGGTGGCAGTGGTTAAGTAGGTGATTCGTATGCCGGTCGGTCCTTCCATCTCGAGAATCTCGCCAGTTTCTGTCAGTCACAATGGCCAAGCGAAATTGCTCCCGCGGGAGCGTATACGCCTAATCAGAAATTAAATCTTAACCTTAATTCCTTTTGAAACTGGTCGTGCCCGCAACGAAGAATTCTCGATCGATGAGCAAAAAGCTTTCCAGAAACATCCGAGTACTAAATTTAGAAAAGGTTGGAGAAGGTTTTTTTAAATGAAAGTGTGAAAAAAAGGAGGTTGCATAATAGTAGAAAAGGGGAGTTAGAAAAAAGGTTTGGAAAGTGATTGAGAATAGGGGGCTTGAAAAAGGGGGGTGACAGATTGTATTGGCCTTTGCCATACTCTTTTATTGTCCCAAAATGAAGGTCAAGTGTTTATAAAGAAAATTGTTTAAAAAATTGTTGATATCAATTTTTTAAGATTTAAAAATTTTATATACGAATATTCATAGTATTCAGATGTTTGAAAATAAAAAAAATTCTTTTTTTTTTTTAATAAATCTTGGAATATTCTCTTACCAAGATAGAATGAGACCAAAACATGATCCCAATGTCGAATGCGGTGAGATTCGGAAGGGTGAGAGTCAAAGGCTAGACGGCCTTTATAAATTACTATTTCTGTTGTCTCCTTGGGTAGGTATTATTCCGTCTGTTGATTTATCGAATACCATTAATTAGCGGGCGCGCCTTTATTCCTACGAAAGGGACGAACCTATTGCTCACAGTTAGACGCCAATTCAGTGCCATTGTTCTTGCGTCGTTCACATACACTCTAGCCAGGTTCGCGGGCGACGATAATAATTTTTACCGCGAGTGCGTTAAATAAAATAAAGGGAAAAGTCAAAAGCAAGAAAGGGAAAAGTGAACAGGAAAAAGGAAAATCCGGGAAAAGCACAAGCGTCGATGCTGCGGCGGTGGGCGTTGCATTTCACGGCGAACAACGTGAGAAATATTTTCCCAATGCTACCCTCTTCTTCCTTCTTGCTTCTTTTGTCTCTCTTTTACACCAACTCTTTTTTATTTATTTTTTTTTTTTATCTATCTATACGTATTTCAGACGTACAATCGTCAAATCTTTACAATATTTTATAGTATTTTAAGTTGGAATTAAAGATGATTAATATTGAAATTCAATTGTTGATGATTTCATTCAAATTTATTGTTAGTTGTTTCTAAAGAATAGGGAATTTTCAGTAAGAGCATATTTTTAATTTTTAGGTGTCTTATTTTTTCGATTGCCCAATTATATGAGTTTTCCGATTCTCTTGTTTCAGTGCTAGAAAATTCGAGTCCTTTCCCTCTGCTAATTAAATATGGATGGTGATACGCAGCCTCCGCGGCAACAGCGTTAACCCTTTTCGCGGCAATTAGCATGGGTGCCTCGTTTACTCTTGTTCGCGAGGAGCTAACCGTGGGCCTGGATTATTTCATCCTGCACGTAATATCGCGTTGTAATATTCGTAGCCGGCTGTTTCAAATTGTTTGCCAGTACTGCTTTCTTCAGTATTTCCACTCATTAGGGGCACTCTGCAAAGGCAGCTTCTTGTCTCAAGATATCTTGCACTCTCATCTTGTCGTGTCTTATTTCCATTTTACTCCCAGATCTTCATTTCTTTATATATTTTAAGAAACTACTTTATCAAACTCTTAAAGGGGATTTGTATGAATTAAAACAAAATAATCGTGTTCTTTTGCTAGTAATATAAAAAAATATTTCAAAACATCAGATGCACTGCACGAGTTCATCTCGAATTTCAACAAACTGAACTAATAAATCTACACATCAAAACATTCAGTTCAGAGCCTTAAGTTCAACTTCCTGAATCTGGCACTCATGTGAATTTTCAAAAACATTCGATGCAGATCTCGACATAATGAAAGGAAATTCAGTTGGAAAATATATCCAAATGAGAAGAGGATGAGGATAGGTTTGTTCATTACAAATTGTTTTCGCGAGGTGGATTCGTAACTGCGTTTACCAAACATTGGATTATTTGTAGGGTAGACAGCCCACCTTGAAACAACCCCCTTGAATCCTGGTAGGTAACATCTAACTAAATTGAAAGTTCTATTTGAAAGGAAATACATTTGTAAATGAAACAGTCATGAACGTATGCCTCTGAACCCTTCGGGCTATTCAATCTAACCGAGGCACAAAGCTAAACAGAAATCCTATGTCTCGCCTAAAGGATACAGTGAAATAAAATCAAATGGAATCACTCGTACCAATCAAGGATAGGTATAAGTATATAAAACTCGAGGGCGGTCGAAGTTACGATATTTGATACCGATATTCTAAAAGCCAAGTGAAAGAGATGATTCTACTTTCAACTTTAATGAAAGTTACAAGTTTTATTCTTCTCTTAAATAGAGATCAAAGAATGTCAAGTTACCTTTTTCAACTGGATAATAATTCCATTTATCTTATCCAAAATACAATACAATTTACAAGTAATGTTTATTCAGAACTTAACTCTTGGTGTAGCAGTCAAAGTGATTGAGATTTTAGTCCTTTGAAATTATGTATTTGGACTTTGAATTACAATTAGAAAGAAGCAGAATGAAAGAAAGAGAGTAAAACAGAAAGATATAAAAAGGGGAAAAAGTTTGTCGCAATTGTTTCTGAAAAGTCCGATTTTAGAATATAATGGTGACTTTGTCAATTACGAAAGGAGCTTTAATAATAAAACTAGGCACAAGGAGATCCCTTGGGCGGCATCACCATCTTTCATGCTTATGTGTTGAACAGTGTAACGTCCATGAAAGGGTGGTACGTACATAGTAATACAGACCCTCTAACTCAAGCATATTCCGACACTTTCAGCTCGCATCGACCCTTTCTTTACATTAGCCATCATAAACCCTCTTTACGCATCCTTTTACGCTACTATCACATGTATAAAACGCGTTACTACAGCTTTCATCCACTCATTATTTTGCATCACAAAAGAGTAGTGAAATCGAAATGTCAACCTGTGAGGATCATTTATACAATATATAAGTGACGACCTTTATAATAACTCGCCTATATAATGCGTATTGTATTTCAGTATGTTACCTTTCATAATACAGGTGAAAGGTCACATTTATTCATCTTTCCAAAGATCAAACCAACACGCTCAAAATCCCTTAAAATTCCCCAAAGTTCTCAAAAATCTTTTAAAATTTGTCTCCAAAAAGGAGATGCCAGGAAATGTCTCTTAAACCTCAAATTCATTGTTGTTACTAGTAAAAATGAAAAGTCCCATTTCTCTCCCTTGGTGGATAATAGATGATTACAGAAAATTCTACAATATCGAATGAAGGAAGAATCGTTATACGATTTAACGTACATGATTTAAATTTGAAGCACGTTATGGGTTGCACTTAGAGCAGAGAGCATCCCTTGTTGAGCGTATTTTGAGCTAACGAGCAAGTCAATAGTGTTGCACGTAATTTTCGTAAGCTCGACGTTTAATTATTATTTGTACTATCATCCCAAGACGTACGATAATCAGATATCGAATTCGAGCCTGGTATGAATAACGCTCTGCTTTCTCCCCACCTCTTCTTCTAAGCGCAACCCTCTCTCTTGATCCTGCAGCCTGCGTATATATATCAAGTCAATAATTAACACCAGTTACAACTTGTGGGAATAGTAACGGCGTTTATGCTCCCGGGGACCTCGTATTTCAGAGAAATGTGCTCGTGTGCCGTCGCGAGCTCTGGGGTGTTGGAGAAGCCACGAGGATTTGTCGTCCGGGGCGGGGGCGTGAAGGCATGGGCTTTCTGAAGAGGGGAGGTTAGTTCGAGATGTTCATAGGTGGTTCGAGGAACTGGAGAACATTTACATCGGTTGGGTCGGAGGTACCAGATGAACAGATACGAGATACGGTGTTGGAAATATAGATTTAGGCTACAATCCACCTCCCATCTTACTCCTAACGACTTCATCTCCACACCACCATACCAACTCAAATGCCTTCCTACATATCTGATATCGTTATATCTCCCAATTTCTGATTCCTTGTGGAATTCATTTTATCAATTAAAATCTAGAATTTAGACTTGCGAAGAAAACAATTCATTGATAACAATTTATAGAAGCCTCCTTTTTAATAAATAAATCAAATATTTTCTGTTAACAAAGATTAGAAATATGAAGTAAAGACCTATAAATAAGTAAAAACCTATAAAAGAAAAATTGGACAAATGGACAAGAATAGGTGTAAGAAAATAAAGAAAAAATGCAGCAGGAGTAAAAAATTGAAATAACTTCGTCTGGTTAGAAAATGTTTGTTCTAAACTTGCAAATTCAGAAATTAACAGTATTAAGAGTAACTAAATATTTGAAATAGTGATAAGAATGAATATTTCCTGACATCTTAGGGATAATTTCCAGTTCAAGTACTTTCACGTACAGAGAAGAAGTGGCACACAGTTGAGAGAATTAGCGGTCTCGCCTAAGTCGGCGATTACGAATTCTCGCGATCTTACTGCTTTTAGGCTCGACCTCGAATCCGATTCGTTCGTATGTTTGGCTTGAGATTCAGGTTTGCCTTTGGCGGTAAGGTAAGAGCGAATTTCGACTAAGGGGTTGATTTAGTGCTAGCTTAGAGGGGATGGGAATGCCTGCACGACATTACTGCTAGACCACCTATGAACGAGTTAATGGTGCGCGATCGAGCTCGCGGGAAGAGGAGTTAGCTTCCAAAATAGTCAGACTAACTCACTATTTACTGAGAGAGACTTAAACTTGCGTAACATAACGCGCAACAACTCGAGGGGCCAGAAAACGATCCGTCATACTTGTCCATATAAATATATTTTCCCAACTTTTTTATACTTGCCAACACTTCATAAAAGTGTTGGCAAGATTTTTAGATATTTACACCATTTGTAATATCCACTCTGAAATATTTTGTCATATTTGAAAACTTGATCATCAAAAAAACTTTTCATGAGCTTAACTTGCAAATCATTTTTAATATTTCATGAAATTAATGATTCATAAAAGTTTCATTGAAATACACTATATATCTGAAATATCCTTAATAAGAAAAATATCTGTAGATCGAATCCCTGAACTTGAATTTATTAAATTGATTGTATAATATTATATTTAGTTAAAAACAATTCATAAACTGTATTATTTGGAGGCGAAAACAATTGAAATGTGTATCTTCAAAACACAATTTCATGCGTCCAATTGGACACAAGTACTTTATTATTGCTAATTTCTGAAAGTAGTAGATAAAAATTGATTTTTCTGAATATCCAATGACGGCTGACGTAGAAAAAGTTTCAATGATAGAAATAATTGGATTGTTAGGAAAGTGGAGAGTCGAGACGAGACTCTGCAGAGAGGTTGAAACAGTTTGCGTTAAATCAGAGCGCTGGTCGTTAGGGAAAGATATAGGGGCTAATTAAAATAAATCTTAGAAAGGAGTAATTATACGTGTATTAGCCAGCACGAGCTTTCGTGATGGACGACGCAGCGGCAGATGTAGCAAAACGCCTCTTCATTCCTAGATTTTCATTGCTGGACGGACGCCTCGTCGGTAAGCTTATACTGCCCTTAAAAAAACAACAGCATTTTTTAATCTATATATACAGAAAAATATTACTAAAAACTACCACCCGTTATAAAAAGGAATTAACACTTTAAAGAGTCAGTATACAATCATTATCTGTAATAATCAAATAAAAGAGCGAAAATTAAAATTAAAAGTGTAATTAGTATCAGAATTATGACGTTATTAATGAATTTCATTTTATAATAAAATAGTTCGAAAACGAAAGAACGATGGAAAAAGGTAATGAATTGTTGAAAGTTAATGGAAAAATATTTATAATCGTGAGAGTCGAAATGGGAGCGAAATATATTCAAAGCGTATATGTACATTAATAATAGCCGATGCATTTCCGCGGGCGAAATGATCCAAAATATCCACCTTTGGCACTTTTGCACCGGGAATCAGTGAACTCATTATTACGATAAACCTGGGTATAGGTACATATTTATTATTATGTACGCGGCAGATTATGACTCTTTCGTTGGAACGTTTGTGCATCGAGGGCTGATTTGGTCAGAGGGAGGGGTTTGGAAAAGCATCGTGATCATCGATTGCGAATTTCATTTGGCGACTTAATGTAGCGAATAATAATGCCGAGCGTTGAGGCTCTTTTCATTAATGCATTCACTGATGTTTACGACATTAAGGCCAATTAAAATCGTTGCGAGTCCAAACGTTAATCTGAAACGCTATCGTAGTACACCCAGTTCTCTAACGACAATCGCTACTCGGGCTTACCTTGAATGTCCATTTTCACTTGCCTTTCTACAAAATTTACTTCACTGAAATTTACTTTACAGTAATTTCTTACTCGCTTCTAAACGATTTAATAAAATTAGAAAACTTCAATACGACCCAAATAAATTCATTTGTTTATCAACATTACAGGAAATTATATTTCCTTTATTTCTTTGCGAGGAGTGCAAGTAGAAAAAGTTTTCCATAATATTTTTTCTGATTGTATGCATTGTACGATAATTCTACATTCAGAAAAAAATTTCGTTTCAACCAAAACTTTTATTTTAATTTAAAGAAAAATAGAAAGTTTCTTTAATCCAAGAAAAGTTTTTTTCTGGGTGTATCATAAGAGGGAGCTTATATTTAACTATAAACATGAAAAATGCGGAAACTGTTCTTTTCATGGCAAAAAGAAAACACCCTGCCCAGAAATTTTGGTCGGATTTGAAGTTAAGATTGACGAATATCGGTAGCAAGATTCAAAAGCACGTGTGTCGAATAGCTGGTTGAGGATCGCAGAGCAAGCAGGAAGGCAGGAAGGCGGGAAGGCAGGCAGGGAAGCATTAATGCCTGCTGGACAAACGAAAGAGGACCGTTGGCGGGGTCTGCAAAGCCAGTGAAGGGGAGGGATGGGGGAGAAAGAGGCGCAGAGAGGGTGATGGCGTGAGAGAAGGAAGAAAGAGACAGAGGTGGCGTAGGTGGAGGCAGAGGGCGTTATTGTTATCTTAGATTTATAGTCATAACGGATGGTACTACCTCGCTAGCCAGCAACCCCGAGCGGTCTTATAATCACCCTACACCCTTCCACCATCACCCTCGACCATCCACCCCCACCTCCAGCGCCCTCCACGATTCGAGGCTTCTCGCTCTCCAGCGTACCTCCAGCTCTCCGCAGTTTAAGTGATTTGCGACGTGGTGGAGCCGCCATGCAGATCCTTTCGCCCATAGCCATATAACCCTCTCTCTTCGCTTCGTTCCTCTATCCTCTCATCCTCTATCCTTTATCCTCTCATCCTCTCAAGCTCTTCTGCTTCTCCCACGTAACTATATACGTATACACCCCTTCCATCGTGCTCTGCGCCCTTTAACCCCTTTAACACTGCCACCGACTAACCGGCGCGCCTAACCCGCAGCTTCGATATGCCGCGAGTGGGATTAACCGGTCTAGAAGTGCAATGGAAAAGGCAAAGGGGTGGAAGCGGAAAGGAGGGGATCATAATAGACGAGGACATGCAGAAAAACCCATCGAAATTATACACAGGGGGTTGGGTGAAACTCGGGAGTTTGAATTTCTTGGTTTTGAATCTCCGGGGGTGGTAATTAGTTTAGTTCGAAAGAAAATAGATTTTCGGAATGGGCACTACTTAAAGCAAAAGGAGTTTCGAATTTGTTTATTTGACAAAGGGAAATTATTGATTTGACGTCGTGCAGTATTCCCCCTTTGTGACTCAGAGTGACCGTATTGGTGAGAAGGGAATGAGGAGGGGAAAATAGTGGCACGAAAAAAGCTTCAGAACTAGGATGGCCGGAGAACGTTGGGGGGGTGAAGCACCGAGCACGACGACCCGGTTAGAACGATAAGGGATCCCGTGGAGCTTGATGGAATTCCATAGATCCACGTCGGTGTCGAGACAGAGTCGGCTAAGCAGCCATTTAAATGCAACCGATGTGTCTCGGGGAGCTATTACATCTGATGGACGGTTATTGACGCACGCTGGCTTATACGAAGTAGCTGTAGCAACCTCCAACCCCCGCGCAGAGTGGAAACCCACCCTGTCGCACCCCGTCGACGAACCCCACGAGATCCAACTGAGTTCAACTCAGCGTACAAACCAAACGAGCGTCCCGTCTTTTCCAAGATCGTTCTTCTCTACATACTGCGTATCAGCAGAGAACCGATCAACCACCCCTTTTTTTCACAAAAACAACCCTTTCGAATCGATAACTCTGACCATTTCGCTTCCACAATCGACAGTAAGAGGAGAATGAATTTTTATTACTTTAGGATAAATATTTCGTATAGAGTTGAGAATCAAAATTAGTAATCAGATTATCAGATTCGACATTTTGGAATTAGCTTGTCGGATCTTTATGAAAAATAATTTAGAGAAAGTTTGCGCTTGAATTATTTGTTGAAAATAGAATAAGGTCTTGGATGGGGATGCAGTAGTTATATATGTAAGACACGAAAAGGGTTGGAAGGAATCTTTGGTGAATTTCCGCAGCGATGTACAATCTGCAAGAATCGTTTGCCTCAAATTTATTTTATCGCTTCAACAAGGAATGACGTTTTCATAACGAGATATAAATTCGAAGGCAGAGTAAACAGGGTTGTAAGTAATACAGCCCCAGCGAATCTTGGATGAGAACGACGTTCTTTTGAATTTACAACCCCGCCGGGAAACCACTTCCGTTCGTTCTGCAGTCAATACACATTTTTCACTTCGATCACGAGCTTCCTATCATTCTTTATCTTTTTTATGTCGACTAACGATCTTTTAATTCAGTGGGGTAAATAAAACATTTTATAAGGGGCTTAAAATGCCAAGATTACAATACACGTACTTATGAAAATGAAGTTTCGTATAAATAAAAGTTTAAAGATTAAATTTTATGAAACGTTTAAGAGTAATTTGAAAAGAAATAAGAGGGGAAAATATTAATGGTCTTTCGATTCTTTTAGAAAATAGTATAAAGAAGCGTGGGGTATCCTAAAACGAACTCGAAAACGACGTTAGGAAGAAAGCGTAAAAATTGGATAATTCGATCATTCGTATTCGACTCTAGGCCGCATTGCTATCGAATGATCATTTTGTCGTGTTTTCTATCCGCATGAAAACGAAGAGGAGGGTGATACTTTCACAGTAATAGCTTTTTTCATTGTCGCTCCGTTAGGGACCATAGACATTTTTAGTACTTTATTTCTTCTCAAATGGTGTTATTGACAATAAAAAAGAAAACAAGAGAAGTACTTGAGAGACCTTAAAGAATTTCAAATAATTTTTAATCTAGTGATCAGGCAATTTGAAATTCACAGGTTTTTCCCAGTTTTTCCTCGATCAAATCTTTTCTTTCCTCCGACCAATTTTTATGAGTTTTGAAATAGATAAAAATAAAATTTGAATAAAAAAAATAAAAGAATTGATAAACCGGTTTCTTCCGGTTTCCTGGTCCGCCTAGACACCCTGAGAGTATAAGTGTATTTATTTTTACAAAACGTATATTAAAGAAATTCTTTTTCTAAATTCTCCGTTTGATAAGGACCATTCAAAATCTAAAGGTGTTTGAGACGTTTTTCTCTAGGATTGAAATTGAAACGAGAATTCTGATATTCTTGGTGAGAAGGTGAAAGAAAAAAGAGCATGGCTCGATTCTAGGAGTGAGCTGTTGTGACGAACACGTAGGTCTGCGGATGGAGCCAATCAAGGAACCTCACCGTCAGCGGATTTACTCGAACCCCTGACTCCTACACTCTGCTTCGTGACTCCTCGATCTCGCGAAAATTCCTCTGTCGAAGCCTTCCGAGAATGTCGGTTTATACACGTACGTAATCGAGTTTTATACACATACTTTGCAGTTTTGAGAGACTTTAGAGAGATCGTTGTTATAACCCCTGACTCATCTCTCGAAATTTTCCCCACCTGATGTATCTCCTCAGAAACTTTTAAATCCATAATTATAATATACATTTAGCAAATTCGTCTATATTTGATATTTAAATGTACCTAATATTTGAACGCTCCTTGCTATAAATTACAGAATTGAACAACCCTTAGTCAAACGTCTCCATTTTCCTGAAAATTACGAGACCTCTGATTCCGAAGTCCCGCAGGGATCGAGAAGTTGGAACCGGTCTCTCAATTTTGATGGTATTCAAGATGGTAGAAGAGGGTCGGGGTGATAAAGAGTGGGAAGTGATAAGGGTGATCCCGAGGGGTGTAAGAGGCATAGGAAAGTGCGATATTATCGCTGTAGAAATATTACTCAGAAAATTGCAGGCGTGACTTCGTCCAGCCTCGTTAATTACCGTAAATTACCCATAATTATAAGAACTGTAAAAGTTTTTACTATCGTCGTGGGGCAAGCCACGGAAGGAGGACAGCGAGGTTGTCACGAGGAGGGTTGAGAAAATCAGGGTCGTGATGCAGAGCCGCGTTGGGGCGCACTGGTGTCTACAAATTTCACCTGAACTTCAAGTCTTCATTTTAAAAACTTGCCTCTCTCCATCTTACTGTCTCTAGAGAGGGCAACAAATTATTTAGTTATAATACTTCTTGAGTAAACTGAAGACATCGAATTTTGTGGTTGGAACTTGAGTCCAACCTTAAGTCTAAGGTGTTGGAATAGCTTTATCTTCAGTATAAGGATCGGTTCAGTATCTACAGGAGGACGAAACTAAGGCAGAAACAGCAACTCAGCTGCTACAAATCACAGACAATCTTGATTTACTTCTGTTTGCCCATTGGCTTAGTATCACTTGTTCAGTTAGTTGTAAGTGTAATATAGCAGGACGATTCGAAACCCGCCTAAGCAACTGGCAAGCCCTGGTTCACCATTAGGAAACGCGAGATTAGGTACCGTCGAGGTAGAATACCTACCGTATAGATGTTATCTGCCAGTGCTATGCACTCTCGACTGCCAGCGGGTTAAGGAAATCCCGATTAAAGCTCTTCCGCTCTCACGAGCGTGAGGGCTTGGTTTGACCCGCGAAAGAATCACCCGACTTATCTTCTTCTCCTGAATCCGCTCAATGGAGCTGACTTGCCTTACTGCTTTATCGCCCTTCTTAGACCTAATGTCAGCTCGCTTTTCCCTGATTGGTTGCCACAATGTCCTAATTCTTTCCCTTTCACTGCAGCACACTCATATTATTAATTTTTTTTTTAGAAATTTATTTTATTTATTTTAGACTGACCTAAAATAACCTATACTACTTAAAACCCTCGTGTTTGGAATAAAAAAAATGAATTTCTTTTATTAGCGATTTTTTTATAAACTTGTTCCAACTTTTTTGAGGGTCAAATATTTAATAAATGGATAGTAGTTAAAATTATTTACACATTTCTAAAACCTTATTGATTTAAAAATTACTTCTGGTAGCCACAGTGTCTGACTTAAATTAACCTATTCTACTTGAAACTACCTGCGGCTGACTTAAAATAACATATACTACTTAAAACCCTCGCCTGACAAAAAAATCTCATACTACCGAGTTTGAAGTCAGTCATAAACCGATATCAAGTAGTGTAAGACCTATTGTGTCAGCCGTGCGGAAATTCAAGTAGTTTTAGATGTTTTTAGGTATAAATGAGTGTCAAGTAGTGCAGGTTATTTTTAGTTAGACGCGGTAGGCGGTAACAAGTACTGCAACCTATTTTTGAGACATGATATTTCAAGTAGTATAAATCGTATTATGTCAGCCATTGAAAGTTTCAAGTAGTAAAAGTTATTCTAAATCAGAAAGTGTGTAAAAAGTTCACCTTTTTTTGTGTTCACACTTGAATACCTGGTTTAATAGAGGATTATTGCTTCTATGTAAGCGTGAAATGTTATCTTGTTTAAAAAAAACGAGTATCAGAGAGAGTGGAATGATAAAACGCGAATAATCCGTCTCTGGAGTGACACGAAAATTTTTTCCCGCGAGCGCATCGGATTTCGCGACTAACCGAACTCTTTTCTCTCATTTTCCGGATTTCATAATCTAAAAGTTCGACGAAGAGACGAGACGAGACATGGCGCGCTGAAGCAACAGGTGGCCTATAAAGCCTGCACGTCCGTTTATCTAGGACGAACGAGTGCATTTCGATTGACTGATGGATGTAAAGGTGTACCTTGTGCATCCCTGCCACCACTGGTGACTGATTTAAAATCACCTTTCCATTTTGCACACTATATATAAACTGTTCAAAAATATCTTCTTTCATTAACTTATTTATTAAAATGAAATAAATGAAATATTTTACTTGGTACTACATGAGAAATAAAATATCCTAAGTAGAACAGGAAGTTTATGGTCAGGCGCAAAGACTTATTTTAATAAATGTTAATGCACGTTTTCCACTTTTTGATTTTAGTTTTAAACTAAAACCACTAAAATAAAATTAATTAAAATTGTGCAACTCCTCCTTTTATACATAAACTCCTCGTGGATAACCCAGAATTTTTTCACGAAGACGGCGAATAAGAAATAAATACGCAAACCTCTTATAATTCGTTGATGACGTTTGAAATGTCAAAATTGACATTTACGTGTATATGGAAAAAGTGAAAATCAAAAAGTGGAAAACCAAAAAATGAACGTGAAAGTAAACGTGAGAGTGAAAGTGAAAATTTACACAATCGTACCCCTCTGTATGCGTCAAAATTCAAATACACGAAACGATCGAGCTAGTCGTTATCGCTGGATGGATGCATGGTTTTAACACGACTCTCGCATTTCCCTAATGATTTATAAGCATTATTGGGTATTAATTTCAATCCACCTAAGCGAGGGATAACATGAGCCGTGATGTGGTCGACAGAGAGAAAATACTGGAGATAAAGAGGGTGGGGGAGAGGAGACAAAGAGAGAAAGAGAGACAGGTCGACGCCGCACGTCGCAGGCTACAAATCAACTGTTCCGAACAAATTATGAATGATATATTCGTTGTACCCGCTTGATATACATATATCTCCCGAGAGAGAACGCCGATGCAGATGCAGCTGCAGTTGCGGCACTGGATCGTTTCGAAAATTTGCGCCTCGCTCGTGATGATACGTTAAATTATTTTTTCCCGTCTTTTTTCTTTTACTTCTACTCACAAAAAACTCGTATTGAACATATCCGAAGAATTATATTGTTTACAGCCACGATTTTTAATTCCTGCTGATGCGCATCCATTTTTCCTGGATGAAAAAATAGATCACAGTGTTGAACTTTTTTCTCATGTTTATTGAAATATTGTTTTGTTTAATATGTTACTTTTACGAAATTAGAAAGTAGTTCCAACTCAGAAGATATCAAGTTCAGGATATTGAAGAAAAGTCCTCCTTTCGTAACTCTGCTGACATCTGGCGTCATTCGCGCCAATTGCAATCCTCTCAGTGCAGATTGCTGCACAAGCAATTTTTATAAACTTCAACAGATTTCTGTACAGGTTACTGTAAAAGTTACTTGATAAATCACTGCAATATTTACTGTGTAAGTAAAAGGGCTTCAACCCCCTTTTATATATTATTTTATTTATTTTATTTTAATCTTAAATACAGATAAATTAAATGTGTCATTTAAATAAATTTTTAGCCAATTTTATTCTATTTATAAAAAAATCACATGACCCCTTGACTCTCCATTTAAGATTCTGATGAATTCTTGAAACTGAATAACTTAAAGAAAAACTGAAAATTCAACTTTTCTTTTCAGTTTCTGTAAGTGGGGGTAAAAGGAGATAGGGAAATTTACTCGAATTAAGCTTTATCGTGCTGGATGCTTCAGTTATTCATTTTTTTTTTTTTTCTATTTTTAATGCGGAAATCGCGCCATCGGCGTACGACGCGAATTTGTACATAACGTCCGCAATAACTTGCCTCTATAAAAGCCATCGACAAATCAAATTTTGACATGATTCACTGGCGAACATAAATTCCGGGATTCCGGCAGTAGAGCGGCGGTGACATGGACATGTGTTCACCCTCTCCAGTCTTCTGTCCCTCTTCATCTCCCCCTCCCTCTCACTCTCTCGTCGAAACCACCCTTCCATCAACCTCTCTCTTTCCCCTCCCTCACCCCCTTATCAATGTTCATCAAACCTCTTTCTCTTTCCCACTCATATCATGTAATATTTACCATTCTGGTTAGTAACGATGCAGGTTTCGTTTTGACTATACCAGCAAAATGGACAACGCAATCACCGACTCGGAAAAAATAAATCGATCTTTGATGCGAGTGGACCTTGTCGAAATGACTGAAACGTTTTTGCCTCCGAGGTAAATGGACGTTCGACCAGACAACAGCTGAAAAAATTTGTGTGAATTGTAGAGAACACGGATTCGCGGGTTTTTCAAGTGTCAAACAAAAGCGATTTCATTAACTATAAATGCTCCCACACTTTTCGGCGGAGGATTTTGTCGGGCAAATAATTTTTGGAATTTTGGGTAATTTCTTTTGCATGAAAAGTATAATTTTATTGTAAATGGGGTGATTCGATTTTAGAACATTGAAGATTTCAAGTTCTGCTTTCCGAAATCCTGAAATGTTGAAATTTCGTATCTCGTTTGCTTCTACAGTTTTGGTCGTGGCTTCAATAAGTCCCTAAAGCTCCTCCAATTCCCATTAAGGTTCCATTGTTACTAGCTCGGTCTTTAACGACAACCATGCTAGTAACTCGTGCTCGCAACTCGATTCCTCGGGTCAACTTGCCACCATGCATAAACTTTTAGTGCTTCCTTATGAAGTTGAATGCGTTAGTTGCGAAGCTCCATGAAACCTCTGATAGCTTTGAGGAGTCCAACTAAATTCCGACTTACGGCCTACTTTCGAAACTTTACCTCTCACTCTGATAAATCTTGAATTACAATATAATAATTAACAAACTTAGTCTATTAAAGTAAGGAACACTCTAATTTAACAATCTCTGTTCTCGTCTCTGTCCCTGCTGTAGAATATTACCTAGACTTTCATTATCTAGTATCAAAATGCAATGGACACAACACATTCTTCAGCCAAAGACGAAGTACTTTTATACTGCGGTGTCTTCAATTGCAATTTTTGCCGCAGGTCCCTATCAGCCAAGAAGAGAAAAGAACTTCTTTCTGAAAAACCGCAAAGACTTCTGCGATTGGAAACCCCTCGAGATCTTTGTGAAAGTTTTCTTGAAGAAACTGTCCTCGTTTCTTTAGTTCTAATTGTAAAGAGTTATTTGGCTGTATATACAGAGAAGTATTTTTCACAAAAGATGAATTATTCTTTCCACTGATTTCTGTGCAGGTCATTGTATAAGTTAATATAAAAAATATATAATAACTATTTTAACCATGTTTCAAATCTGAGTGGATCAAATTAATTCCCAAAATCTTATCTGCGAATAGTGCGCTAATTTGAAGGTCTTATCAGAAAAATCGCAACGCCTGGATTTAGAAAGTGGAGCAAAGGAATATAAGAAAAATGTACACACGTCCGACAATAGCTATGAAAGTTGAGGCGACTGATTTCAAGCTTCCAAGTTTACGAGTTTACCGTGACAGAGGGGCAGACTGCACAAAAGCTCATACATATATAAATATATATATACATGCTCATATATGTACATAAATACATGCATTTTGTGTCAGTATATGTATGTAAAGTGAGCACGCTCGCGATTATAACGTCACATACAGGTAGTAAGGTACGGGTGTAGGTTCGTGGAGCGGAGAAAAGGGGTTGACTTGAAAAGGGGGAGGGTGAACGTGGAAGGAGGACGGAATGTTCGGATTATCACGAGAAAGCGTGGAATCTGCCGTGGAGGCAACGCCGTCCGGCGGACGAGACGTGGGGCTCGGAAAACGGAAAACGGCAGATAAGAACGGTGTCTCGATGTCACGTCCTGCTTTGAGTGTGATGCTCCTGCCTCCATCCGATTTCGCAACCCCATTCCCATCTCACTCCTTCGTCATCTTCTATCCTTATTTTTCTTATTTTTTCATTTCCTTTCTTCCCTTTTTTCCCACCCAGTTCTTTCCTTATCTCTTTCATTTTTACATTCTCATTTCTTCTCCTCTTCTTTAAAAAATTCTTCATCTTTTCTTTCTTATTTTTTATCCTCTCTCAGAAAATTCCTCCATCCCTTCCCTTTTTTCTTTATTCGTTTTCCTCTCTGTTCTTCTTCGTCACTCATAGGTCTCAAAATGCACACAGAGGGAAAAATTCCTCAGAAATACAGTTGAATACTTTATTGAAAGATTTATTGAAATGGTTTGTCGCGTGCGTGCTGTTTCCGGTTTCTGAGGATGTAACTGGGTTAAAGTTAAAAAGCAACGACCCTGCCGAGTCGGGGAGCGAGTTGTCGTAATTCAGTTTCGTTAACTTGAGACAGGATAGAAGAGATAGGGGCAAGAAGGGAGGAAGAAGAGCAGAGGGAAGCGGAGGTGGAGGAAGCGCAAGGGTTATGGCGACTGGGAGATAGCAAGGCAAAGCGAAGGTGGTACGAGGAAAGCAATCAGAACTTGGGCCATTGCTGGATATTACAGAGACGTGAGAGATGTCTCCTCAATCATATTAATTGCCGAGATACCGTTGCTTCGACGGCAGTGCCACCTTCGCGTCCTCGTTCTCGACCTCGACGACTTTCAGCTTAAACACGACATTCTCTCGTCCAAATGTGAAAATATTTCATCACTTTATTCTAAAATAGGATAGCTTGGGTAGAATGAAAGCACAAATTTTCTTTTATTAAACTATGTATAGACTTCCAATTCCATTTTACAAACCTCTGTACGAGCTCCTTTTCATCCCCTTTCCAACCCTATTTAAAAAATATTCCCTCCTCCTCTTCTGAGCTTATTTTTCCAAGTTTTTTAACCTTCTTTGCCATTCTGTTTTCCCAACTTCGTTTACGCCCATTTTCCACCCTTTTTCATTATCTCATTTTCTCCACTTTCCCACCCTTTTTGTAACGCGCTTTTCCAATCTCGTTTCCCAACTTCGTTTTCGCCCATTTTCCACCCACTTTCCCAATTCCATTTACCAAATCCCTTTCCCACCTCCTCTCCATCCCTATTTTCCAATTCTTTGACAATCCCTTGTCCGACTCCATTTTAAAAATCCATTTCCTCTTCCCTATTTCCAACCTCATTTTCTCCACTTTCCCACCCTTTTCTCCATCCCTTCTTACATCCTCCTTTTCCATCATCCCTTCCCACCTCCTTTTTCCACCCTTTTTGCCATCCATGTCCCTTTACCAACCCCTTTTTAAACATCCATTTCCCTTCGCTATTTCTAACCTTCTTTTTCTACCCTTTTTCCAACCCCATTTTCCATACGTCCTTTTCCATCCATTTGCCAACCCCCTTCTCTAAATCCCTTTTTCCACACTCATTCCAGCCCCTTTTTCCAAATAGTTTTTCCCAATCACATTTTCCATCCCTTTTTCACATACTTTTTTAACTTCCTTTTCTATATGTAACAGATAAGAACTCGAGACGGTAATTTTCCAAGTGCGTAAGGGAGAACTTGCTATTTCGTCGACGCCTGACAGTTTCATCGCGCAATTTTTCCCCGAGTTACCATCCATATAGCAAACTACCTAGCTAGCTAGCGAGAGTTATGCCCGTCAGGGAATTAATATAGGCAAGATTTGTTGTTATTACAGGGTCGGTGGCGACGTTAAGGGGTTGCGGGGGTGGTTGGAGGAGACGGTCGGCGAAGAGGCTTTCTCAGAGCACAGAGTGAAGCCATTACTTACTATAACTGCCAAGCAAGCCAGGGTAGGACGCCCGGCGTTTCTGTCAGGCATCCATCATGGCGACTAATGGTTCCACTCTCCTGCCAATAACATCCGGGTCGTGCTTCCGGTGCCTGCACCCGGAAACCTCCTTCGCAGAAATTCAACCTTTCTTCCTACTCGTGGTTACCTTCTACTTTTTGTCCTTGACAGCGCCTATATTTACTTCCTACAGTTTTGGCACATGCTGTAATAACTTTATCACACTGCGGGTTTACCAAATTTAAAGCTTACTTTGTTGCTTAAGTAGATCGCTTTTCCGGTTTTAGAGTTACCTTCTTTCAAAACGATATTTTTAAAAAAGAGAAGTTAAACATTTAAAAAATTTTCAGAACTTCTGCTAAATTCTGCTCATTATTTTCTGATAGATTGGTTGGAGTAACTGATCGATATTTTATTCGTCAGGATTCATTACTTACTTTATTAATCTTATTTTAAAAAAGTGGTGTAACGAAATGTGTCGAAAATCTTGCATACATTGTTGTTGCAAATCTGATTGGTTTTTGAATGACTTCTTGTGAGAAGTAAAATAAATAATCGTGCGTGTAGCGCGCGTGTTGGTCTGATAGTTATGTAAATTAACAAGTGAAGAAAATAAATACAGGAATGTTATTCTGTTTTGCAATTTGTTGCAGAAACGATTATATCACGTATATTAAAATCATATATTTAGACACTACTAAATATACACGAAATAACCTACTTAACACAGGTCGTATAGTCATGGAACACAGATAGACGAGAAAGTGCGGAAATCGTGGGGAATTAGCTGGTGCGGTGGAAAGGAGCAGTGCATGTTGTACGGTACTGAGACCGGCTTAAGGCGTTGAATCATAACGAGGAACTTAATATCGCGAGAAGCTCGCGACAAGAAGCCTCGAGGCTCATTGGTTAAGGATATTCACGAAACAGGAGGCATTAGAAAGGACTTCTCCATTCCATATTCATGATCTTATTTGACTCTAAAAATTCTGTAACTTCAAGGTCTCTACCCTGATTTACTTCTTCTTCTTCTTCTTCTTCTTCTTCTTCTTTTTATGTTTTCATTTATTTTATATAATTAACAGTAAGAAAGCAAAATGGCTGGATTTTAAGGAGTTCTAAAAGATTTCAAAAAATTTTCAACGTTTTAAAACAGATTTATGAAAATAAGAAAAGGTACTATTACATTATTATTCGAACTCTAATTTACTATTACTATTACTCTAATTTACTATTTACTATATTAATTTGTGAATGAAGTCAGTTTTATAAGCTCATAAATACACCTCATCCAGTAAGACGGCACCCATCCGAGTATAAACGAGTCAAGCGCTGCTTAACTTCAGTCATCGCTTGAGAAAGCACAAACCATTTCATGTGTCCAATTGGACACGTGGAACTGCATTTAAAAGCTTTTGAGTAGTTTTTAAACTTTTTAAGAATTTAAAAAGATTTTTTAAGACAAGAGGAAATTTAATACGATTTATATATATAAAGAGAAAGTTTCTAAAAATGCTTTACAATTAACCTACGGTAATGAAAATCTGAAAAATTCTCTTTCGAACTCTCTTAAAATCACTAAAATTTTGTTCGAATTTATCTAAACTCTCTATCTACGTCTATTTATAGAAAAATCTTACCTCAAATATCTTAGATAAAAATTTGCCCGCTTATCTTCTCTGACGAGAATGTAAAAAAAGTACCTAATGAAAGGCATTACAAATTACTCTCTCCCCCATCCATTGAAAGAGTAATTAAAAACATAATTTAAAACACGAATGCATGCAGATAATCGGTTAATTTTCTCAGACTGCGAAGTGGGATATTTGTAATTAAGGAAAATGCATCTAAACTAAGCTCGTAGCGTAAGGACTACCTTAAAAGCATTTCCCATATGGATTTTAATACGCGTGATACCAATGAGATAATTGCCTCGAGACTCTCAACGTTCCATTAGGGAGCATCTTTAAGGCTTTAAGGCGTTATTACGTTTTCATAATTGCAGGAATCGCGCTTTTACATTTATTAAAGTACAGGCGACTTCCGCTAATAGAACGCCGTTGCAATAATCTCTATTTTCACCACTTTTTCGTCTTATAAGATCACAACTCTCCTTCAGTTAAGAAAAATAGTAAAGAACCTTGAGTTTACATTCGATTCTCGTCTCTCTCGAAAGTAGAAAATAAAAGGAAAACAATTTTCCGATTCGATTAAATCCATTATTCTGTAGTAGGGGAAATTGAGGCTATTCGGGATGCGGAGCTATCCGGGACACAACTCTCTAAATCTGAATTAGTAAGAAGTTACTGATGAAATAGTGCCGAATCGTTTACTAATACACTTTAGTATGCATTTTTACTATCAATTAGTTAAAAACTACTAATTCACAGTAAAATAGTACTAATTCATTTAGTAAGGCTCACTAATTGATTTAGTTACCGTTACTAAATGAATTAGTACTTTTTTTACTATGAATTAGTAGTTTTTAACTTTAATTGATAGTAAAAATGCTTACTAAAGTAAACGAATCGGCACTATTTCATTAGTAACTTCTTACTAATTCAGATTTAGAGAGAAGTATTCTATAAATGTAAACTGCGTTGATTCGAAATAAACATCTTGAACAATTAAAGAACCTGCAAGAATAGCCCCGATATCTCCTGTTGTATTGTGTTAATTAATATATTCATAATAATATGTGTAACAAAGCGTATATGCAGCAGTCTGTGCTTATTCTACTACCGCATGGTCGAGCTGTTATGATTGTAATTGCACCTGATCATATACGCAGAATAATACGCAAGATGGTCGCTATTTAATCCATAGCTCTGGGTCTTGGTATTTAGAAATGCAAATTAGTCACGAGTTTTGTAAAAAGGAATACATTAAAATGGCTATAAATATCTTCTCAAGCAACCCTGAACAATTATCAGCAAATTTTTGTTAAGTCAAAAAAGTCAATAGCCACTTCGCAATACAATATTTTATATCGGTGGGATACGAAACACCCCAGTTTGTAGCAGCTATGCTATTCTGGTGAAGTGTGGCAGCTAAGGGTTAAAAAAAACACCATCTAATTGAAAAAAATGCGTGAATTACACGAAAAACATGGCCTCTTTTCTTTGAATACAGAGGAATTTACGGATGCAATTGCATTCAGAGAACGAACCCACATATGTAGAAGGAATAAAGAGGGTATCGGAGAACATTTGTGGGGGAGGGAAGGGGTGGCAATGCGCTCGTTGTTTTAAGCGTAAACGGTTAATTGCATTGCCAATAACAGATAATGCAACAATCAATGATTTAAGGGGTGAATGTGGGAATGGGGGTAGTTTTTGGGGGTAAAGCAGACTGGGTGTGAGAGTAGTGAACCTATGCCCACGGCACGAATGCAGCCAGTGCGATGATGTTTGCAGCCGCGCCTCTGTATTGGAACCCTCTAATTTAAACAGTCCCAGCAGGCTCGCGGCAGATTATCCTAACAATAATTGGCCTCGCTTCCTAAACCGGCCGAGTGTGAGTTCACAGGTGGAGAATGCGTTCGCGTGGCTGATTCCAATCGTTTGCTGCTGGTTATTCCGATCATAACGTGATTAAAGAAAGAAAATATGGCAAACGATCTTGAAAGATTTGTATAAAATGAAAATGTTTTATCTATTCACGTACAACCAATAATCAAAGTCTCTTTCAACGACCCGCGCAGAAATTGTAACTTGGATCTGATCGGGGCCCAATCGGACTATCTAGACGGGGCCATACTCGAAATGAAACGCGGAACCCGATCAGGGCCAAAATAGATGGCCCCATCGCGGCCTGATTTGTAATAGGGAACAAATTTGGCAATTTCTGAATGGAGAATAATGAAAGAAGATCGATATCTGCCTTTATTACATTCGATCTTTTTGACTCTGACAAAAGAGTAACGTATGCAACAGGTTCCCATTTCTCCGATAACGAGCAGTATTCGCTGACTCAGGTCTGATTGTAAGTACCCTCATCGTCAAAAATGCGCGATCTTATACAATGTTTTTTCCCTTCGATGTATTTTATACGTGAACAATTCCAAAGTATTGCGTGTCCTGATGTGAGTTTTATTAAATTTCAAGATTCTTGAGATATTTTAAGATTCGTTTTGTATTAGTACGTTTTCAAATTGTAGAATGCTAATGCAGAGTGTGAATAAACAGTTTTATAGAATCCGTATATTTGCATATTATCGACTCGTTAAATAGTTCAGTAAAGCGAGTTTAATGCACTGTTAATGTGACCACGTAAAATCCTAACGAATTTTTAGATACTTTTTTCTGCAGCTACGGACAAGTACGAGCACGCTAATGTACTTATGAGCTCATATGCAGCGTGTAAATGTCGCTACGTGCTTGGGGAAGCGACTCAGCGTATATAAAACAGGCTGACCGACTCTTCTCAGGACAGATGAGTTTGCTCAAAGTTGCAGATTCAGCCGCTCGAGACGCAATATCGCCTTCGCTGAAGGCATAAATTTTCGTTGCGACCGAAACTGCCGCAAACAATCCATTTATTGGATCCTAAATCTGACATATTTATAGGTCAAGTGTATAGATCGAGTTATTAACGGGAAATGGCTAAATGTCAGGGTCAAATTCGAAAATAAGATCGATATTAATATAAGTAATATAAGTAATAACAGTAACAACAGAAATAATAATTATTAATAGTAATATAAGTAATATAATTCATTCTGACGATGTGCAGGAATTGAGAGCAACATCTTATTACATACTCAAAAGATATAATAAAACTGAAGATTATATTCTAATTTCTAGACTGCTTTTGTTAAAGAGTAATCCTCTTTTCTCATTTTCTCATTCGCGATCTCGCGGATATTCAGAAACTGATAACAGTGTAGAGACTGATGATAACACTGTTGGTGGAAAGACTGATATTGCTGGTAAGCTCGGTTTATGATCACGTGGTCCAGGGAGAGAATGTGGTATGGCAAACGCTCAGATAGTTATTGCTGAGCGATTTGATAGGTGGATAATGACGAGTAATGACACAGAGTGGCTGAAAATCGAAACCCGTGCCACCTCGACTCTACCACCACCATAACACCATCTACACCATCTACACCATCTACACCATTGCTAGTATTTCTATCACTATCACCAACACGTGGACAGGAGATTGCGTCATGCATATGCAGGTGCATTTGGCATCGGACCTCCCGCGCAATCACTGCCGTGAAACTTGATTGTCGCCCATTATCCTCCAGTCGATCGACCTAATGAAACGTGAATATTTCGCCTCAGCGATCGATCGATCCATCTATTGATCGTTTGCTGCCGATCTTTTAGGGGATACAGATTCACATATGATACGATCGTCGCGCTTATCCTGACTCAATTGTCGTTATCTCAATTTGTTAACGGCTCAAAATTATGCAGCCTCGATAGTCTGAAAATTATTAACAGAATGTCCTATATTGTCAATTTTATCTCAATTCTTCATTAGGATCAATACTAAATATACTCTGGTTTCAATGAGATTATTACTGGTTCAACAAATATACACTCAATAAAAATAAGTAAATAAATTCTCGTTAGAATAACGAGAATTCTGGTTATTTTAACTAGAAAATAATGTTAAATATGCCCCTACTGTCAATTCTAGTTAAAAGTATTAGAATTTTCATTGACATTTATTGGAATAAACATATCAAAAAGAAGTTCTCGTGGTGCTTAAAACTACAAGGTTTTATTTGTTTACTAGCAGACATGTACACCAGGGATTTTAAGAGATTTCATAAAATTTCAAAAATTATAAAAGGATTTCAAGAAATAAAAAGACTTTAAAGGATTTAAGGAAATTTCCAGGAATGCTAAGAAATTTAAAACGATTTTTAAAAGAGTTGAAAATGATTATCAGATTTTTTCAGAGATTTCACAAGATTTCAAGACATTTTAACTAATTTTAACGAATTTCAAGGAATTTAACAGATTTCAAGATATTTCAAGCGATTTTAATGAACTCCAAGAGATTTTGAAAATTTTTAAACGATTTTAAGATATTTACAGAAGATTTAAAAGATTTGAAAGAATTTCAAGTAATTTCAACCAATTTTAAAGGAATTTCATTTTAATTATCATTACTGAGCAAAGCCAACTAATATTGCCCCTGACTAATAACGAAATCAATTTGCCCTTAAGATCAAGACATTCTTAATACCTTTTATACCATTT
>CAJFCO010000131.1:3798112-3895355 GCA_904066015.1 Synergus gifuensis
CGGGGTTAAATGGTAAATTCAGCGATTTTCTTTTTTCAGTGAATGCTGCATGAAGATTCAGACTGATCTAAGGATGACTATCATCGATACGAAATTGAAACGAACGGTTCATCAGCCAACAGACACTTCAATTCCCAGATAGAGAGAATCGTTTCAGTAGAATGTCCGCCATTGAATATAATGCCATCGGTTGGGTATCCATTAGGGACAGAAGTATTCGCGAGATATATCGATGTCGCCGCGGAGAATTTATTGCGACAGCGGCCGCTTGAAGGGATTGTAAATTCCCGTTTGAGGATCGCTGATACCAAGTTTTATGTGGGACATTAGTTGGGTGAGGCGTGGCCGAATGGTGCGGACTCGAGAATAGCGCTAGAGCTGCCCGGGTTGCAATAAATTAGCCCGAAATGAAAGACAAATCGCCTCTGAGCTGTCCGCCCGTTCGCCCGATGTGATAGAACAGACCAAGCTGATGCCGGCTGCCTCTCCAAGCTCCAGCATCTCCAGTCTCCATTTCTCTAGTCTCGTCTCTTTTCCACGCTCTGCCTTTACTCTAAGTGGCTCTCTTTCTGAACTGCTCTTTTCATTCTTTGCATCCATCCTTTACTCCAAATCCAAGAGTCAAGACCTGTCCCAAGGGACAAAAAAGAAACGAAACCTTGTAGTCAGCCTTCTCGAGCTCTTGATGGACGCCTGTCAGCCCGTTACGGTCAGCCCACCAGGGACTAGGAAGAGATTTTTGATTCCAGGGAAGTCAACGATTTTCTGACTTTGGTATCATAAACTTTTAATGAAAATTATATAATTAAAACAATGAAAATTAAAATATGATCCTTAAACAATAATACAGTCCAGTTTTTCATTAATTAGATAGCGGTTAATCAATACCTAGAACGATCTATAAATATTTAATCATTTAATCTAGGAAATTAGACTTCTTGATAAGACTTCCTTCCTGTAAGAGAAAAACTTGGAAGTAATTTCAGAGTAAAGGTGGACGTAGACTACAAAGAGTTCCTTCCATGATGTCGACGACAAAGGGCTTTCGCCAAGAACAAGTCGCAAAAGTAAAACCCTCAGGCGTCAGAGTTTAGGAACTGACATCCCATCTACGTAGCTTAGAGATGTCAATTAATTAACTAAATACTCAGAAGTACTGCAGACAACAGTCGAGATACGGATGAAGGGCTGTGGGAAGACATTTTACTTTATAAAGCCATCCCTCAAAGACTTTCCAATCTCAAAATAGACAGTTCATTTCTATAACAATTGAAATATTGCTCAACAGCAATACTTTAGCAATATTGCTGCAATATTCTCGGTAATATTACAGCAAAATTGACACAATGTTGCGTGGTGTTGGTGATAATATTAATGTAACGTAAATAATAAATGAAAGGAGCGATTCCATGCAATGAATAAGGGAGAGTGGAAGCAATTGAAGGTAGCGCGTGAGGAGAGAAGGGAAAGTAAGTAGAAAAGTAAAAAAGTCGGTGTCGAGTCTTTTTTATTTGATGTGCAAACGAGCGACGTGCTAATTTTGCAAAAAGCTCAGTCCTCTCTCTCTCTCTCTCTCTCTCTTGCTCATCTGACAGCGCCGACAGAATAACTCATGCGCCCGCGTAGGTCGGCCACTGTTCGCGAGTGTCTGTGGCAAAATGAACGTTTTAATTCCCCTCTATAAAAGCCAACGACAAATCAAACGACTTTGACATGATTAACTGGCGAGCATAAATATCGGTATCAATGCTTGTGCACGCAATGACGCGACGCGCCATGTCCACGCAGTTTTGTCCCTTCATTCTCCACTTTATCTCTCTTTATCATTCCTTCTCTATCGTCACAAATGTCCAATAATGTACAATCACCATTAGGTATAGAAAAATATTCTACACCTCAAAATTTTACATCCAGACGTATTTACGCGCATTAACACATTTTTCGTTACATTTTTACAATGTATTCCTGTGGAGGAATTTGGATGGGGTCCTGATGGGGCCCTGGACAGTTTTTCCTAGTTTTAGTGTGGTCCTCTTCAGGAAAACTGGAAAGGACCCCACAAGACGCGTCACGCTCTAACTGGTAAAATACCCCACGTAGGGAAAACTGATCAATACCTCATCAAGATTAAAACACTACTCTGGATTCATTATTTGCAATATTTTTCCAATCATTTTCTAAAAGCAAGAATCCTGTTGTAAAAAGAGGTAGTAATTATATCGAAACAAGTGGATTTAAAGCCATTTAAATATATTTATGTACATATTTGTCCAATACTTTACAATCGCATATTTTATGACAGTTTTAATTATTTATCACGCTTTACATCTTGTTCCAATGTAAAGTAAGGAAATAGTGAAGAATTCTAGTCAATTTATAAAGAGCATTAAAGATTTGATTTATGTGAAGAAATACATTCAATGCACGTGCGCGAATAACAAGGATGCAATCATTAAAAGAGCGGATTCTTGTTCTCTAGTTTGGAGGGTGCGCGAGATGTGTTGCAATGTGAAACGTACGTCGATTGTATGCAAATCCTGACTCTTCCTCCAATATGCTTAGTTCTCGATCTACACGAGGAAAAAGGTGCTTGTTTATTCTCGACGCTGCTTCAACGTTCAACATGTCTTTCTACTCTTAGATACTTTATCGACTTATACAGAATTTGTCTTCAGGATGCTTACTTTAATTTGTATTATACTATAATATTTATTATTTAAAATCAACAATAGAAATATCAAGAACTCCTTTTTAAACTTATAACCTGGATGATAGAATTTTTTCTCATTTTCTTTTTAAGTTATTCAGACAAATGTTATAAAAAAGCAAAAGAATACTCAGACTCGGGATGATATAAAATTTTCACCATATTTCTAAAATAGTTAAGATATCCAAAAGAAAAAAAAGCGTCATTTTATTTAAAAGCTGGAGAAGAACAAGGAGTACGAGGGTCTTAAGAAAGTTAAAAAGTTTTTCTTGATACCTACGCCTAAGAAAGTGGGTCACTCCAACAGGTGGGCACTAAAGTAAATATGGTTTACAAAATGTAATTTCATTGTTAAAACGACTTCGCTTAATCGAGACATTGAAGATTAATAAAAATTGCGATCTATAGGCTGTTCAGTTTTTTACGTTACCTTCGAATAAACATAATTTCGACTAAAATTAAATATTTCTTTTTCATTCATTTGCAATCTTTCTTTATTGAAATTGCATAAAAAGAGGACATATTTCCAAGTAAAAGTTATAAATTTTCAAAAGCTTGAGAATAAGTATTGGTGCTTAAACTTTTCTTAGCATAACGAAATCCTTAATTGCGCCCACAATCGAGTACAATCAATGTAAATAATTACTAATAGCTTACCGCCTCCAATTAAGGGATTTAAGAAGGATTTCGGAGGCTGATTTGCGTACCGCTTAGGAAATGGGAAGGCAGGGAAAATGGAGGAAAAGATTTAGTGAGGAGGAAGTTAAATTGTATTAGAAAATACTAATTCGCATCACTGTTCGAAAAAAAAGTGATGTAATGCAATGGAACCTAATATATAATATTAAGAATGATCCTTTTGATGGTAAATTAACATCAACATAACAGTCATTAACACGTATTCAATCTCAAAATTCATAACACGTGGGCTCCGTCACATGAAGCAGAAATGACCACACCTGTGTAAATCGTTAAAACGCACTGTTAAATATTACATACAGCAAGTTTTTACGAGGCAATAATGTGCTCAGCGAGTATACTGCAATGCTTCTGGAATATGACCTCAACGCAAAAGACTTCAGTAATGGCTGCAGCTAACGTGGTATCAAGAAATCGTAAATGCTCCTTCCACACTTACTTTTTTGATAAACGATCATAAGTAAGAGATTTTTTACTTTTTTTCTCAGAGCATATTTTACTCTCCCTTTCATTCATTTATGCTTTCAATACATTTTATATAAATTAAATACACTAAACAATAATTTTTCCGAAACATAAAAAATTTCCGAAATAGAAAATTCTCGAAAGAAAATAATAATACCGAAATTGAAAATTGCTAAATATTCTGGACCCAAAAAATCTGGATCCGATTTCAGGGTAAAGATTGCCTGCAGCAAAAATTTCTCAAAGTTTAAAAATTTTGTTATATTCTTCCCTGTAAAAAAGAAAACGTCGAAAAACACTAAATATTTAGTCTTCTAATTTGGTTTCCCCCCTTAATTAAATTATTATTCTAAAAGATATTTTTAAAAGTTATTGCATCAGAAGAATGTAAAATTGTAAAACTTTAGATAAAAATGGTGATGAGGGTGGAGCGTAGATATTAAAACATTGGTGTAAATGGATTCATGCATTCATATGTACACTCGTTTATAATTTATGGCACTAAAGTTGAAAACAGGCGAAAATGGAAAAGGGATCTCGGTAGTAACGGCAGCAGTCCGCGAGGTTCGATAAGCGTTGCGCGATGTGGCCTCCCACCTCGCATGCAGGGCACAAAGGCCTAATTACCCATAAATTCGCTGATTTACGGTCGGTCCACAAATGTAAATATGAAATATGAAAATGAGGACGGGAGTAATAAAAATGATGTACGAGGCTCCATAGGGTCGTTCACGAAGAAGTCCATCATCAAGCTGTCTCTTTGTCCTCTGTCGAGGACACCAAACCATTTTCCTTTTCTACATTCTCTTTCTGAAAGTTATACCTCTGATTATTATCAACTCCAGCCTGTTTCAAAAGCCCACGTATTTGCCATCAATTATCAAATGATTTATATATTCTATTGGTGAGAAGAACATTTATGAAAATTAATTAAAGAACATTAATTCTTAAAGGCAATAATACGAGTAATTTTAAGAAAAAGAACTCATGTAACATTCAGAAGACTTCCTAATTTCCTTTTATTTACATTACTTTATTCCTTTTTATAAAAATATACACTTGATTAAATTTAAATTAATAATAATGCACTTTAAAATAGATATAAACTACAAAATCTATTATTTCATAATCATTTTCCATTGTTGAACGTACTGGTTCTTATGCTAAATACTGATTATTCTTCGGATTTTGAACTATTAACTCAAACTGCATCGTTTTTGTTCCGGCTTCATGTATCACTTCTATAGTATAGAGTCCAGCATCACTAAAGTCTATCTTATTTATATAAAGATTATGTGACGTATGAGAAGAATAAGGCCAGATATCAATTTCGTATTTTTCATTTGCAAAAATCTCTTTTTTCTGTGGATTCAACCATCGAACCGTGAAATTCTTTGGATAAGCGTCAATATCAACAACTAGTGCCAAAAGTAGTCGCGGTTCACGTACGAAAATCTTCACTTTTTCTTCAGTTGTTAAATTTAAATATTTTACCTTCGGATCTGAAAATAGAAGTCTAGTGTCAGTTTATATAAAAACTTTAATTGATCTTCAATATATAAATGACTTTTTAGATAAAGTAACTAACCATATATCTGGATGTAAGTCTCGCTCACTTTTCTTTCTTTTGTTTCATAATTAATGAGAATGCACTTGTACAAACCCTCATCTTCTTTCGTGCTGTTCGTTAATTTTAATATATTTTTCACGTAAGTGACATTTAAATTATATTCAGGTGGATAATACAGTTCAAAAATTTGCTTTCTTGCAGACTTTAACAAGGAGGTGTTCTGTCAAAATATAATTGATTAGAATAGACAATGAATTAAAATAGATAATTTTATAATTTTATATGAATTTCCATTAATTCAATTAATTATTATATTGTGTTATTCTTAATAATGAATAAATACCGTTGGTAGCTCCCAGGTTAAAATATAATTCGTCAAATTAGTCACTGGTGCATGACATTCAATTTCCAAGGTCCCTCCTATTAAGTCACATCTATCCATGGAATTTATGTTTGGTTTGTTTATCAACCTATGTTCTAAAATAAAACGATTAATAAAAATGATTTCCAAAAGGATATAATTGTAAATTACTCACTGAAGAATATAGTCGGTATCAGGCGTTCTTCATATCGACCATCAGGGGACTTTGCTTTACAAACGAACAAGCCATTATCTTCAGGTGTAAAATTAATTACTCTAAAACCAAATGTAGGATGGTAATTGAATCTTTTATTATTTGTCAGTACCTGAAACAATTAGACTCTCATCATTTTCAATAAGACTTTATTCAATTTTCTACTGCTTTATCACTTACGGTTACATTTCCGCGATAATGACGTTCAAGTTCCATTTTTACATCTCGAGATGCTGGATCGCAACCAAAAGTTGCTTCGAATTGTCTACCCAAAATATAAACTCTGGGTCCCAACTTTTGGCCAAAAAGACTCTTTGAAGCTGAAATTTGTACATCCAATGACATAATTATTAAATATCTAAACAAATACTTCTCTAATAATATAATAAATTATACCTACAGGTTACGTAGAAGATTGTTTTGTTAAAAAGATTAAATTCAGGATCCAAGTCTGTACTTGTGTCATTTTTTATTTCTATACATCCATAAAAACCACTATCCCCATGAACTGCTTTTGGACGTCGAAAAACGTTAAAAATCATGCCTAAATCGTTTCTATGTTGCGAGATTGTAAAATTAGATGTCTGCGACTGTAAAGATTAAAATTAAGATTATAAGATTATGTGTATTAATTAGAAAAATTTTATATATCATTTCTAAACACTGAAAAAATTGTATAAATACCCGTTTTGACTCGTCTTTTTTGTAATGAATGTAGTCCATTCCGGGGTAATAGAAGTTCATAGACTTATTACCATGACAAAACATTTCAAGGGCATCGCCTTCTTTTATGACAAAGGACGCGAACTCAACATCCTCCCATTCTTTTGGTTCAATTAAATAAGCCTCTACGCCTGGAAATAATTATGGAAATTTTAAGAGCATTTTATTAAACTAATTAAACTAGTTATATAACATTTAGTGGATCATGATTTATCTATTGATAAGCCACAAACGATTGACGTAGCGGAAAGAGGTCATTAGGTCAAAGGTTCACTAATCTTTTCACGACAATTTATTTACACATAGGAATTTATCTATTTTTTTATTTAAGGATTATTATCATTCCTGGTTTTTCATTTTTAATCGTTAAACTCACAAAGAATAAAATTTTTCTCTTTAAAATTCGATTTTAGGATTCCAGTAGTGAAAATTATAAAAAAAAAAGTTTAATTCACTCACCTGCAAAAAAAGCAGAAGCGATTAGTGTAATCCCAATTTTCTTAAATTGAAACACCATTTTTTAACGTCACTTAAACTTGAAATGTCAAAAATGTGTCCACTGCACTACGAATGGCTATTTGGATACTGACAGAAAGATAATCAAATGAAGAGGGGACAATCTACCTCAATTGAAACTCCGCATCATATGCGTACACATAGAGAGATAAGTGAAGCAATTTTTGTACATTTCTTTATTTGCATCTGAAACGATTTTCATCTCATTCTTGTAACAATAATATAATTTCTCGAACAGATTTGTTTTAAAAATGAAAAAGGAAGAGAAAATAATGAAATTATATTAAATAAGTGAAATTATATTCGAAAAATAAAAGAACAAAAAATAATGAAGAAAATAATAATATATAACAAGCTGCAATGTTAAAAAATGTTTATTTTGGTTACATCTGTATTACAGACACATATTAAAATCATTTAGTCAAAATTCTCGAGTCCCTCAACTTTTAATTCGAATTGCATGCTTTTGATTCCAGTTTCGTGTGTCACTTCCAAAGTATAAATACCCGCGTCATTGTAGTCGATATCCTTAATGCAAAGTTTGGCAAAAGAGACCATTCTCCATGAAATTTGAACCAGAAATTTTTCGGATTTAGGAATAATGTTCTTCATTGGATTTAGCCTGGAATAAAAAAAAATAAAAATAATCGATAAGAGCTGAAATATATCTGATACTGGATTGTGTAAAAAAAATTCACCATCGATTTTCGAACTTGTATGGGTACGCGTCAATATTAACACGCAATTCCAGTGTCTCTCCCGGATGCCGGATAAATAATTTCTCTAGTCTATCAGTTGTCAAATTCACGTATTTAATAGTCGGATCTAAAAACAAAATTCTTTACTATTGTAAAGCAATAAATTTTCGAAATTTTAAACAAATTAGTACGAACCATAAATCTTGATGTAAAACTTGTCCATTGTTCTTTCCCCTGTTTCGTAATTGAAGAAAATGCATTTATAGAGACCTTCATCTTCATCGGTCGCATTCTCGATTGTTAATATGCTCCTAGTTAGAAAATACGTAGGAGAATAATCACCATACAATTCAGTTTCTGTATTTATTGTAGCTCGCAAAAAGGACTCGCTCTGTGAAAATATAAATTACACTTTTATTGTAATATGTTATTTAAATTACCAGCTTCCAATGTGAAAATGGTTCTTTTTTTTATTCTATATTTAAGAAGTTTTATGTACAACCGTTTCTAATTTTGCAGTAATCTCAGTTTTTTAAATTCTTAATTTTTCTTAATTTAGAAAACTAAATTTACCTTTGGCAGCTCCCAAGTTAAAGAAGGTTTCGTCAAAGCGTTAAAAAATGAATTACAAGAAACTAGTAGAGGATCTCCTCGAAGATTGTGTGGGGTAACACTGTGTCGACGTATTATTGGCACGTTTTCATATTTAGGCTCTAGAATATTATTTCTCATTAATAAATTAATAAACTGTGAAAACATAATATTATATAGAAAATATATTTTTATATACTCACTATACCATAAAAAATAAAAGATAATTTCTTGATATCGACCATCTGGGGCTTTCGCCTTGCAAACAAGCAAACCACTATCTTCAGCTGTAAAATTTACTAGTCTGAACCCACTTGTTGGATGGTAGAAAACTCTTTTTTCAGATGTAAGTATCTGTATTGTTAATTTTTAAATAATTTAATTTTTTGTCCTCTTTCGGAACTAACGAAAAATACCGAAAAAGTAAATACCAAATGTATTCAGAATTTATTTTATCGGTATTTTTTCGATGGTCTCCTTCTTTTCTTATTTTAATTGACGATCCATGTATATTTTAAATTTAAGAAAACATACTGTACGACTGCCTTGATTATATCGCTCTAATTCGACTTGTATATCCGGTGATGTGGGTCGACAACCAATCCTGTCATAAAATCCTTGCCCTTCCAGATATACGTCCTTCTTAATATCTTCGATAAAGAGATTTTTTCTGGCTACAATAGATAACGGATAATTATTATCTTGTTTTTTTACCTTTATAATTGATATCTTGAATTTAACAAAACATACATTTTACAAAGACGTACGTCTTGTTGAAAAGTTTCAATTCTTGATCGAAATCTATACTTGGCAGGCTTTGAACATCCATGCAACCGTAGAATCCTGTATCGCCATGGATTGTTTTAGAGCGTCGAAAAAAGTTGACAGAAACGCCCAAATCATTTTGATGATGAGATATTGTAAAATTGGAGGTGATATACTGAAGAATGGGAAACTTTGCGTTATAATTCTAGATTTTTTTTACAGCCTAACAAATGACAACTTCCTCTTAATTTTTTTATCCTTAAATTAAATTCAGATCATAATAATTACTTCTTCTGGATTGTCAATTCCAGGATAGTAGAAATGCATTCGCTTCTCAGTATGGCAAAATATTTCAAGAGCATCACCCTCGTTGATTGACATGATTTTAAAATCAATGACTGGTTTTAACGAGTATGGAGTTCGGCTTATAACCGCATATATGCCTACAAATTTGTACATCTATATAAATTTAAAATCTTAATATAATTACTCTTTAATATCATTGATGATTTCAAAAATCATCAAATTATGTTCATATTATCGATTAATTGCAATTATTTGTACTCACCAGAAAAGAGAGTGGAAATAATTAGCGCAATTGCAGGGTTTACGATAAAGTATCCCATTTTTAAAAATCTTAACTTACACGTTAAACTTAATTCAGAAAAAGTCTACCTTGACAACACGACTGCTTAACTTTATACTAACAGAGTGATGCTCGAATAAAATGAGCGATAATTCACATCAATTTAAGCTCAATATCATATGTGAACTGAAACAGGTAGGAGGGAGAATTATTCTACTAACAATTGCAGGAGTTGAAAACATTAGTAGATAAGCATCATAATAAAAATATCTCTCTAATTATTTTATAATCTGTAGCTTTTACAAACAACTGAAGAATATGCTTGAAATAAATTTTGTTTTAATTACATAATCTTTACATATTGTGAATACCCACTGGCCGCATCAAAATGAATATAAATTAAGTATAAAATTAAGAAAAAAAGAGCATTTCTTTGCTTCCTCATATTTTAATTTTCATAATATTGAATCTCACGAAATTCATCTTGAATTTCTTCAAACAGTGCTTTGCTATTACTGATGAAGTCAGACCCGAATAAATGATATCAATTTATATCAATTTAAGCTCAACAACGTGTGTCGATTCAAAAAGGAGTGAGAGGGAATTCCAGGGACATTCGCGAAGGTATAATTTTGTCATTAAAATTCACGATCAGGTTTCAAAGTTGATCAAATAAATTAGCAAATTCAAATTTTAGCGTAAACATATTTCTTACTCTGTAGTAAATAATAGATAATCAAAAAATATATAGGTCTATAAAAAAAGTATATTTTAGTCAACAAATATTTATCGGTCATATAATCTATTATAATTTATAAAGTGGGTGTCTTAAAATCGATAACAATTCATAATTACCGCCTTTTTAAAGTGCTGCCAATCGAATCAGTTCTACCAACCTTCTTCTAATATTTAAAGCGTCGTCTTGTGTCGTCTGCTAGTCTTGTTTCTGACAGTTTCTGAAATCTGAAGTTTTTGAAGTGATCTTATTGTTAATCGTTTTAATTTACAAAAATGAGTGAGAATGAAACTTTATTCGAAAATCAGAAGCAACAATTAGCTGAATTAGATTCCTTTGTGCAAAGCACTGATATTGAATTAGAAAATATACTCTCAACTTTGGGATGGAAAGTCGAAAACTTGGACACTGAGGTAAGTAGTTTCTTAACCTCTTTTAATACTAAAAACCATTAAAACGTTCACTTTTAATAGTTTTACGTCAATTATATCTTAATATTTAGTATATGTAATATAATATAATAAGACTGTAATAATTATATTACACAGTTTGTTCAAATTGAATACAAAGATTCGTTATCAAAACCGCTTTGACGTATAAAGATAATAAAGATTAAAGTACTTTCTATTTATTAATTGTTTATTATTGGTTTCGAAATGTAATGCGTTTCATATTCTCCACAGAATGCAAATAAAGTAGTGTGTCCTTTCAACCCTGGCCATCGACTTCCCGAAAAAAGTTTGGAACAGCATCTGATCAATTGTCAGTGGAGAGCCGAAGGTTACGACAAATTCGACGTCGCACTTTCAGAGTCAACATTACCACCAGATGCTCCTTCTACTATTAAAATGGGTAATTTTTTTTAATTCCTACTTTAATTTTTAAATTAGTCTAGCATTAATAATACATCAAAATTTAATTTCTTCTTGGCACTAAACGATTATTAGAATATATATATATTATCGTTCTATTCACCTCACTGAATACAAAATATATATTTTTGCAGATGAAGATCTACAAGCAGAAATATTACTTGCCGCAAAGAAAAATGATCCGACAATGATCTCAGGTTAGTAACGCTAACTTTCTAAATATTCAGCAACTCTTGTATTTTTTTATATAAATTAAATCACCTGGTTTTTTACAGAAAGTTATCAATATATTGCCTGTCGCGGACTCAATATATCCTTTTTTATATCCTTTTCTAATCGCAGATATACTTGCAACAAAACTTGATACCTGTTTTATATTTTGTTGAGATTGATATTTTTTATTTAAACATGAATCATTTATTTATTTATGTGTTTATAAAAATGTACCAATTCAAGACATTTATTCTGCATCGCTAAAAATAGGTGTGGGAGACCGATTGATTCCCCGCACGTCAGACAGAATTTTCATTGATTTCACCTGCGATGAGCGGAAGGCTATTTATGATTATATCGTTGCCAACACCCAGAAGGTTGACATCGGACATGATATTGCTGATTTAAATAAAACGTGAGTATAATTTACACATTGCCTCAAAAATATACAAATATAACGGTGACATTAACGTTAATATTGTTTCCATTTAATAGGAAAGCAAAAGATGACCAGAAATCCATTTCGTATTTGGAACTTCTGGCTCAGGAACGTAACTTAAAAAGACGTAGAGCTAAGCACCGTGGTGTCCACACGAATAAAAAATCTCATGTAGAAGTCATGCGAGAAGTGATAGAACAGCAGATGGAGATGTTCAAGGAATATCTCGCTGAACAAAATCCTCAAGATGAAAGAAGAGAAGCCTCTCAAGAAATAACCAACAACTTTTCGAAAAACTTAAGAATGTCGGAAGTGCCTTTTGAAATGAAATACTCCTCAGATCGGGATGCAAAGTATTTTCAACGCTTTGAGAAAAACGGACGATATGATTGTAGGGAAGATAGGAGAGAACATTCGCATCATAGTGATAGGAAAAATTCTCACCACCTATCTCATAAGAGAGATAGGCATAGATCGAGTGAAGATCGTCATAGAAAGAGACACAAACATAGAGACAGTTCTAGGGGTAGAGATAGGTCTAAGGACAGAAAAAGAAATAGATCGAAAGATAGGCATCGAAATAGATCTAGAGAACATAGAGAATCAAGACATGATGATCGTCGTGATAGAAAACGAAGTAGAAGTAAACATAGGCGATAGACTTTTGTATTAAATCTGAATTAAATTAAAAGAAAAATCAATAAACTTTCAAATGATTTCAATTTAATTTCCATTCGGTTATAATAGATAGTTTCAGTAGTTCCAATAAAAAGGAGAGAGGTAGGACTTTCCAAAATTGAAAAAATCTAAAAGAGACCAGGTGTCAAAATATTTGTTTTCCTTGAATCCATCGAACTTATCAACTTCATCATCATAATTATCATTCTCGATCTCTCTTTCAGTTCCTGAATTTTCAGTGATCGATTTACTTTCCTCTAGTAGTTCAGAATCATCTCCTTCGTCTATTTCATTTTTGGTAACTAGTGAATTAATCTCTTCGCACTTGTAAGTTATATGCAATTTCTTGATGTCGTAGACAGATAAATGATCTCTCTGTCCGATCGGTGTTATTTGATTCTGAAAATTTTAATTATAGATTAAAGAGCTGATATTTAGTTACAAGTACTAGTTTAGTTATAAGATAATTCTTTTTTACTTTTTGTAACTTACTAATGGGATAATTGTAGGGTCTGATTTGTTTTTCGCAAAAGCAGTCATCGAATAGTGCATAATACTATCGTAATCATATGGTAACCCATAAGTAGTCACCTTCTCTTTAGTCATCCTGCGAAAGTTGAACACATCTCCTGAAATTGAAAACTAAGATGAATATTTTATCCTACTTTATTATGCCCTTCTTAGATATTTTTTAATAATCTTTTTAATGTATCTTACTCTCTTTGATATTTTCCCACACAATCTTAATGTTATCATCACGATCAGGCCTCATGTGTTCATGATAGACACCCAGAGTATGAAGTATTTCGTGCATAGCGTGACCTTTAGTTTTGAAACATCTGGTAATATCCAAGTTTAAGTTACTTGCTCCAAATCTAGAGCGTCCTAAATCTGAGAAACAGCCTCTCTTGTTTCCAGTAATATTTACCCAAGAAAATGATGGAAATGTACCATATTTGTCTGGGAATATTTCTTGGAACTTTACACAAGTATTTTCCATAAAAGATTCCATTGCTTCTTTCAATATTGAAAGCTTTTTTGGTTCACTTCCTAATAGAAAATTAAACCGGTTTCTTTATTAATTTAATTTATTGATTTGGTTTTTATAGTACTGTTGAATATTTTAATAACTTACGAATAGATGGATGAATCCAATATTTCACCACACCTTTCGGCCAAAGAAGTTTTTTATCTCTTGTGGTAGTTTTTCTCGATTCAGGAAATTCGTGAATGTCTCCTTCTCGTTCACTTCCTTCCTCGGGATTATCATATTGTGACCAGGTATCAACTAAAGTAGAAAAGGGATATATTTTGATTTGATGAATTAATATTTTAAAAAGAATTGAAATTTAAAATAACTTGTATTGAAACTAAATTAGAAAAGCCTTTAAATTTACTGATTCCACAGCAATATGTTTCTTTGTTTCTGAATGTAGATTATCATAAATTTAATTATCGCATTGCGATTTATACCGATTTTATACGACCGCACATGGCAAGATAAATGATAGGATTTAACGACAGGCCTAAAATTATGCATAGGTTGCGGATTTTGTACTGAGAAATTTTGTATAAAAATATAATTAAATAATACAATTATTTCGAATTAAATTTTTACTTAATACAAGGATTTTAATTATGAACTTTAAAGCTTTATTAAGAACAAGATCAAGTTTTTAATACTTTTTCAAAATAATTTTTAATTAATATCTTTCATATTTTAGAAACTCACGCCTGTAGCTGATGCCATCAATAATTCCAGTATTCTCATCTGATAATTTAAGATCCACTGAAGAGTCCTGATTTTCTTTATCAGAGAAAATGGATGAATTAATTGGTACTGAATAAATAGAGACGAATATTTGAAATTCAAAAATGAAAAATAATAAACTAGAGGAGAGGATCACTCGGGAAAAGTTTTGCATCGAAATAGGTTGCATCCTTTAGGAGATGCGAATCGGTTCGTTATCAAATATTGACTGAGCCTCAGCTTCTTAACTGCAAAACTTGCTGGTGCAGTCGACTTAAAATCAAGCAATAAAACCTGAATTTGTCGATATAAAGCATTCAACTCATCATTTATTAACATACTTAATGATTGCTATACCCCATTAGGTATTTACAGTCTATTTTTCTTGGTGATTAATAATCTGATAATATCTCATTATAGTATTTACTTCAATTCCAATTATTGAGATGATTGATTTTAACGTTTTATGTTAGAGTAATAAAGCCAAAACTGCTGACGAGAACTGCTCTATTTATTTTCACTATATTCTAAATCAGGTTATTTATTTATGTTAGTTAAAAAAACTTTTAGGATATTTTATCAAAAAAAAATTATGACTTTCTCCTCCTCTCTTTCATTTTTTAATTTTTTGCAAAAATATAAGCAATGCTATAAGTCCATAAAAAATATTTAACGTAAACTTAAATTCCTTATTCCGTGGCGGAACTTCGCTATCTTTATTGATTGTCGTATCTAAATCAAAAATTAATTTTTCAATCACTTTAAATTAGTTTCCATTAAATTATGATATGATTCCATTGAATTACGATAAGATTTTATTATTACGTGCATGCATATACCACCACAAGTGTTTTAATTTATTAATTATTTTTCAAAATTGCTTTTTTTGATAAGAAAAATAAATGAAAAAAGTAATTTTTAATTCTGGATAAAATATAAAATAAAAATATGGTTTAAATATTAAACGAATATTAACATTAATTAAAAATCTTTTTTAAATATTGAAGAATGAAACTTAGAATTAAAACAATAGTAAAATACAGAAACGAGCAAAATTCAAATTTAGCGCCATAACTCCAGAATTATATCTTCGCGACTTCTATAGGTTGTTTTCGTAAGCAACTTTATTTACGGTTTTACATAACCTTAAACGTAAACAAGTGTCAAAAAATGATTAAAAAATGATTCGGTTTGACTTAAAAAATAAACTATTTAATGTTTAAGGTTCTATTAATGTTTATTTTTAACGCGAAAAATCTGTCATGCATTCCTTGAATATTTGAAGCGTATCTTTTTAGTTATGATATTTTACAATTATAGAAATAGAATACACTTTTTACGATAATTTTTCTACTTTAAATTGTGTCAATTGCAACAATTATTATAAACTGAAGTTTGACTAAAGTAATTATTACAAAAATATGGAAAAATACGAAGTTCTCGGTCAAGTTGGTGAAGGTTCCTTTGGTCAAGTCTACAAAGCGAAAAAAAGATCTGACGGAGATATTGTTGCTTTTAAAGTCATTAGAAAGGTAAGCAGAACGTTAAATTACCTTTATAATTGTTCTTTAAACCTTACTTACCCAAAGATATAATATTTTCACCAATTTAAGATATAGAAACTCTTATATGTACTGTGTATAAAGTTCCGAATCATTTCACTTTAATTTTGGAGCAATATACTAAAAAATTAATTTAATAATATGGTATAATATATCATTGGAAAATTAAATATATCCAATTCTTCTGACTTATTTATATTGATATATGATGTCTTTATACAGAGAGGTCGATCAGTCAAGGAAATAAAAAGTTTACGCCAAGAATGTAAAATACAACGCAACCTCCATCATCCTAATATCGTACAAATGCTGGATTCTTTTGAAACTGACAATGAAGTAATCAAGAAATTTAATTTCTATTAACTTATATTCTTAAATGGTGTAAAACTATATTTTGACAATCAAAATTAATTTCTTAGATAGTTGTCGTGACTGAATATGCAGACAAGGAACTCTACGAAATTCTCGGAAAAGCAGGACAATTATCCGAGGAAAGGGCACAAGTAATAGCTTGTGATCTTGTTTCTGCACTTTATTACCTTCATTCTAATCGTGTACTTCACAGGTTCGTAATGTGAAAACTTCACATAGCAGATTTTAATTTCTAAAACTTGAATTAATACAATTGATTAATTTTTATAGAGACCTGAAACCTCAAAACGTCCTTATCGAATCAAATGGCATTGCAAAATTGTGTGATTTTGGATTTGCACGTAGTATGAGTACAGGAACTCATGTCCTAACATCTATAAAGGGAACTCCATTATATATGGCTCCAGAATTAATCGAGGAATATCCTTACGATCACAAAGCAGATTTATGGTATTTTCATCAAAATAAAAATATAAGAGTTTAAATTCAATCGACTTGGATTAACGAAATAATTTTTTCAGGTCGCTTGGTTGTATAGTTTATGAATTGGTTGTTGGGGCTCCACCTTTTCAAACTACGTCAATTCTCCACTTGATCAAACTTATCAGATTTGAAGCTATTAAGTGGCCAGAGAATATTTCAGTAATTTGCAGAAGTTTCCTTCAAGTAAGATATTTTTTAAAACTGCAATTTTAACTTAAACAAGGTTTCAATTGTTTGATTAACTAACCTTTTTCTTTAGGGTTTACTACAAAAAGATCCTTCTCGAAGGTTCACCTGGCCAGATCTTTTAGAACATCCCTTCGTTAAAGGTAGAATTCTAATAGTAGGCGATCCTGAACCGAATTCTTTTACGTCTCCACTCTCTCTGAGTCAAGCGAAAGAAAAGCAGCAACAATTTCAAACTCTGACTCTGCAGTCGTCTAATAAATCAAAGTCAGTATTATGCACTGCTGATTAATGATTGATGAATAATGAGTTTTTTCCTTTTTCAGAGAAATACTAGACAGGACTGTCATAAAAATGCAAGAACAGGATCGAAGATTTAAAGAACAACAAAGACACTGCATGTCACAACCGCATTATCCCGCAATGCTCAATTACTACCACTACGATTTAAATCGACATTGTCGCTCGAGATGCAGTGAACCAAGTGGAACAGAATCCAGTGCTAGTGTCGACGTTCTTTTGGGAAATTTAAGCTTGCGAGCATCTCTTCAAAGCGATATTCTCGCCACTGAGAACCCTCTCCTCCAAGTTGACTATCCAAGCACTTTACTTCCTCTTCATAATCACCCAACAGCCAACCCACTTGCCGTGATTCCAAAAATAGCAGAACAATCATCAGATTATATTCCGAACATCACTTCAGAAATTCCTACCTTAAACGTAGAAGGTGACAACTGCATTGATCATAACCTCGCAAGTTCTTCAGAAATTGATCTTCAGGCAGGAGAAATTAAAAAACAGAGTCGTTTGAGCATTGATTATGATCAGGAATTTAATAGAGAAAATATTATTGACAAACATGTTAGATTGCCTGACTGGGATCCACGGACTGTTGAACAACCAATTGAAAACGATGAATGGGTCGCTTTTCTTCAAAGATCAATGGAGGAAGTCATGGAAGGGGAAATTGGATCTTTAATTCAACAGAATTGTGTTTCTGTTTTTGTTTCTCCACTAAAAAATCGTGCAGCAGGATCACAAGTCGTAGAATATGTTGCTTGTCTACTTGCACTACCCTTTGTCGTGCAGACTTCCTCGAGAAATATGGAAAAAATTAAAAAAGTTTATCTGGATGTTAGACTCATTCCTAATCTCGTATATGCTATAAAATTGCTTATGGAACAAGAACAAGATAATGAAGGGGCTTCTAAGGCAGAAATTAGATCTGCCACGACTCTTTCTCTAGAGGAACTTCAGGCAGTTGAGTGTGTTATTCTACTTTTGTGCAGATTGGTTTATATCCAGGAACAATTCCTCACGCAGTTTTGCGATGCGGTTTATATTGTCAGTGGAATTCCTATTCTGCAACAGCTCTTGACTTTGGAAAAGAGGAAACCGAGGATCGTGGCTTACCTGGTAGCGATTTTGAATAATGTTCTTAGGTCGCAACCGGAAAATGCGGAACTGGTTGAGAGAGTCGTGCTAAGAGTAAACAGTACTGGTGAATTAATTATATTATTTTATTTTTATTCACTATGGATTATTTTTATTTTTAATTGGATGGTTTCTTTGTTGTAGATTTATTAAAAAATAAAGTAGAACAACTCGAAAAACTTTTGACCCATCGACAAAGTATTCTGAAGGCGAGGACTTGTACTTTAATCAGACTCTTGGGAAAATTCTGCTGCAGGGCTTTGCAGCGCATCTGGAGACAGTCGTTGAAAAGTGTTCTAGAAAATTTAACTACTGATGAGGACTTTAGTGTGAGAAGCGTAAGTTTTCATATTCCAGCAATGGTTTATTAATTATATTGAATCACTGAAGTTATAATTTGATTTTAGGCAGCTGAAGATACTATTAAGGAATTGAAAAAACTGCCTTATTATGAACAACAAACTCCAGTGGAGTAAGACTGAAATATGAATATAGTTTTGATAAATTATTATTAGGTGTTCGAGATATTTTTATATGCTAGCAAAGAGAATAGTCCTAAATTTTACATGTTGAAAGACTGCATTTTCCGAGTTTAGAATTTCTGAGGACTGAGACTAAACTAGAATAACTAAGATTACTGATTCTTTTGATTGATATATTAGTCTAAAGTTTACGACTAGGAGAAAATATGCTATTTAATCAAAGTATATTTTATTGATTTAAATACTGTGCCTTCCTTCGAACAGAATACTAATACAATAGTATCCAACTTTGTACTATTTTCTTCTTTCTTTAATTCTTTAATTAACAACCATATAGTTTCTTTCGTCATTTAATCGAAAAACCACAAATTGAAGTCATCATAATCTAATTGGTCTTCTTTCAGTTTACGCTTTTCACAATATGGTTTATACATTTTCTTTACTTTTGCGACGTCTTTATCACTAAGGCCAACTCGCTGACCGATAGTTATGCCCTTTATCTGCAATGCAATTCATTAAAATTCAAATACGAAAATAGGTGAAGTTAAAAATATTTACTTAATTTAATTTACCTTTGGTTCAATGGTGGGTTCGTCATTCTTCGAAAATGCAAAAGCACTGTAATGCATCACGCTTCCATAATCGTACTCAATTCCAAATTCAGTAACAGTGTCATTGTCGAATTTTTGGAAGTTGTGTTCTTTGCCTATAAGATTTAAAAAACCGTATAATTAAAAATTTTTTAAATAATTTAAAGTGAAGAGTCATCCATGCAAGCGTTAATCACGCTCGAACGTGCTTAAAATATGTGAACTCGTCTGATTCGATTAACAATTGCAACTGCTGCCAGGCTTTAATAATTAAGTACCTTTTTCGATATTATCCCAATTAATGACGACATAATTGTCACGATCAGCAGTACTCTGTTGATGATAAAATCCTATGGCATGCATAAATTCGTGTACAACAACTCCATGTTGAACACAATTTGGCGTTTGCAAATTAAGAACTTGTCCCTGGGAACGACGTCCCACCAAGGACCAACAGCCCGAATCTGAACCTTGCACTGTAACATAATCCTGGTCGCTCTCCTTGTAAGGCCGAAAGCGGAGACACGTCTTATTGTGATATTCTTTAATAGCTCCCATTATCACCGATATTTCTTCTTTATCTGTAATTAAAGAAAGGCGATAAGCACTGACAGTCAGAGCTGACAACAATTAGCCCCAAAGAGTTCCTCATTTAGATATAGATTAATTAATTGATTCATTATTCCATTGATTCATTCTTTCCAATTAAATTTCACAGAATCAGATAATGATAATGATAATGAAAACGATAGAGATACATTTAACGATGAATTTTTTTCGAAGTATTTTTCTGTGTTTACTAGTAATAGTTTTAATGTAATTAGATTAGATTAAATTGTAAAAGTAGCTTTAAGGATGTTGGACTCAAGTTCTGACCTAAAAATTACATTTCTCTATTTTATTCAAAGAATATTAGAAATTGATTTTTTTCGCTCTATAGCGGTATTCTTTTTTAAAATAGAAGTGTGCGTGTAGAGAGAAAAAAAATGTAATTATCACGTTTGTTAAGTAAACTGAAGAAATCGAACTTTGAGATTAGAACTTGGTTCTAATAGCCTTAAAAAATACCGAAATCTTCTTCTCGGATAAAAAAAGGTACGACTCCATCGGACCATCGTAATTCGTTGTTTAGAAGTCCGTTTTTATTTGCAACTCCAGGAGCTGGTACCACTATATCTCCCTCGAAGAGGCCACTCAATTCCCAAATGTTTTGTTTGTCTTCTGGTTTCCAAGCTTGTAATCGCTTTGCTGTAAAATATGTTTTGGCTTGTTGAAACTTAGAATTTAAATATAATCGCAAACAAATTAACAAAAAAAATTAATTGAATTTAGGAACTAGGAGAAGATTAAATTTTTAAAGAAGAGAAATTTTAAAGTGTTCGAAATGAACTTAAATTTAGAATTATTCAAATTTAAAAGCAATTTAGAAATAATTACCAATAGCTTGTTTATCGTAGCCTTTCTGAAAAAGGACTTCAGTCCTCGGATCAGGTGGTTTCGGTTTTCCATTTTTTGCAGGATATCCAGCACAAGTTCCCACAAAAATTGTAAATAGAATCACTCGCGAGAGAAACATTTTACACTCACCTGGGTCAAGAAAAGTGTACTTCTTTAAAGAAAAAAAAAACAGCAACACTCCTTATATATTATTTATTTAGGACAATGCATGTGCTTATCTACATGGCCTTTAATTACATATTTCACACCAGGAATTCTGTTAAACAGATAACCATGCAAAAACGTTATCTGTCTACCTCTATAATATATTCTATCTAAGACAGGAAATGCTTTGAGGTCATCTTTTTCGTTTACTCGCAATAATTGATTTCACATTTAATTATCCAGAATTAAGGGCATTGAGTACAAGTTCTACTGATAACAATATTTAAAATACTTTTCTTATCGAAATGAGTCTAAACAAAATTTATTAAGCTAATTTATAAATATTGATAATTAACTGACATTGTACCGTGCACCTGTCGTGTAAGAACTGAGAATTTTTAAACTGTACCATCGTATTATATCTTTTAAATGTCCATCTTTCGATATCTGTTGATTTTCCTTTCTTCGAATATCCATAATGCGTTCAATAAACTTAGTGTTATCTTCCTTCTTTCCAATTTGATTAGCAATATTTATGCAGGGCAGTGACGTATGGAAACCTTACGAATTTTAATCACTTTATCATCCGGTATTGTGATAAGAAACAGCATTGATAAAAAACAAATTATCATCAATGTGTTCATTTTTAGAGATCAATGGATTAATAATTCATATAGTCTTTCACAATCTTAAGTAGTATATTCTCTTAACTTTTTACAAGAAAATAGATTTTAATCCGTATTTATATTAATCCACTGAGTCGAAATTAATTTTTCTAATAGATTTTCAGAATAGATAATTTCAGAAGGTTAATTATTAATTAAGTTAATTTAACTAAGGTTAATTATTTTCTGAAATAAGTTCGATGATAAGATAGCAAACGTTTTAGGAATTCGCGCATGAAGTAAAAATTTACTGATATTGTAATCTGGATGTAATGATAAATAAGAAATGGATTCTCGGAAGTGGTTGTTTCTCTCAGGATGTTGTTTACACAAATCAATAAAACTGGAAAAATTAAAGAAACAACTAAAAAACAATGAACTTGGCTCCATTCGAAGAACCCTACAAAAAATACTCGAAAATACTTTTTTGCTTCTTTTTTTAATCAAATGTATGAAGTACATCTTTTTGTATTTTAAGTAATTTGTTTACTATTCTCTGAATAAACACTTAATTAAAAGACATACAGAATATAAATTCACAGAGTATAGGATTTTCTGAAAGTGTATAATAAATTCAAAGAAACTATAAAATAAATTCAATTTATGAGCAATTTCAACAACATTTCCAATTTTCTAGTTAATAAATGTTAATCTGTACAAATGTCATAACCCAGCCGAGTTGTACAAAAAGCGGTTAAGACTCATCCCAGCTAATCTGATAATTATTTTCCCATAATCTTTATGGGGAAAAAAATGCCTTTCACGTAATATTGTTTACAGTCGATTAAAATTCATGTAACGTAACATATTAATGTACCATAAGCTATACCAACAATACTTGTGAAGATTGAATCTGAAGACAACTTTTAAAGTCCAAGCATTCGTTTTCGCTTATACCACATTCGCGGTATTGAATGTGTTCCCGGGACTCTGGGACTTAATTCTTTTAAGGCCCATTCTACAATGGAGGAAAACTTGATTAATAGAACAATAATTTTTTGCTGAAAATCTCAAATTCCATTAATTGTTTGTACTTATATTAGATTAGCGGATATTTTGGATATTTTTAAAGAAAAAATATTAGTTTCTTGTAGCTGTATCAAAAGTTCGTTTTGAATTATTGTGGAATTGACATAAGGACCTAACGTAAGAGAGAAAGAAAAAATCGGAGAAATCGAGTCGCAATGCAAAGAAGCGCGCACGCAGTAATGTAAATGTACATATATATTTACATACCTGTAGAAAAGTTTGTATACCTTTCAATCCATCCCGTTTTTCTCAAGTGAAATCTGACTCGGTCGAGATAAATTGGCATTTGAAGAGTGCAAAAAATAAAAAGCATTGGGAATGGGTCAATTATTTTATTCATTTATTTTTGTTGGTACTTTTTATTTCATTTATGATGTTTATTCGACTTTTAGGTACATATCTTATGGCCGCATTAATTGTAATTATATAAATTCAATTTTTGTCAGTAAAATGAAAAACTGTATGTTTATTGATTATTATAATCGATTTATTGACAAAGAAAACTTTCTAATCTATAAAGCTCAGAAGTTACAATACTCAAGTTCCTAAAAATCTTTTGAAATTATTGAATCACTTTATTAATTGTTATTGTATATAAATATAATCTTGTAATAAAAGTTAAATAGTCATAAATTATAAGATGAAAGTATGCTTCCTCCTTACAAATGTGGGAAATAAATTTTTCATTTGAAAGACACCATGAAATCGTTGACAATACCAATGGGTTGGCCACGAAGCGAAAAATCAGAGCAACCTCGGTCATTGGCCGACGTTTTCTGCTCTTCCTTTTTCTTTTTCTCGGTTTCTTCAAAGAGATCTACCTACATTATCGTAAAAGGCGAAGGCATATGAAAAATGGCCCATAATTCCTCCATAACATAAGTTAATACGTGCTATATGTGTTACAAAAGTAACTTATAGTCACGAGGGAAAAAATAAACGTAATATTGATCACAACAAGATTTATACAGAAAGTATATTGAAAGATTTAATTATATCCTTCACTTTATAAGGAAATAATAGTGTGACGAATGTCTGTTTTTATTCAACTTCCGGTTTGATAAAAATCGTCAGGTTTGACGTATTTAGTTATTATTTACTTCTTATCTGTGTATCGTTTATAACAGATAAAAAAATTGCGATAATTGCATAATTAAACTTTGAAGATTTCATTTTATATCCTTTAATCCTTCAATATTATATTTGTGGCAAGTGATATATATCTGTATTTCTTAAGAGCGAAAAAAATGCATAAATTAGAATACATGTGTCGTGGTCGACTATAAAAAAATATGGATTGAAATTCCTCGTAACCTAAATTGTCAGCAAGAACGCTTCTTCGGCTATGAGACGTGCATTTTTTACGATCGTCTAATGATGAAAATCTAGCGCGCCATACTTCCAAACTAATGACGTGAACGAGGTATGAATTGCAGAATAGACACATTAGTACCAGTCCAATGTTTGCACATGCATGAAGATGAATGTATTTGAAGATTTGCCAGTGAAGAAATCTTGTATATTTAACTTGCTTTCAATCCCATGAAGTACTCGAGAAAATATGTCATTTTACAGTAAATATTTAGCAAGATTTCAATACTTCAATTTTCGGGAAAAAAAATCATTTTAATAACTTCTACTTCCCATTTTACACTAAATCAACAAAAATTTTAATTGTAATAACTGCGACTATGTTTCACTTTTGAGAAACTCTAAAAAAATCATTCTAACTAGAAAATAATTAGTATGAGAAGTTTCAAGTTGACCAGCATCTTCTGGGTATCTTAATCCTTTAAAATTCCTTAAAAATCTCTTGAAATTTTATGAAATCACTTGAAAATCTTAAAACTTATTTAAATTCTTCAAAAATTCCTTAAAATTACACTAAACCAGTTAAAATATCATTTACGATTGTGATGATTCTATCGTAAGAAGGTCTTGATATTTATAAATGGGAAAAATGCGGGAATTGACCAGGAATTTTGTAGAAAAAATTTAGCAGACACCCTGTATTAATTTGCAAATAATCATCTAATTGTAATGTTAAGTTGATTAGTTGATAACCGGGACCAAGCAATTTGGTAACGAGTAAACTCGGCAGTTCAATGACCTCTCTTACCCTCTCTCTCGCTCTTTATTTCTCTCTTCTCTTTATCTCCCTCTCCCCCTCATTACACACACATTCTCCCTCTTTATTTTACGTCTCTCTTTTCTCCTCCCACCTTCCAGGTGTATATGCATCTCCTTTATCGTCCACTCTCAAGCCATTCTCGACTCATGAAATGCTAGTAATTTGCAACTTATTTCTTTATTACAATTTAATAAAAAGATATCTATCTATTTTTCTATTTTAGATATTTAACTTCTATCATAAAAATAGAAACACTTTTTTAAATATCTTATGAAATTTAAATTTGAAAATTACCCTTTCGCAACTTTCTGGGTCGGCATCTTTTTATCGATGACGATTCTCAGAGACAGGATTATACTTTATGGTTTCAAAGAATTTAGCAAAAGTGACGATGATCGAAATTCGAAGTCGGAGTTAAGACTGCAGAAACTTTTACGATTGTTCTCAGGAAATGGACAATTTCGTGGTACGCGATAAAGAAAGCGGTCTTCATCGTAAGCTGTTTTTTTTCCTTATGGCGAAACATTTTCTTTAGACCTATATATTTAACTCAAAACTTTTTATGGATTATGCGGTATATGTTTCGGCTATAGGTTATTAAAGAAGACATTAAAGGAAAATATTTAGGCACCTAAATATTTGTGTTTGAAACAGCCAAGGGCTACCTTTCAAAAAAAGGCCAAGCCGTTTTTTTTAAGTCTTAATTTCAGTCTTTTGTAGACTGCAATTTATTTATATATATATATATATCTATATATATATATATATATATATCTTTATATATATATATATAGACCTATTTTTCCCACACTTCTGAGGAGTCTTTTTTTCTTTTCTTTTTTGACATCAAGATAATAAAATATGAAAATAAATGATCAGAATAAAAAAGTGAAATAGATAGGCGCGAGCACGTGTTCTCAATGAATGAGCCGTTATATCTAGGATTTAGTTGACCATGGAGAAAATTGTAACGTGTATATCCATGACTGGTACCAATTCCTGGTCCAGACTTTCAGAGTGGGCATCATCGTCAAACTGGGGCGAAGAACCAACCAGGGGCATGTTCTGCGTTCTTTCGTTCTTTCGCTCTGCTCGGTCATGCACCTGTGAGAGTGAAAGTGTCCTCCGCCCCACCATCTTCACGACTGTTCACCAGTGTTCAGTGTTCACCACACACCATCACCATCGTTCATCGTTCATCGTCGGACATTGGACCATCCCCTGCTCTTACCACATCCATTTTTATTACAACTGCCTGGTTATTTTTAGCTCGGATAGAAATTTGGCACTCTTTTACTACTTCAGAGTTTACACGCCGACAAGCCGTTAAGAATAAGCAATAGAAATTCGCACTCGTGTCGCATTTCAATTTTATTAAATTATTTTATTATATTTTTATTTCTCCATGTCTGTTGTAAAATATAAAATTTATCAAGTTGTATCAATATTATTATTTCTAGGAAATAAATATATTTTTATTTTGGTGGAAAAAATCCAGAAAATCCTTTTGACTAGTTGTGAGTCCTCATGTGTAAAATCACAGCTTATTTGACCACAATGTCCGGTTTCTTTGTGATACCTACTAAACGCATTCATTTCTCTGATAATGAAGTTAAAGCATAAACTCAGTTGATTTAATTCTTAATTATTGAAGAGATCATGACATGACATCCGTTTAAAGAGGAGGGAGGAAAAGGAGAGAGGCAGAGTCGTCTTCTTTCAGGACTTAAAAAACATTTCGTGGCTGAGTCCAAATTTCGCTCTTAAACCTCAATAAATGTCTTATAAACAAAAATTAAAATTTTTTTCACAAAAACAGAGATCGTCAATATCTTCATGCAGCATTAATTTCCATTTACATAATTAATATTTAATTTAATTAATATTTCAAAGTTATCTCCAATTTTAGGTAATCTTCTTGCACCTCTCTTTATAATCATTTCAATTTATTTTCAGCAATTGAAATCCGATTTTATTTCTTTCACGCTCATATATTTAAAAATCTTCGATATATCATTTTTCATAATCATATTATAATTTTTATTATACATTTTTCCGACGTTTTTAATATATGTTTCGTAAAAGTTTTGCCAAACGGTTGAGGTGTTTGTTTGAAGTATCGAAAAGGTGATGTCAACAATCGATGCGATATAACTGCGATGTGATTCCAATGAGAAAATGAAATAAACGTGTTTGCCGCTGGCAAGTTTGTAATATCTGCCGGGTCGTTCATTATCATAAATTGGAATTAGAAATTTCGTTAATAGACAATATCGTGAGTCTCGCATGCCGATGAGTCGGGAAAGCTTCAACTTTCGAGTACATTGAACCTTGATGACCCCCTAGAGATCGGCCAAACGCTGTTCCTTCCACTACCATTTGCAGTTGGCCCGGAATCTGTTTTTACGAGGCCGTCATTCACTTTATTACCATCATATGTACTTTCCTGTGCACCTGTATTTCCACTTCTAAAAAAGTAGACGTAACACGTTTACTCGACAACTCTCAAATCTTCCATAATCAAGCTGAAATAAGAATCTCTTTATACTAAATAATTCATTCATTTCTATAGATAAATCACTCAACACTCTTTTATATCATATTTAATTATAATAGTAACAAATGACTTGTTACCAGTACCAATTTTTGGTTCTTTAATAGTTATACAATTGCTACTCGTACCAATTGTATCAATTGTCTGTACTGAAATAACTTGGAACCAATACGAATTGTCGATACCGAAATAGCTTGGTACTATAATATTTATATTACAATACTAAATTTCGGTACCGAAATTGGTACCACCAATTGTACAAATTGGAAAAAAATGACAATATAATTGTAGAACACTGTTTTCAGCGGCTTTCTGTCGTAAGGTGCGTCTGAGAAGAAATGTTTATGGTTTTTTCCTATTGTGTAGATGACGTGTTTTCTTTTCTAAGAAGGAAATTATAAATGGGATTCATTGTCATTGCATCAGTAGATACATAAAAGTGCAACAAGCCGTGTGCACCTTGCAGATAGGAAGGTCCTTGGTCATGCAGTAAACCTAGAAACTTTTGCCTGCTTTTGCCGGTCTTATGACATGTTATAGAACGACGTCGAATATATCACTGACTATAAGGAAACGCATCAATCAATGAAACGACCTTCTAGTAATTATCGCAGAAACTATCTTTTCACAAAAATCTTTTCTTGGATTCTCAAAACTTATTCTCTTGCTCAAAGGGAAATGAGTCAAAACAGTTAGTGTAGAATAATTTCACGAATTTATTTATTATTTTCAAGAGTCGATAAATATTTGGAGACTATCATTCTCAAAGATTCGCAGTCTTAAGAAAGTGTTTATTTTTCCAGAGATGAGTGTGCATTGATGTAAGCTCAGGTGCTTCGCTTGAGTAAGAATTTAAGCAAACAAAGCGAGTTAAGTGATAATTGAAGAAGTATATTAGGTAAGTGACATTTAACCATTCTCACCATTCCTGGTGTCATATCATCGCTCAGGTATTTCACTGCTTATAATACGCTCATAGAGTAGAGTGCACGAGTTTCAAAGGAAGCGTTGCGCATTCCTTGTGGCGTCCAAGAGATGCATGCGTGTCTCCATCTCTTTTTCTCTTGCAAGTTTCAGTCGATAGCTTGCATTACCAAAGTGATAAGACACGACTCTATCAGTCGAGAGGACATTGACGTTACTCCTTTGACAATGACGCCAAGATAGACAAACACCTTAGGATGAGCGAACGGATGTACGTGAGAGAGTGAAAAATAATGACGATGAGTAAGCGCAAAAATTACCTCTTCAAAACATTTACACTGAAAACCTACTTCCGACCATTTGCAGCAAGACTTGTATTTATTTCAATTCTTCTTCATCGTTTGTTTACCCACAAAACGTTATTATAAAAAAAATTCAAGTGTGAAAAATTGGAAGCATTTTTATTGGGATCCGATGAGGAAGATTTTGAAAATCATTCTGGACCACAGGAAAGTTATAGATTAAAATTTTAATGGTGTATCATAAGAAAGATGATGAATGATGATTGTTCTTTTCTATCATTCACTCGATCAGATCCGATCGGATTCACCAGTCACTTGCATGGCTCTACTTGGGCAAAAGAACCGATTTGACCGATAGCGCGCGAAACTGGGTTATCAGAACGCGGCTCTCCTTGGACCGGTTACACTCGCTTCTACGTCCATTCCCTCACTCGATCCTGCTCGATCCACCTCCTCTTCCTCTTCCTTCTCTGTTTTCTTTAGCCATCTCTTTGCTCTTGCCACCCACTTCATATTTTACTAAATTCAAATATCTCGTCACTACACTCTTTTCGTGCTACATATTCCACGAGCAGGAAATTTAATTTAACTTGAATTCAATATTTATTATCCAATATCAATGTTCTTTAGCTTTTTTACTGCCTTCAATGAGCCTGATCTTCCAGTCCAATAAGCATATAATCAGCAATCCAGTCATTTATATACTAAATGGGAATTCAATTTTACGTTTCCTCTTTCCTTGACATGTTACAGATTCGTTCAGATTTAGGACCAAAATATTATTTAGCTGAGAAGGTTGGTAATTTATTGGTAATTTTTTTATACAAGTTCTAAGTATTGAATCAATAATTATAAGATTTTTAAGAAGCTATTTATAAAATATTTCACTTGTACATATGTTATCACTTCATCAGTTTTTAAAATTAAATTGAATGATTACTATTTAACCAGAAAATCTAGTTCTAATTCAAACTTGGTAGCTGTGACAATTGTCGGTAAATTGCAATAAGTACCGGTACCAATTTTCGGTACCAGTTGGACTTGGTATCAGTACCAATTCTTGGTACCAAATTGGTTTGGTATATACCAGTACTTTCGGTATTGATAGGAGTTGGTACCACTACCAATTGTTGATATACTGAAATAGCGTGATGCCAGTTTTCATACTAAAATAGTTTGATGCCAGTACCAATGTTTGGTAATTAATTAAGTTCGTAAAAGTACGTATTTTATCTACTGAATTAGCCTAGTACCAGCACCAACTTTCAGTACTACAATATCTTTATACCAACATCAATTTCCTATACCAAATTGACTTCTTATCAATACCTAACTTCAATAACTTCTTATCAGTACCTAATTGTCGATCAGAAAATATTAAAAATTTAATAATGGTTTAGTTCCATTATTAAACGGTACTTTTACCAATACTACTATCAATAGTATACTTGATACCAATACTAATTCTCAGTACTGAATGGCTTGGTACCAATACCAGATTCTAGTACTGGAATAGTTTGTTATCTGTACCTATCATCAGTACTAAAATAACCGGTGGCAATTTTCAGTACAAGATTTGTAGAATCAGTACCGATACCAATTTTCGATTTTCATAGTCGGTTTTATAATGAGTTTAAAAGAATCTCCAATTTAAACTTATTCTAGCTGGTAGAATCTAATTCACGATTATCTGCTAATCGACTGTGGACCGAATTTTTTTAACAACGAGTTCTCTCGCCCTTTGGCACCTGACAGGTTTGGACTGGCTTCGTAGGCGTTAGTGCCTTCGGGGGCGAATTCTACCACCATGAATGTGGCGTTGCTATTTATAAGCCGGTATCCGCCGCATTTCTTTTGGATACGTTTAACGATACCTGGTCTCATTGGGTCGCTGACTGTCGGCTGTCCTATCGTTTCTCTCAAGCGCCTCCTTCTTTTCTACCTTGCAAGGACACATGCTTGCCTTTTCAATGAGACACGAACAAGGGTCCTGACCACGAAGAAGATGCAGATATCGAGGGGCATCAGCGAGTGTCAGTATTTGTTTGTGTCTATGTATCTGTATTTGTTTGTATCCATGTGTGTGTGTTTGTGTCTGTGTGTGTGTATGTGTGTGAGTATAATGTGAGTTTGCAAGAGAGCTGCTGAGAAAAGAGAAGAATAGAGCGATGAAGAGAGAGAGAAACTGTAGGAGAGGTCCTTGAACCAACATCATCTTGCATACTTTCTTCGACCAAAATGGATAGGGAACTCCCATAAAGAGCAGAGTCTATGTTCCTCTGGATATGCACTCGAGCAGGTAGGATGGTAGGAATATTTCCCACTTAAACTTTGCGACCAAATTACATGAGAGAACTTAGAGATTCTTCCTCGGATTCTTCTTTATGTGAATTTCTTACGGAAACTGTCCACTTGTTTCCTTTCTATATTTCTTTCCGAAGAGAACAGATTAGGAGTCTTATGTGACTTATGTATACGTCAATGATGACGCACATAAGTGTTGGGTGGTAACTTGCTCTTAAAAACTGTATAAATTATATCTACAAAATGAAAAAATATTACAATTTATTAAGGAATAATCCTCTTCAAGGATTCGAATCTCGTCTTTTTAGTTAGATTTTTTTTTTCCGAGAAAATTAGTGTCTGTTACTCAACAGAAAGCCCTTATATCCATAATTCATAATCCAGAATCTTTGACGTAATTCGTCATTCACATCTCCTCATTCATTCGCAACAAGGCTCTAAATGCTTACCCCCTCAGGAATTTGCGGAAGGTGACCACGTGACTCGGGAATGTTTCGCGCCAAAAATACCCGAGACTCCACGATCCCATTCTGGGCAACGACGCCGGTTATACTGAAAAACAATGAAAAAGGAAGAAAAGAGAAGGGAGGACCAAGGAGGAAGATATGTAGGAAAGGTAGGAAAGAAATAAAGAGACTCGAAGGGGAGAGACAGTGGGAGGTTGAAGGGAAGTATGGAAGGGCAACCCAGGGTTCATTATTCTCTCAACGGTCTCGACAAAAACCGTGCCTGTAGCCTATACACTTCTCAGGTAGGTATACGCATGGTCGTGTTGTCCGCGGAAAAATTCGTTTCATCGAACCCGGAGTAGTCGTCCTTAGATTGAAATAAAAATAATTTCATTACCCCGGGAGCCACCTCGATCAGGCACGGATCTACAGCCAGGCCTTCTTTGCAAAGTTGCTTCGAGATTATTCTCGAGCGTTCGCCAAACGTTTCGCTCCCTTTTGGCTCATATTTTCAGATTATCTACAAATTTCACACCTACAAACTTCGAAATCCATCTTCCACTGAATACCATCTTTCATGCCATCTTTCATGACATCTTCCATTTCTCAAAACGAGTTACAAACTAAAATTTCCAGAAATGTCGATATTAGATGATGATGGAATAATTGGAGATTTTTGGATTCTACAAGGGAGAGTTTGGTGATTTAGGCAACAAGATCTGAGTCGATTTTTGAAAATGGATTTCGTTTTGAGAGGAATGAATGAGTGAAGAATGAGTGGAGAATGATTGCAGCCCTGAATCTCCAACCTCGGGGTTGGTACCCCAGCTCCAGGCGCAGCATCCGTACATTCCCCTCGCGTTCAACGCTCGCAGACGATATCTAGATGGCTGCCCGGTGTCTGCCGTTGCCGCGAGAATCCGGCTTACGTTTGTGGGGAGGTGGAGTGGGAGGAAGTGGAGGCCGTAAATAACGGCTTCACCGGCCTCTATAGCCCTCTCCGAGGAGGACCCGACATCGCTGAATTGCTTTCTTCGACACCTTCACCCAGGTCCCACCCCCCAGTCGCGAAACGATCATCCTTACAAAAATTGCGTTCTTATTGGCGAAAATTGCGTGTTGAGGTACTATAGAGTCCTTTTGAGAGTTTATCAAGTATTTCGGCCACCAGTCAGGAAATAATTTTCTTCTGAACGGGAAGACATATTTTTTTTTAAGGTACGAAAGATGAAACTGAAGTTTGCAACGCTTACGTGAACGAAAAATGATTTTTTCTGTAGAAAGCACGGGACCTGAAATTTTATTGCGGTAAATGCTTCCGTTTGATGTCAAAAGAAGCCCAAAACAGTTTTATCCGTCTGCCTCACTAGGATCACCCCCATAATCATCCCCATCATGATAAATACGGAAAAAATCATTATAAATCCCCTAAATATAAAATTTTATTGTTCTAAATGGTTCCACTTAATGTCAAAATAAGGCGGAGAAAGTTTCTTCCGTATATCCCCATAAGATGACCTTGAAAATCAAAGTCTAAGTAAAAAAAAAGTATAAATTCCTAAATTTCGAGGCCTAAAATTTTATTTTTATAAATACCTAAATAGTTTCATTTAATGTTTAAATAAGATCGAAAATATTTCATCCAGGATTCACCTTTATAGAACTTAGGTGTTGATTTACAGGGTCATCCTGTAGGGGTGGGTCTCGAAGTTAGGAGATTTATAATGATTTTGTTTATACTTAAGGGATAATCCTAGTGTTGTAGGGGGTTGAAACAGTTTTGGGTTTCTTTTGACAATTTCGGAATTGCAATGCTTCAAGACCTAAAATTTTATGACTTAAAATGATTTCATTTCATGTTTATCCCTAAAAATATTTCACCCTCTCAACACTTCCGGAACACATCCCAAATCATCCTTTAGAAATTAAAAAATGTATTAAAGAATGCCCTAACTTCATGACCAAAAAGTTTTCTGTTGATAGTAGGATAATTTGATGCCAAAATAATGCCTATGAGATTGCATCCCCTTATAAGTGATAAAAACCTGAGAAAATCTTCCTCGCTATTTATTGTCGAAGATGATCTCTTCACTGAATTGACCCACAATTAACAAACCTGTGCAGTCTAAAAAAAAAAAGCACATGGGTCCTGTTAGACTTATGGGCCTGGAGATTTCAACATGGAGCAAAGTGAATTTAGAGGTTTGTGGGCCAACTTTACTACTTCGCTTTCATTTCTGAGGTGAACACATCCTTAGATGGGAGAGGGGCTATTCATTATAACTTACGAGTATTCGAGCAACATGGTATCGTCTCGCCCCATATCGTCAATTAGGGAGCGATTCAACAATCCCAAGACAACGAATTTCGTAGAATCGGTAAAATCGACAAAGCGCCAGACACTTGCGGAATTTCGATCTGCTTCGATGCGAACGCTCTGGCCCCTGCTCCCCTCTAGATTTCTCTCTCTTTTCCTCTCTCATTGGTACGACGACCGGGTTAGTCGAGGTGATCAGCCGCATTAGAAGAGGCATCGAACTTTCTCTCTCACTTTGCCTCCTTTTCTTACTCGGTCCTCCCGAACTCCCCTTTTCTTCCTCGATTCCGATCACAGTAAGGCGCTGCCCCGCCATCAAGGCCCAAAGACCAAAAATGATTAGAATTTCGAACTGCAGACTGTGGTGTACGAAAAAACAATTTTTTCCCTAGGAGTTAATACCTCTAGCGAAAATTTCGGATAGAAATTCAATCCGAATGAATCCAAGGCAACGGGAAACAAGTTTTCAATTGCTTTTTGGTTGAAATTAAGTGGTCCGACATTTTTCGGTATTTTCTCCATGTTAATTGCATGTGAAACTTTGAATGCTTTGAGCCACATGTGAATTTTTCGCTGAAATTTGGCGGATATCATTTTTCTTGGTCATTCCAACAAAATAGGGCGGTGAGACCAAAGAAATTCGAAAAAAAATCCACCAAAGAGTAAATAAGGACCACTCTGGTGTGCATAAAAATAAAATATTGTTTATTTTATTAGAAAAAAAGCACTTTATAATTATTAATAATTGGTTATAATGTCGAGGTAATAATTATGTGCCGACACTCAGAAAAAAGTTTGAATCAAAGAAGTATTTCTTTGATATAGGGTGAAAGAAAAAATTTCTTTGAATTAAATAAGGATCACCCTAGTGCATCTACTGAGCTGGACCGATTCGATTTAGAGATGAGAATGAAAGAGAGTGGCGGAAAGTGCAAGAGAGAAGGAAAAGCCGAGACCAAGAGAGAGAAATCTCAACGGAAAAATGTAGATTTAACGCCAGGGATGACCTTTGTCGGTCGTTGCACGTCCCATCACACGCCTTACCTGTGCACATATGAGTACACGCACACCGAATACTTATCTTAACTCTTTCGGCTTTACACACTTGCGTACGACTTGTGGTTTTTTGTTATACTTTTTTTCGAAAATTACTGTTTACTCACTTTCGGAATCGTTTAGAGTGTATCGGCGTCTGAAAAAAATTACATACTCGTTCAACTATTTTTGAGTTGATAGGTTTGCTAAATACAGTAATATAGGTATTGATGGAAAATGATTATGAAGATGATAAAGTCATTCTCAAGCTGTTTATTTATTGGATACTGGGGAAGTGGAAAAACCAATTTCCAAGTTTACTTCACTTTTATTATTACCGAAATTGCCGGCACATTTTTATAATATTTAATTTAAAAAATTTTCTCTCAAATAGTATAACGAAAGCTAGCGAAGGGAGAGGAAAAAGAGGAATAAACAGGAGGGTTGGTTTTTGAGAAGGAAGAAACAGGGGAGAAATAAAGAGGCCGCTTGTGGAAAATAAGATGGAAAGGGTTGGTTTATGAGAAGAAAGAGGGGGTAGGGGAGAAAAGGGAGAAAAAAAAGGGGAGATGAGATGGAAAGGGAAAGATTAAAGGAAGAAAGGGGATGGTTTGCAGACGAAGAGGAATGTGGAAGATGAAATAGAAGAAGATGGTTTGGAAGAAGACAGAAAACTGAAGGGAAGGTGGAGGGAGGGAATAATGAGGGGGAAAAAGTTTGGGAGAGGGAGTAAGATGTGAAGAGAGAGGGAAATACGTGGGGAGGATCGGAGGAATTAAGGGGAGGCTACTTTTTAAAAAGACGTTCGCATACTTTTGAACTCTACTGTAGTATGTACATGTACATAATATGTAAATTGGCATTCCATATTACGAAAATAAAACTTTATGCAGTTTTTTTAGAGATCAGATAAGCAAAGATATTATATATGTTATTATTGTATAATGATGATACTTGAGATATTTATTTTAAGTAAAAGAGGACAAACATTAGTTATACTTAATTTTCTTGGATTGAAATAAAACACCGTTCCAGGCATTTAAATCTCTAAAACATAAAATCAATGTGAGAATACTGATTAGCACATATAATTTTTCTCTTTTGTAGAATTTAAACCCTCAGCTTAAAATTAATTTCAAAAAGCAATCCCCGGAACGGGGTTAACGACATTTCATTATTTACTTCATAAAATATGCGAAAGTTTGCCATTTTACTGGCATTTAACAAAATTTTAATGTCAATTATTAAATCACATTTAAAATGTCAGTAATTTTAATTAGGTGTACATATCGTGAAATTTTTTTTACTTCACATCAATTCAAAATAAAAAGCCTCCCTTATGAAAAAAACTCCTCATTGGTTACTCTTTAAATCGAATTTTTCATACGAATCTCTTTAATAATATGTCTCCTGAGTTATATGGGATTACAGACTTCTGATACAATTAAATCAAATCCGACACAAACTAGTGATTTATTACTTCACACGCGTCGAACCTCAAGAGATAAAAAAAAACTGAATCTCTCAAGTACCGCTATTCAATAAAATTTGCATAAAATTTTAATGTAAATATACATTTATTCGAATGACGACAGCGTATTATGAAAGACGAGGTAGTTCACCGTGTAAACATAACAAGTAGTAAAATCGCGTACAAACGTTGAAAAACTCTTCTCGAATTATACTTGCAGATGAACTGGACTTTGAAAATATCGCTGAACTTTCGCTCTGCACGAAAAGCGAGTTTTCCTCACGACTTCTCTATAGTCTCTATAATTTATCGCCACTCAAGAGGTATTTTCGATGAGAAATTTTTCTGCGCCTGGTTACATAATTAAAAGATCATTGACGCGAAAAAATTTTTCTTTTTATCGCCACTTCTTCATCTTTGACTAAATATATATTCTTGGATTTCAATAAGAAACTAGATAGTGACAATAAAATGACAAATCTGTAAACGACCGCATCTGCAGTCGTTGCCCTCGATCGAGATCGAAGGTAAGCCAGACGCGATTCACGCGCGAACTCACCTTAAATCGCATTGCGTCACACAAGCGTCGTATGCAAGTGCAATGTGCTTTTGCTTAGCCGGTCGGGGACTTGTTGTGATTGCAAATTTTTCTCGCATCGTTGACGCGCCCTCGAAACGAGATAAAGTCGGTCAAGCAAGTTCGCTTCATCACTTCTTCTCTTCATTTTTCGTTCTTTTTTTCCACTGCAAAGCCACGAAGAAAACGATCGATCAAAAACGATTTTACAAGTATAATCAAGTGGAAAACCCCTGAAATCGCATGAAATATTGAAAGAAAGCCCTTACAGTCCTTGAGAAAATGAAAAGAAGCATCTACAAAGAAGCCTATTATTATACACGGAAAAAAATTAATACCAGGCGAACGAGAGAATGAACATTAACCCTAATTTAAGTAATTGATATACCTAAAGTAAGCGAAGAATTTATTTGTACTATATGAACTATTTAGGTAAACCAGCACTTTTAATAAAATTGCTAAGGTAGAGAAATGATTAATTTCAAGAAACTAGATATTCTTTCAATATTGTAGAATTAAATAAACGATTTAGTTGAAATAGGAATATATATGCTCTCAGCAGCCACATATTTGTCAGCTATTGTGAATTTGACTTTCTTTCTAATAGCTATATTACAAATGCCTGCGAATTGATGTGATGAAATATGTTAAAATGGCGGTTCATGTTAGAGTGCAATATTTCTATACATTGCAAGGAACATTATAGTTGCAATCATTAATTCTATTTGTTTGAAAACCATGTTTTTAGTTTTTAATTACATATGTATGGTAGTGTATTCTACAAGTTTACTAATATAACATTAAATTTATCAAATATTAAAAAATATAAGTAAGGGTTTTGGGCTCAAGTTTTAATCTCAAAATTAAAAAAAAATATATTATAGACATTATTCTCTCTGTACACAAATAATTTACATTTATATGAAATATTCATAGTTTCTATCCAACATTGAATACTTTCTGTTTCGTATAACATTGGGAACATTTTATGTGACATTAGCCTAACCTATATAAACAAATTTTAATTATTTTCGGTATTCCCATTTATAGCCTTTATGGTTACAATAGCTATATAATCTACAATAGTCCGACTTAGAATTGCAATATCTCTGTGCCAGCTATATTATATGTGTTTGTCGACTATATGACATCGCTAGAAGAGTTAAAGTTGTCAAAGATATTCACTTTGGCTGGCATAAGGATATTCCTATATTCCCTCGTTCGTTTCCAGCTATATGTTTAGTTATCATAAGGAAAAACTTCCCTGCCATAGCCACACTTTTTTTTCCGTGTAGAAATTAATTATTTAAACTGTTTAAAAATACGGCTAAGCAACCATTCTACCAAATGCTTGCAACTACCACCACTAGATGGCCCATATCGACTCCTCTCGAAAATGGTAAAAGATTATGCCATAAAATGAGAGGTATGAGCTGTTTCTAACTTTAGAAGAGACAATTAAACGACGCGTGATCGAAATGGTAATTCGCAACTTCCTTAAAAAGAAAGGATTTACTCGAATGGGTGGTAAGGTGGAGGAAAGTGCAGTCACCTCGATGGCATCGATTCGAAGTAAATGCAATTCGCACTCCGACTACGAATACTAGCAACGTGCATTGCCGATCACGTTTCTTGACATCCCCCTCCCCTTGGTTTCACTACTACTAACGACCCTCCCACCTGATTCTCATTTGTACCCACTTATAACTACAAACCACTCTTACTCAGTTCAACGACTTTGGATTTTCCCGAACATGTCGAATAAATTAACACTCGTCTATGTGTGTCGGAGAAGATATTTTCGGAATATGTCAACTGTTTTAACACCTCTTCAACTCAAATGTGATTACTCGTTTCAATAAAACCCTTTTTCCCTTTTCTTGTTTGTTCCTCCATCATTTACATATTCTTTTCTAAATAAAAGGAATATAATAATCGCTCCCTTTTATTTTTCATTCTTTCATCATTCATATGTCAATAAGGACGTATGACACGCGGTTGAGGAGGGGTCAATAAGGGCGTATGTCACGTGGGCTGGATTCTTGATACAGCGTCGGCAAAATCTTTTTATAATATAGATATAACAGATAGGAGGTGGTAATTGCGCAGGAGTTTCAATATATGCATTTAAAGGATGCGTACATGGTCACGGTTACTGAATGCAGACGCACTCAGAAAATTGAAACACTCTTAAATCTTCCATCATCGCGAAAGTGTCAGTGCGCTCATCGTTTCCCAATCATATGTCCTCGAACATTGAACACACATCCTCTACAAAAGGATCGAGCGATTTAGCATCGGTCGATGCACCGTCGCATTACCATCATCAATTGCAATAGCTTCTTTTATTTATAGATATCATCATGTATATACTTACAATTAGATATATTTACGTAATGAGCATGATTTCAATGATTTTACAAGCAAAATTGCTGAAATCTCTTGTGTTCCTTGCACTTCCTGAATACTTCTGATGAAAAAATCAAGTCATTGAGATAAGTGCAACTGGGAGCTTATAGAAAGAGTTTCTTAGACATAAGAGCGTGCGTATCAGAAGCTTCAACTCTGAGAGAGAAGTCACTTTTGCTTTCTTTATTCCTCGTTCTACCTTTGCAATGCCGGCTTAGCGCCGCAGGGCCGATCAGGAGAATGTCCACTACATTCTGGTCTTGTGGTCCATATCGGTACATAACAGGTGCGACAGCTCTGTTCGACGTGGGTCGACTATGTTTGATGAAAGTTGAATTATAGATATGTAGCAATCATGATTATGAGGATCAGAGACTTGGATGAGACTTTTGTCCTGTTGTCCAATCATAATTCCAACTAATAACGTTGGCGAAACGTGTTCAAAGTTCAAATCTTGCCATACGCATCTGTAACGGTCATCTCACATTATAACTTCTCACTCGAAAGTTACAGTGATGTTAAATTAATATACTAAATGAAACTGTTTTCTACAAAAAAAAGGTAATATCTGCAGTTTCTGTCGATCACGAAATGGTAACGGCGCCAGCTCAGCAAGGCGCCGAGTTTCGGAAACCTGAAATGGTTTTTACAGATGGTGAGAATGATAACAAAGTGAAATGGTGCCATCTCTTTCCAACTCATTTCAGAACTGTGTAGCTCAGGCTTCCGAAACCTGGCGACCGTATGAGGATGTACCTTAAGGTAGGACGAAGAAACTGGTTAATCCACCTGGTACTCAGCAAGACAATTACGGAGTAAGAGAATTGGGTTGTTGCGTAAAATTAGGATCGTTACTCAAGGGAACAGGCGCTTTGAACTTTCGAAAAATCTTCTTTTATAACTGTTTGTCGGACCCAAATTACTCACATTATTATCGATGAGTGAATTTTTCACTTTTATGCCGATTCATCATTACGTATCAACATATCAGATGAGAATCTCCATGCAATTACAAGCTCCATTCAAAATTGAACAATTTATACGATTTTATGGTTAAAGTGGGTTGTGTGATACACTATATCTAAATTCAAAATACTTACTATATTAGTATTACCATATCACTATATTACTATATTAGTTACCACATTTGTGGTAACCACAAGTTAATAGTTGTGCCATATTTTACTATTTCTGTGATTCTGACTAGCATAGAGTTTTTTTCCGTGCAAGATTAATCAAACTGTATCTTACTACGTTTTTCAATTGGAGAGCAGATTTGGTAGTCAAAATAACGAATCGTTTCCGACAGAGAGAACTTGAGGCAACAGTTATCTTCGCGCAATTCACTCGAACGTCACGTAGCTAATGTTGCATTCATTTGTGATCTCGCTACTGTACAATCATCCATTGTTTAGTGCACGCGTCCTCATTTGTAATAAACATTATGTCTAAAATTTCAGCCCAATCTATCCAAAAAAATATCTACAATTTCTAAAGGTAATTTTGATAATGTATATTTTAAATCTTACTCTCTTAAAATTTTATGAGAGCACATATATCTTTTTCATAAAAAGTATTATGTTTTTTAAAAAAGTAAATATTTATTTATTAATATTTATTTATTTATTCCATATCCAAAGAATTGTCAACATAATTTTATATTTATTTAATCCAGTATGTCACTGGAATTCTCTGATTTAAAAAAAAACTGCGCAGAATATGTAAATCGATTTGTTTGTTCTTTTTGCATTAATTATCTCCTGATACTCAATCACATTGATAAAGAATACTGATCATTGCTAAAAATACTCTATAATCAATTTTCACTCAGGGCCTAAAATCAAACCTTTAAATATTGGACTATTAAGGACAAATTGTAAACTATGACATCACTATTTACCAATCGTACCATATATATATTTTCTTCAGCTTCTTATTTTTGATCTAAAGAAGATATCTCGCTGAAATTTTTGAAAATAACAGCGACATTAGAGATTTCTAACGATTACGATGGATCTTAGGCCCTGTTTTCCAAATTACAATTGGAATTTTGCCGCCACACTCCATGAGTGAGCAGGGTGGCAACAAGTTGAGAATTTAAAACAGCGAGTTTTCTCTTATGCAGGAAAAAGTCAGGAAATAATTTTTCAAAGGATTTCCAAAATTCCTCGAAAAGATAAGGCCATTCAGAATTCTACTTTTCAGGTATACGACCCGCCGATATTTCACACTGGAGAGATTTGAGATAAGGAGTTGCTGGCCCTGGAATTGACTAGAGCGCTGACGTGACCATAGTCTCTGGTTAGTGTCCTTCAAAGCCTCATGCAGAAAACTCTCGTAAAATATTTCTTTTCAAGGTTTCTGTATGATTCTTTTTTTCTTCTCGATTTCCAGTAATTTCCAGTTACAAAAGTCTCGCGAGGAAAATCGAACTTTAAACAACTTGGAACGATAGTCTGTCCAAGTCGCGAATTTTGAGGAGAGAACGCAAGTGCCAAAGTACAAGGCCTTTCGCCAAGTTTTGATGTAACTCGGACACTCATATCACGTGACTGAAGACCGTTGGAACGAGACTTGAGATTCAAATTTCAAAGGTACGCCAGCTTGATCTTAAGACGCGTACGTTGCATATTTGTGCTGTAATTCTCAACATACACGGGACTTGAATTAGAGAGACAATTGAAATGGATTTAAATTAAAAGGATAATTATGTTCTTTCCGAGACCTTCAACTTAATACGATTAGATCAAATTCTCTTAGAAATGATAAAATCTGTAAATTGAAGGTGCATTTCCTTGTTATTCGATATTTCCAACAATTATTTCCTGATATAAAGTTCCCTGAAGCCTTGAATTGTATTTACATAATTATTCTATTATTAATAAGTAACTTTCCTTTCCCGAAAAAAAATGCAGTCGAGGAATAACGTACCAAAAGTAAAATATTAGGTATATGTTTCTGAAGCAAACGTTTATTTCAGAATCAGGTGAAAATGTCGATTTTCCAAATCGTTATGTGTTTCTTGTTGCTGGTCGTAGTCTACATTTTCAGCAAGGACAGGAGAAGATTGAGGTTGCCTCCTGGACCTTGGCAACTTCCTATTCTTGGATACCTACCGTTTATCGACGCTAAGAAGCCCTACATGACATTTACGACCCTCGCGAAAAAATATGGACAAATATATGGAATAAGGATGGGGTCGGTTTATACTGTTATCCTTTCTGATCCCCGACTCGTGAGACAGGTCCTAGCAAGGGAAGAATTCGCTGGAAGAGCGCCCCTGTATCTCACACATGGAATCATGAAGGGCCATGGTGAGTATTTTCACCCAATCAATGTCCCACCAGAGTTTCAACCCCCCACGTATTTGAAACTCACCCTTCTTCATCCCTTATTAAAAATTCGCCAAAATTACCTTAATTCGTTGGGTGAAAACTTTATTGCTGATAATAGGCCTTTAGATCATCCCTTAAACCAAAAAGTTTCTGACGAATATGGGATGAGTTCCAAAATAATGTCTGGTTAATTTGAATTTGGCGAAACTTATTTTCTTTTTGAGTGAAATATTCAAGGATACGATGAAATTTGAATGCTTTGATTTCTCCAAACTTTCAAGCTCGCTTTCAAGTATAAGTGCAGATGCGTTGCTTGAACATGCAATTATCTTTTGGACAATCATAATAAATTTTTCGTGAGTGTTAAATCCGTCTGAAATTCTTGGACTCGTGAAATTAGCGAGTGCGGCAAAAAAATTCAATTTCCGCACCTCATTGCCCGAGAGCAAGTAAGAGGTGATTATTTCACGGTAAAATGTAGCAGATTGCGGGCAATATGAGGCTCTCTAAAGTCTACTTTACTTGCACCTCGTTTCGAAAGCTCTTATATTCTTCTCCACAGTTTCTCATTCTCTCTCTCTCTCTCTCTTTCTTTCTCTCTCCTTCATTACCTCTTTTTCTCTCTTTTCTCTCTCTCAATTTCAATCACCCTCCTCCCCTGGACATGCACCTGCACATCTCTACCTTTGCTTTCATGTGCATTTATACCAGCAGCATACAGATATTTACACATGTATTTACACATTTATTTGTGCATACATTGATGTTCATATCGAGATATGTATACTGAAGTTACCTTTACTGTGGATACTGGGTACCGGCCGTTGTTTACGATGAGCAACAAGTCAACGGCCCCGTGATTTCTCCATTCATTTCTTTCGCACTATCTCCGGCGATCTTTTGCGTGAGCTCAAGAAGCATAAGAAGATGAATTCACAGCCGATAATCGGGTTACTTTTTAACACCGCCGTTGGTCGATAAGAAAGAAATTGAATCGAGCGGCGTCTACACCTGAAACTTTAGAGGTCGCAGGTACCCGAAAGAGAAGAGAATGCCGGATATATTTTCTGCCGGGAGATCATGGCTATATCAATGAAATCTAGGACAAAACGGTTAACAAAAATCCATCTACAAAGTGAAAACCAGAGCTCCTGCAGTAAAATTCAATTCTTACCAGATGTAAAATATGATTTATACTTTTAAACTCCAGTCAGCTTTGTTTAAATCAAAATCAATCAAATTAATTAATTGAACTTCAAAGTAGGCACTAAATTTCAATTAAACGTTACTTTGCTATCTAAAGCCGAAATATAAAGTATAATAAATAGTTCCAAAAGAGCGAAGCTAAATTTTTGAAAATAATCTGTCACTCCTATTTTAAAAAGATAGGGGGTGTGACAAAATATATTTCACTGGACAGGATTTTTTTGCGTATCTAGCACTTTAAAATATTTGGTCATCCCTCGAGAAAATCATTGGTCGCGAATCTTGACATTGAAACAAGTGATAGTAGTTGTAAAAGGCCAGGCAACATTTCATGGCTGCCTACAGGCGGAGGGTTACTACTTCCATTTCAACGGTTGTCTATTTCTATACAAAGTAGTATATTCCAGAATATTAAATACAAAATTCACAATAAATCCTTTTATAAAAGAAAAAGTCATTGAAATATATTATTATTATGGTTTCTTAAAGAATCTATAATATTAGTAATGCGGCTATTCATATACTTTTCGGAAATAAAAACCATTTCTGATAAATTTTCTAATTGAATGTCTCCAAGTTATAAAAAAAAAATAGTATAATTAGTGCATCGGGCTTATCTTAATTTTAAGTAAGGAAATCGAGGAATGATCAATGAAAGTCAAAAGGTGTTTTACAATAAAAAAAGGGAGAGCTAGGAAGCGTTAATGATTCAATCGCAATCGCATAAGTAAATAAATCCATTGCGAAAGGTGAAGCTTGATCGATAGGCGAGTGCCCTTTTGCGAGGACGCAAGTTGGACTCTCAATGGATATAACATATATACGTAAAAACACATATAGATATATTTACGTTGCATACAAAGACGCGCTATTATCGCATGCATACATTCAGAAAATGCCTCGACGAGTGCAAATCTATCGTTTCCAGTGATGGATTTATAGGCTCGCGTTATGCCATGCCTCTGGAATTCATGATTCTCGAATCTATATAAATCGCGTGAATAAACATCTAGCCTCCACTTTTTATATGAAAGTGGATGAAAAATGTAAAAGCCACCTTCATTCTTCAGAATAACTAGTTCCAGTGGAAAAAAATTCCTTGGAAAAACCCAGACGTAATTATGCAGCGAAAATACTAATTAATTATAGAGGAAAACCCATTGTCGGTCGCTTTTTTATGGGCTAATTATTTTAATTAACTCAGAGTTATATCTCCAGCAATCATTCTTTTATTTATTACCCGAGTGCATGCGCAATTATTCGATTCAACGAAGAGAATTGTTTATCTCACAATAATACTAATATAATTGTAATTTACGATTTTCTCAATTTTTCGAAAAACTTTTCTTCACAGTTTTAAAAATTTTTTACACTCTAATTAGAGACTGCACTGAGAAAAAAATATTCGAAAATCAAATATACGTTTATTTGTTATAGAGCCAACTAAAAAATATCTTTGAATTAAATAAAATTTATTTGATTCAATGAAATTTTTTATTTGAATTAAATAGAAAATTTCTTTCAATCAAATAAATTTTATTTAATTCAAAGATATTTTTTAGTTGGCTCTATAACAAATATACGTTTATTTGATTCAAATAAACTTTTTTTCTGGGTGTGTATTAGATTTTTGTAAAACTTTATCCCCCCCACCACGTTTTTGTCAAATGTCCACGTTTTGTGACCACCCGAATCCAAAAAAACATGTTTTTACGAATATATAGTTTTCGTTTTATTTTAAATTGTAATTATAGAATTAATATATATATAATAAGTAATATACAAAGTCTGTTTAGACGCATGGATTTGTTTATACGGCTTTTCATTTCATCACCAAAGTTAAGCAGCGCTTGGCCCAGTTACATTCGAATGGGTGCCGTTTATACTAAAAATATAACCGATTGACATTTTTTCGATAAAACAAAAATTGTCAGAATTATAACATTTCGAAAATTCAGAAGAACGAACAAAATTTAAAATCCAAGAGATGAAAAATGTTGCTTTTTGAACGCCCTGCAGGATTGACGTAAGAACTTTTTGGATTTTGTTTTTATACACTTTATAATGTTTATTATCGGTAAAAAGACGTATACTGGTTATGCATAAGATTGATTATTTAGACAGACAGATTTCGAAACTAAAGAAAAGAAGGAAGTATGCAAGAAGGAAGAGATTCAAAGTTAATCCTGTTCCGAAGATGAAGGAGACAGACTAGTCAGAAGAAACCGGGTGTCCTCGAGGTACAGATATTTGTCAATTACTCTCGCAATTGATGACTTCAGAAATATTGATTCGTGACATTAGTCATTCAGGATCATCCTGGTCATTCAAAGCAGCAAAAAATCTCTTGACTTGCATGGTTTTCAAAGTTCTAAAAAAGAGTACTCAACAAGAATAAAATGATAAACATATACATATAGAGAGAAAGAGCTAAGAAGCGGAAAATATAAAAAGTATCTTTATTTTGAAAAATTAGAGTGAGGCATTCTTGATTCTTTGAATCTCGATTTCTTCGAAGCTGCACAAATGACAAGATCGCAGGTAGCTATATAGACAGATAGGTGAGGCGGTTATCGACACGGCAGTGTGAAGGACTCTCACTTTTATCGATCTCCTTGAAGGAAGTCCCCCGGTCGTCGTTCTGCTCTGCATCCGTGGGGAAATACAGTTAGCTCACAATCAGCAAGGACGGGCCGGCCGACGGCCCCTCCTGTAAAGACACTCATATATGAGTACGCGTTCTTACACAGACGCACCTCTGTGACTCTAGTACGTAAACGAAATCCAATCCTGAAATTTAAAAAAAGGCACTTCATCACATTAAGTGCGCCATCAAACAATGGTAGTCGCAAAATCTCTCCAATTCCTCTCGAATCATCTCCGAGCTCAAATTTTCCATTTCCAATTAAAAAACATCATTTCTCCAGAACCATTCACATTGCCCAGGAAAAAATAATGAAAAACAACTCGAAACGAGACAGCATGAAATGATCAATTTGATTCTTAAAAATGTGCATCCCACACGAAAATTTTTGATCTGCCTACATGAAATCTGCTGAAACAATAATATATGTATCACATATATATGTTCCTATTCTAATGTATTTGAAAGTAGATCTAATGACCCGTGTAATGAAAAATCGCAACTGTTAAAGTAGTCATGAGAAACAGGATTGATTCGTTCCGTAAAAGATTGAATTCGCGGAGGAAGTTGTCGCACAAGTTGCGTAGATCGTCTAACAATAAGACACACATCGTGTAGGGATATACCTGAAAAGGAGGAACCGGCAAGCAGTTAACTGAAAATATACCGGTAACCTCCTGCCACGGAGACCCGCGTGAATTCAGACTCGCTCTCGAATGTCAGGGACGAGTGAGTTTTTTTTCTCGCGTTTTTGCATTCACCATGAGAGCGCGGCAAGGTGCATTATGCAAATCCGGTACTACCTGTCCTTGGTACCGTTGGATCCTATCTCCGAAATTGTCTACTCCGTAATGCCTAGCTTTTTTTTGCCAAGTCAATTTCCTTGTAATTCTCTTCCTTCAGTCACGCCGACCCAGCCACCCCACTTGTGACTTCATTCTTTACACGTGCCGCCAGATGCCAGTCACTGCTGAGCGCATATGCAAAAATAAATTTCTGAATGCCAAAGTCTGCAGTTGACCTATCAGGGCCAAATTTTTTTTATGCCTCCAACGCCAGTCCCATACTTCTCACTTCTTTTTTTTACTGCATCCCGAATTTATAGTTCATACGAAGGAGAGCGAGGTATGCTTATAATTTTTAAATAGTGAGGAAATAAAAAAAAAAGACTGAAAACCTACTTCAGGTAAAGAAATGCGTTCCTCGATCGCTTCTTAGAATAAGGAACTTTCTTGTATTTTGGTCTTCTCTTTCAAAAAGTTATAATGCAATTAGATTTAATTCGATTATCGTCAACTTGGTATTAATCTCGTGAGTAATATATCGGAACAAGTGTAAAGAAGAGCAGTAAACAATTTTGTGTCTAATAGCAATTGCAATTGATTCGATCTGAACGAGCATGAGCGTCAATACCGATATTTACAGTATGCATAAATTATCGTCCCTCGTTAAAGTGCATATTATTAGATATTCACTCGCTTATACGTGGGATGCTCTTAAAGGCATCGTTGCCTTTATGACTACCTGTAGAATTGCAAATTCTCATTGTTTAAGGAAATCTGAATCCTTAATTCTCGAACTTCATCTAAGTTGTTATAAAACAGATTACATGCATAAATTAAGCACCGATTATCATCTACACAGTCAGCGATTGATGAAACGACCATTTTTATAACTAAAACTTGCACTGATCTTACGTATGGACAAATGTAATGATTACGCGTTCAGAAATCGTTTGAGATGCATGGCGTTGCACGAATTACATTTTTTTCATTTATAGCAAACCTTATTCCATCTGCAAGTAGATAATGGAACTGCATTAACGACTCAGACTTGAAAGCTCTAAATCAATCGTTCTCCTGTGAATCCCAGGTCGAAGAAAAACGTTATCGGTATTCATCTCAAGTCAGATGCCTTGCGCGCATTGCTCGTAAAACTAAACATGCGTGGGTGAAGATTCTACCGTCAAGGCCGTTTCATGGCAAAAACCACGTGCCTTTTGGAAAAAAGTTTACACTCCTCGTGAACTACTTGAACCTTTGTCCAACCATTTTTAAGACCACTTATTTTTATATAGAAGAAAAATCTAAAGAAGATTTCTTTTATAATTTATTTCTTTTATTATTTATTTCTTTCTTCTTTCCTAAGGTTTTTTTTTCTTTTATGAAATGTGATTTATTCCGTAGAAACTTTCTGTTACCTTTCCTTTATTACAGTTATTTTGTAAATTTCAGCGCTTCTCTGAATGTGAAATTGACTTCTTTTATGACTTCCAAAAGTTTCCATCTGTCACTGAAAAAGTACATATATTACAGAAATAATATCGAGTCGATATAAATATTTGTGGTTTTCGTGTGACCTCGTTCATGGCAAGCTGTGCATTTGAACGAACGTTTACCTGTTGGGTTTGAAGTCTTCTCACGATGTCCGATCGTTCAAGTGAAGGGAAGAGAAGAGAAGAAGACAAAATCACATACATGAACTTCCACTGTATTCTGTATACTCTATTGATAGACTCAACCTAGTTTCGAATACAATTTATTGTCAATCCGAAGATCCTTGTCATTTGGTTCAAGAACTAGCCTCGTACCAGAGACTACGAAAATCAGTGCCAGTAAAATTACTATTTATCGATTAATTAAGCAACTTAATCAAAACTGGACCACGCTATGGCAAAGTTCACTGTATCGAAAAGGATAGAGACATGAAAAGATTGAGTGAGAAATTGAGAATACATATTAATAAGAATAATTTTGACATAAAGTCTCAAAAAGTAGATAAGATCGAGTTTGGTCAGACAATTATTTTCGACCGCGTCCCTGACCTGATTCGCAAGTTTATCACAAGTGCAAAAAGAGTCAAGAAAATATTGTGATAAAGATAATAATTGTTATCAGTATAGATAAAAAAAAGGGGGATTTTTAAGAATAGAATTCGCAATTTAGTTACTTCTTATCTAATTACCGTATAGTATAGATAAGTCGGTTACAAAAAGATTTACTGAAAGTTATGTGTTCTCGTGTTACTCTCTATGATGTTTGTAGTAAGAATCTTACATAACGATGTGAGATAATTCTCTCTGTAAGCATTACTTCTGTAAAGACGATCCACTTTCATGATTGTTTTTGTTCAAGGATAGTCATTCGTTATTTCATTCCCAAAGTCAAGTGCAGGGTGAAGGTAATGTAAATGCAGATAACGTTGGTAAACATTATAACTTCAAAGTTGCGTATAGCTATGAATTGAAGTTATAGCGAAAGTAGTTATTACTGGAATGTGGATAGCGTAAGATTGCTGCTATTACGACACAAAATGCATTTCTTGCAACGAGAACAGGTATATTTATAGGTATTTTTGTAACATCATTGGTTCCGTACAAAATAGAAATTAAAAAATGTAATCACTTTCGAAAACAAGTCTCGCAATTTTTTATGACAATTTTTATATATATATATATATATATATATATATATATATATAAATAGTCCAAAGTATTTCCTTGAATTAAATTTGCATCCCTAATAATGATCCGGGTCATTTGAGTAAAATTATTCAGTTCAAAATGACAAAGCGTTCTTCCGCGGAATAACAGCGCCATGCATAAAACATATAATATAAGATTGCAAATAAATGAAATGCACACAAAGCATAAATTAAAATATACACATCATATCAGGATCATTAGTTAAACCAGGAATGTGAGTTCGTAATTATTTATCGAAGAACTATGGAAGTTCTGTATGTTACTGACGTATAGTTATTGTCTTTCCGTCAAGCAATGGAAAAATAGATGGACAACTAGCGAGGCAGCGGGACGAGGGACGGTTGAAGAAAAAAAGACAGAGACATTTATAGAAAAATATAGAAAAACAGAGATAGAAAAACTGAGAGCGAGAGAGAGAGAGAGAGAGAGAGAAAGAGAGAGAGAACGGAGGGAGTGAGAGAAACGGGTGTAAAAAAAGGCGAAAGGATTATCGTCATTCCGTAAGTAGGCGCAGCCACTGAACTCTTTGAAGGATAATCCTCGAATGAATAAACAATAATCTCTCCGCACCCACTCGAGTAGATAAAGCCGGTATGTGTGTGTCGAGTAGCCACTTGGTGGAATTAAGGACAGGAAAGACTATGACATATGATAATAACCGATGCATGTGCCAAAGTAGCATCTGTAACGCTCCTGCACTTATAGATGCATCCACAATTCCATATTATACTGCGCACATGACACTTGTCTTCGCATAATAGATCGATTTCAGATAACGTATTCAGGACGCAATCTCATTTGAGTACTTTTGTGTTCCGAGGTGCTGCACTCTTCGATATGCGATTATGCGGAGGAATAATAAAGAAAACTTGAGGAAAACCGGCGTTGAAACGAGGACGTCCGCCTAACCATTTATCTTGCAGACTTTGTTTCCGCAACTATTTTGCACATTAGGCCCAATTATTTTGATAAGAAATTGTTCTATTGAGGCCTCGAAGTTGAGAGTTCACGAGTCGCGTAATTTTCCCACGCAGAATATTCCCAAGTTCCTGTACTTTTCCTTCGAGGAAAATCGAGTTGCGTTTTTCTATTGGTATGTTTATACATTCAAGAATTATAATTATAGCGATGAATGGACTCTTCAGAGTTTAAAGAGCTTTGTGCGATTAATAAAAATAAGAATTTCAGTATTAATGGAAATTTTGAGTTCATTGAACTTTGCATTGAACCGTTTTCACAGAAAATCTCTCAAGTTATCAATTTGACATTGGATGATCCCAGAAATATCTTATGAGACAAATCGAAGGCGGAAAAGTATATAATAAAATATTCTTTCCTTATATACATGTCTCTGAACTCATTAATATTTTTAGGTATAATTTGTGCTGAAGGACAACCCTGGAGGGAACAAAGAAAATTCGTTACAGTCTGTCTTAAGAATTTTGGAATGGTGAAACATTTTTGTACCAAGCGAGACAAGTTGGAAGAGAGAATTTTAACAGCTACGGATGAAGCAGTATCGGTAAGCTTGAGTTAAGATTTTTCGCTGTCACAGAGTTAAAATTTTTCCTCTGAGTAATTCCACAAAATTTTTCAAAAATACAGAAACTGAAAATTAGAGGATCTACTGAAGGTGGTGTCGATCCTTTTCCCACTCTTCATCACTGCTTAGGAAATTTGATAAACGATCTAGTATTCGGAATTAAATATGAGGAAGACAATGAAACTTGGAAAATTTTACAAGAACTGCAGGAGGAGGGCATAAAATATATAGGATTTGCTGGACCACTGAATTTTCTTCCATTCCTTAGGTTAATTATACATTGTTATCATTTATTCCGATTAAAGAATATACTATATTAATCTAATTTAATTGTATCAACAGACATTTGCCAAGATATAAGAATGTCATGAAATACGTCGTAGATGGGCAAGCTCGTAGCCACGATGAATACCGGAAATTGATAGAAAGTTATGAAAATGAGCCATCAAATGGTGATCACTTTCTCGGAGCTTTCCTCGCCGAGATGAAAAAACGAAGAGAGACTGGTGAAATTGGGTCTTTTACAGATCCTCAAATATATTTTCTTCTCTCTGATATGTTTGGTGCAGGGGTTGATACAACGATAACGAGTCTTCGTTGGTTTTTACTCTTTATGGCAGTTCACCCGCAGGAACAGGAGGAAATTCAAAAAGAAATGGATGCTGTTTTGTGTGGTCGAGAACCAACATTAAACGACCGATCAGCCTTGCCAAGACTTGAAGCAGCAATATCAGAAACGCAACGAATAAGGTCCATTGTTCCTCTAGGATTTCCTCATGGATCAGTGAAGGATACAACAATCGAGGACTACGACATACCGAAAGGAAGCATGATTGTTCCTTTGCAGTGGGCCATCCACATGAATCCTCAATTTTGGCCAGAGCCTGAAGTATTCAAGCCTGAGAGATTTTTAACGGAAGATGGACAACTCGCAAAGCCAGAGGCTTTTCTCCCCTTCCAGAGTGGTGAGTTTCGAAAGGTATTTATAATATATAATCATCAGCTTCTCGAAACTAGATCCAACTAACAAAAGCAATTTTTCTCTAGGTAAACGAATGTGTGTCGGAGACGAGCTCGCGAAGATGGTAATGTTCCTTTTCACCGCTCGGATCCTTCGATCATTCATTTTATCCGTTCCTCCAGGCGCCTCTCCAAGCATAGATGGTGATTGTGGAATCACTTTGACTCCAAAGCCATATTCTTTAATTTTCAAGCATCGATCTTGATTTTCAATTTAAGAAACATATGCTGTAAATGCAACAGTGTGATTTACTTTACTAGCGAATGAAAACAATAATAAGATTGTTAAACATTAATAAAGTCTTTTACCAAAATTGATTTGAATTCGTTAAATTTAAACCCTGAATGAAACCGACATATAATGTTGGCACAATACTACCTCCTGTGACACTGCATTTTCCGCTCTATCGATTGTCATTGAGAATGGAGCGAAAACAATGAACAACAATATTATTCGTTGCAATGTGTCGAGAAGTCGTTCAACTGAGTTCTTACAATCAGGTTCTTTGATTCTCTGTTGCAACACCAACTATATTTTCACCGCTCTGCTCTGTATCTTCGGCACTCGATTAATCAAATTGACCTGACTTTGTTTTTAGCAATTAAATCGAAGGAAAAAGTGACATGCAGCCTAAAGTTTAATCTAGTAAGTGATAAATGCCTTTTCTTATTTTAATTACGTTATTCTAGATGAATTAATAAATACGTAAAAATGATTTTCTTCGTCACCTTGAAAGGGCGACCTTCGAATAGCGGCGTGAATTTCTCACTAGAGAAAATTTTTTACACCAATCTTTGGAATTTTAAGACAAGATTGCATAATCAAAGTGGTTCTTGCAAAGTAAAGACCTTGAGGTTGATGCTATGCAGATCCATTCACCTGCCGAAATTTACAATGCTTCTCTTAGCGGTATTGCACATACATGTACACGAAAGAAATAAATTATAAAACCTGAGTCTGTACTTGACCGAACAATTCTCGCATTTTCTGTCTCGCTCTGCTGTTCGCTTTTTCTCTTTTCCATATAGGAAAGTTAAAATCGATAAAGAAACCGATTCCACTGACATATTTAGGAGACAAGGTGTCAAATAAAAAGGTGGAAAAGAAAAGACTTCAGCTCCTATTCCTAAGTTTCACTTATACTCTTAACTCAGAAAACTTACAATATGGACGTTTCAAAGAAAAAACTCATTGTGAGCGATTTTAATAACAAAAGTGGAATTTCTGGAGGAAAGTCGTTTCCTTATTATAGCATCCCTTCTTAATCCTTGATCACTGGCCCTGAAAATAAAGTTTCAATCCGTTCCTTGATTCTCATAACTGGCAATATGTCTTTTTATGACTTGGATAACGATAAATATCTGTCTGTCTATTAAATACATGTATCTATTTAAAAAAAAAGAAGTAACGTCCGATGAATCAGGTCAAGTAAAACGAGAAAGCCTTCCATTTTTTCAAATTGCTAAGATACCTCGAAGCTTTACGCATCACAAATGAGAAGAATGAGAAAAATTTTTTTGCAAAAAAGCACCATTTTCTAGTTCAATAAAACTCTGCACAAATTATGCTTCAAGGATCGAGTCAAGGAATAATTTAAGCAATCACGAAGAAGATTTTCAAAAAACCAAACTTTTTTTTTAGGAATTCTAAAGGATCCTATCTGTTGAGTGTAATAAATTGGAAAGTGAGGGCGAAGGCCCAGAATTTGAGTACATTTTACAAATTAGGGTACAGGTAAACGCAAAGGTAGCTGAAATTACTCTCAATTACTTTGTATAATTTTGAAATCTCTGAAAAAATTTTTGAATCCTTTGATTTGAAATTATTTAGAATCCTCTGAATCTTTTTAGCAAAAGGTGTCCAAAAACGAGAAATTATACTTGCTACTTCTTGTAAAGTTTAAATGAATTTCTTCTTTTGTTCTTGAGGACAAAAAAGAAATAATTCTCATTGAATGAAAAGTGTGTCCCCTCAAGAGTTAATCGGTCGAGCGAATCTCTTCAGTTTATGATTAGAAACGTTTAGCGCTCCTTTTCACAGCCTAGCTCGTGATTATCGGGAGGAAACTGCACGCCTTTATTATTATAAATAATGTGCATAAGTACGTCCCGCAGTCTCGGCGAACGACGAGGTGAAACTTACGTAATTCGCGTGTGGTTTGGGGCCACTTGACTTTCGTGTCATTGACCCTATGGATTATATGTATGGATACACTTCTCCGTCGATATTTCGTTAGAAACCCATCGAGTTTCTCTTATATAAGCGGCACAACCATAAGCTCTCGTATACGACTGGGCCGGTTCGAATCGACGACACGATTCTTTCATTCGATCTGCAGCTGTCACTTCCACAATTTTGAGAAAGCTTCCAGCATTTACAGCTCGCAGACCTCTCTTTCCATTATAAAATGACCCTCCATTTTATTTCATCCGACATAATAATCCTTCCAAGGTACAAGCTCTCAATCTATGAGACTCAACAATATTTTATTCAGTCATTAACTTAGACTCGTTAGATAAGGCTCTCAAGAAGCCGAATTCAATTCGAATCTCTTTTTTTTTTTTTTTTGTTACGTAAATATCCTGAAAAGTGTATTCATGAAATTTCTTTCTAAAATTAAACTTTGTCACGTTCGCGATTATCTTTCCACCATCAGTATTCGCTTTTGCGAAGAACACTTCAGACGTGGCGAGAAATTAAAGACAAATGAAATAATTGATACGTTGTAGAGAAATTTTTAAATAAAAAGTAGAAGAGTCTTATGGTGCAGATAAATGGAATTTTTATAATTTCTGAATCAAGATATTTGGCATTTGTCAAATATGTTCTCGTGTATGCATCACCAAATACGAGAATCATCATCTTGAAGGCCAGACTTTTTTCTCGGCACGTGCGGATCGACTTCTGACTAATAGAATAAAATTGCAAAAAGTGCAGTCTAGTCTCTAGTCCATTATTCTACAATCTTTTTACTGTATTTTTTTTCAACAGTTCAAAGTTTTCTTTATGCGGCGAGGTGAAGTCACAATGTACGCAACATCCAAAAATCCATTCAAACTTCATTTTACGAGTCCTTGATCATTTTTATTGTACACACTTTTTTATTTAACTTCACTCAAATAAGAGTGTTAGTAATTATTATTAATAGGAATAGTAGTAGTAGAAAAAATCAGCCTTTTTTCCCTTTTTTGCGAGCATTTTGGGCTCTGAAGTCTGAATTTTATAATCCCTGTTAAAAATTTGATTTCAGTAACACTGAGTGGTGATGCAGTGAAAAACATGTTTAAATTTCATAGCCTACTTGCACAATAATTTAAAGTTACTTTACAGTTTATCGAAAAGACTTTCGAAATTCGATTTTTACGACACTGCGAAGCGCCTCTCGAGACGAGAATTTAGGGCTCTGATACAAAGACTATACAGTAATCAGCCTGAGGCAAATAAAACAAAAAAAAAACTACTCGGTCAAAGATTGCTGCATCGTCCTGAAGGTTCAGGTAGGAACAACTTCTTTCAAATCGAAAGTAGAAAAACTGAGAAGTGATTCTTTGACCTTTTGCCGGAACGAGTCACTCGGAATGCGCCCAGACTGCCCCTTTTGGTTTTGCACTTTTTTTTTAACGTCCGTTTCATCCACCACTGTCATTGATAAGTTGCTTCTCCCTCATTTTTCACCTCCAACCCGAATTAAGAAGATGAATAGAAGAAAACGATCGCTCACGGTTTTAGAAAATATCCTTTTTTCAAAAGGGGTAAAAAAAAGGATAAAAGGGTAAAAAAGGTTTTTGATTTTCAAAGAAAAGACGATTGCTTTGAAAACAGACTTTTTATTTTTTGTATAAAAAAAGGTATTAAATTACGCTAAAACACAAATGAATCACGGGCGACGGGTGAACAGTTGAACACAGCTATCATAATCGGACGCTTTATATGCATATAACCATTAATCAGAATAATAATATTAATCGCACTAGCGCACCGTGAATTGTGCACATAGAGTCACACACATACACACATAAAAACATATATAAAACATCATTCAGTCAACATACAAATATGTAAAACATCGCGGACTAGAAAATCCGAACAAAGGTTCCAACCGGAACATTGTAGACGAAGTGTCCGGCAACATTCTTGATTTGCACGTTCATCGTTCACCGAACAATATAAATTAATTATCTACAGCACTCAATAAAACATTCGCACTTGCTAAATAACAATATGGACTCGGTGCTCACGTATAATATATATACAGTGAATGAATGAAAAAGGAACTCTACAAATCGAGCGTTTTATCAGCGCTCTCCTCTACACTTGAATGAAAATTAACACAACAGAAAATGTCATCTCACAGTCATGCCTCTTCGTCTTCGTAACTATATTTCAGGCACCAATCCACGAATTCCCTTCTCGAAAAAATGTATCCAGTCTTACAAAGTAAATCTTTAGTATTTTCTAATTGCTAATTAGAATGATAAAGGTTTGCCTGTAGGAGATTCGAGATTTTGTGGACCAGTGACCAGGACCTAGATATCGGTAACTAAAGGCGAATAAATAGTAAACAACAAACGTATTATAAATAAATACATGAAATGGCGGCGGGTTGAAAATATGAGCGGGGCTACGATTCGAGGCTCCAATTTGTACTTTTATTCTGCGTCCGAGGAGGTCTGTCTTTCTTGGATCATCTTCATCAGTCGCCAACATCTTTGCTTCGTTCCAAGTCGTTATCGGAACCTACATACATTCGAGAAATTCTTATAAACAAGTATCACCATTTTCAGCTACCAAAACGAGAATCCGAGTTGATTAAAGCTGACTCCTCTCATTTGAAAAATGTCACTCTCATTCTCAAACTTGACACATCAGCTTATTTTCTGAAAATTGTCTGCTCTTCTCTCCTGCCCTCCTCTTCACAAAGCGATAGGAACGACAACCGTGCTCTTTACTGAAGCGATGGTCTCTCAATGACTACCCACGTTTCTGAGTGGTCCAATGGTTGTACCATCTGCAGCCAAACCCACCGCGCAATCTTCATCGAGAGTCCTCTTCAGCAGACAAACGTCAAATGGATCTGGCGTGACAGTGATGCCAACATTTCCCCTGAGGCTTGGTAATGCAGCACCTTCTGGTAGCCTGATGTCGAAGGTATGGAGGAGGGAGCTGAAGAAGAGGAAGAGCTCCATTTTTGCTAAAACATCACCCAGACACATACGCCTTCCAACACCGAAAGGCATAAAGTATTCTGGTTTGCAGACCTTTCCTTCCGCAGAGAGGAAACGTTCTGGCCGAAATGTCGATGGTTCATCCCACAACTCTGGATCCATATGCACCGCATGGAGAAGCGGAACCACGTGCGCACCTGTTGGTATCGTGAAGCCATCCAAGGTCACGTCTCTGTAAACATCAAAGAGAAAAACAAGATTAGACTTCTGAGAAATGAGTATGAGCTTCTTGAGAAAGCTACTCTAAGAAGTCTTCCAAGTAGCTACTCGGAAGATTGCTGATAAACCTGTTCTTGTATTTACACATCGATCACGAACCAAATTTGGATACACGCCTAATGACAAGAGCAAATCATCACAAATCATCACAAAACATTGCAAGATTAAGTGTTTTTTCAGACAACAACAACTGTTTTAACGCTTTTTTAGTGCGCATCTTATCTGCAAATCGTGACAATTTGGAAATTATGGCTGTCGAGTTACGTGCTCGGATTGCGATAAGATGATGCCGATTTAGAAGAGCTGAGAAGGGGGGGGGGGGGAATTGCATCTAATAAATAATCTAGAGGTGGCATTTGGCGCCCGCGATTAGGTCGAGTTGACAGAGTGATTTTTTTTCCCGTGCACGTGCTATCGTCACGCTCTTTCTCGCATGATTCCACGGCGAAAAGAAGAGGTGAAAACCGCCTTTGCAAGGCACGCAGTTTCTAATGGTCCCGATTCCCTCTACATCAACACATATTCTGCTATAACGCTGATCAACGAATCGCGCGTGTGTACCAGTTTGAAGTAAAACGTTTCTTTGTTACGAGGGGAAGGAGGTGTCATCGACCTCGAAATCGAAGGTGAGCTCGGCCCGAAAAGCGGCGGTGCCAACATTGCTTTCACTTTTGCTGGCCGAATACCGTTGACCGTTCACACGAGACCCGATCATTACGATCCTACCCAACTGCAGACGAAAATGCATGAGAAATTTTGAATGAGAAATGAATTTAAAAGACTTTTTTTCTTCAAACTAAGTTTGCATCTGGTTCGATTTAATCGGAATTGGCTGTAAGAAGATTGATAACTTACCGAGTGGTAGCGTGTGTTGTTCCCATGGGGACGATGCTGGACCTCCTTAAAATTTCAAGTATTGTGGCTTCTGTTAGTGGAAGGTAGGGAAGATCTTCGAGGGTTGGCATCCTCGACCTTCCAACGACCTGGTCCAGCTCCTCCTGCACTGCAATTGCGGCTTCGGGGTGGTGCAACATCAAAACCACAGCCCACTCCAAAGTTGTCTTGACCGTCTCCATTCCAGCTGTGAAGAGATCTCCCAAGATCTGTTGCAACTGGCGATCTGCGTGGGAAAAAGATCGGTCATTCATTACCCAATTCGCAACACCTGAGACGAAGTTGAAAACTTGAAAGACCAAAGGTGGTAACGAGTAGACCTCCTGACTTTTAAATAGAATTGCACTCATATTATAGCAACTGTGTTCATCAGATTAAAAGATCAATTTAAATGAGACGATTATGGAAAGGAAGGTCAAATTGCAGTTAAACATTTCCTACTCGAATTAATGAGCTGAGAATAAATAAACTAAAATTAATCAATTAGCGATAATCAAGAATAATTCGCTTCCTGGGATTGTATTCTCGACACTTTTCCAATGCCATAAATCTCCTGAGGCATTAAACACACCCACCGTGAGGTGACAACATCGTTTTCTGACATCACCTCTTTCAAGTTTCCTTCTTACTATGAAAATTCTACAATGTAAATCGTCAAAAGTGAACATACCTTTATTTTTGCCTTGGAAGAGTTCGCGTCCTTCAACCTTCGCTTTCTCAATCTCCAACAGATAAGCGTCAACAAGATCTCGGATATTTCCAGCGTCGAAAGTTTTTCTGTGCTGATCGACAGTATCCTGGAAGAAGGTCGCCATTTCCCCTCGATTTTGGTCGAGTTTGTTCATCACGTACTGCCAACCGGGAAGGTATTTTAGCACGGGGAGAAAATTGACGTAGACGATGCTTCCGAAGAGCTTGAAGCCTTCTTCAGTGAGATTCATGAACCTCTTGTATGTATTGTCCCCATGCTGGAAGCGAATACCCATTGTAATCGAGCAGATGACATTGCTGATGGCCATGCTCAGGGAGTATGAGATATTTGTGGGTGCGCCACGTTTCAATGTCAGTCCTCTGATGAAAGAGTCCACCTCTTGCTAAAACAAGCAAATATGCATTGATAAGAAACCTATCGCAAATCTGATTGATGATAATCTATAAGAAATCAACATGAAAGCATCGATCATTTTTCTCTCTAATTAAACTCTGGGTTCAATGACTGGAAGAATCCAGAAAAAGATTTCTTTTAGACTTTCGGGATCTTATCCTCTCTACCTACCATGATTTTCGATTCCATGATCTTCTTTCCTGCTCCCAGATACGTCATTCCCATGCTTCGAAGCTTTTCATGGAGGAATTTTCTTTGGTCCTTCCATAAAGCACCTTCGGTGTTTATAATGCCTGCAAGAATTATGAAGCTTAAATTAGGAAAAGGGTTGTTGAAGAATAGTAACATATTAATAGAATTTTATCAATAGTATCAATTTCAATATCAATTTGCTGATAGTTAAGGACATAAAAGTGTTCCTACTTGTATTAGGTAACCGCGTAACATACCTTTCTAGTTTTTCAGAAATTTGTAAGTTGTTTGTGTTTTGATAAGATGAATCTGACTATGGTGTAGAGAAGAAAAAGAACAACATGAAACAAGAAGAAGAACAAGAGGAAGAGGAAGAAGAAGACCCGCGACAGTTGAACCCTTTGACCTAACTATCAGTAATCGCGGCTGATACTAATAAATGTAGTTTAGTCTGAACTTACCGTATCCACCAAGGATGTTGTTGAACTCAGTGTGCGGTCTGCCGGTGAACTCCTCTCGTCGGAAAGTCTCTCTTATTGTACGATAATCGCTGAGGACGACAACAAGATGAGTTCCAAGTTTGGCGCTGAACATGGAACCATACTTCTTGGCCAAATCCGCGTAGTGCAGATGGACCGCTTTTCCCTTAAGGAAAGGAAGGTACCCGAGAATTGGTACCCCCCAAGGTCCTGGGGGCAGGGATCGCACCTGCTTCACCCACTGAAAAATCCGCACAACTGCTAAAACACTGATGAAGACCAGGAGGGTGGAAAGTGTATCAGTCCTGATACCACCCACCTGCGACAACCATTGAAACGCACACCTCGCGAACATTTTGAACCCGGTTTTTCTCAAACAAGTATCAACCGATCCAGCTTAAAAGTCTCGTCTTAAGTTCGTAAGGAATATATTAAAAAATATATTAAGAAATATTCTCTTCTCTTTCTTTTGTGATTTCTTCAATATAATTTCTTTCAATATAATGTTTATTGATATTTGATTTTGCGTGGTTCACTGCGTAGGGCGCCAGTAATATCCAAGTGGCGCGACGCGATTGAAATGAGGTTCGCGTTCTGTCACAACTCGCCAAAATTCTCCTCCACTGTCGCGTGTGCGAGCCACGAGAGAATAGAGTGTACACTAACATACACCTTCTTGTCCTTGCCTGTCTTATATAGTGACTCATCAGCCTCTGACCCACGGCGAGTCCGTAGGGTGGGGTTTGGTGGTGGCGCTCGTTCACGATCAGTATTGCGGGGGTAGGAGAGGTTAGCGCGTGGGGTGCGAGGGCGGGCCCAGCCGCCACCGTCTCGTTGGCCGAGGTCCATGTGATTTGGTCCCCGTTCTGAATAAGTGGGGGATTGTCCTGCCAAGTGGGGCTGCCGTGCTGAGCTAGCCACTGTCACGGGGACCTCATAGGGCCTCCAGCGGTGTGCGGTGGCGGTCTTCTTCCTCCCGCGTGTAGTTGCCTCATTTTCTTCATTTTGATACCACTACCTTGCCATCATCAGCACGTGGACTTGATCTCACCACGTGGCTACCACTGTGCAATTTTTGTGTTCTCTCTTTGTGTGCAAATCTTTCATTGACGTGGGTCCATGAGGTGTTTCCTTATTTGCAAGTTCAGTGTGATTGTTGGCAATTGGGGGAAGAATCAGATTCCCATGATTCCATTTCATGATTGAATTTAGTGATGCATAACGAGAAAATACGAGACAAAAATTAATTTGCTTGAAACATGATTGGATGAGAAATGTTATAAAGGTAAACGAGAATCTCGTTTTTAGCGAGACAATTAAAACGAGACGATGATTCTTGACCGATTTTTTTAATGTTTTACTGACCTACTTAATGTTTTGAATACAGGTTTGTCTCAAACATATTGAATGTATATTTGGGACAGTCTCATTTTTATCTCGTATTACTAATAAAATTGAATTCATGAGTTTAGAAAAAGATTTTCGTTTTCTTTGAAATGACACTGTTGAATAAGGTAAGCAAAATCAGTTTATTTGTAAAGAACGGCTTTGGTGCCAATTGTTCAACAGTGTCATTCCACTTTTCCCCATTGTCATTCCACTAAGTGCAAACTCTTCACTTCCAGCACATTGTTTACTTTTCAGTTACTGGTGTAATTGACAATTCCGTCATTTTTGAGTGAAAAATCACTTTTATTTGACAATTTTTATAAACAGATGCACAATTAAGTTATCAGAAAGATTAGACAGTTTTTCAGCAATGTCTAGATGCACTCGTTGAAAAACATTCTTTAATCTCTATAATTAAACTTCATCTATAAGAATTTTTTCTTATAAATTTAGAAAGAAATAATGCATTTCAAAAAAGTACATTCTGCATATGTTATTGACAGATATTGATGATTTTTTTCCTTTGTACTCAAACTTGAAAGCAACTAATTTTATCACTATTTCAGTCTTACGAAAGATTGGAGTGTAAATTTCAATGAATGAAGATTTATTTTCAGCAAATGAGGCGTTATATGAGACCATTTCTCATCGCAGCATTCATTCATGGATTATTTTTGCTTACTAAAGACATCCGCAGGTGCGCACTTATGTTCCCACTATGAAGAGTAGGTTACCGACCTACGTTCGATCTCTCGATCCATATCCATATGAATTGTATTGAAGGGAGCAATTTGCTGTACTTTCCAATATCTGCACATTTTCTACTGCAAGGAAGGCTTTCCAAGAACTGGAAACCGACTTATGCTCCTATATGTTCTAAACAAATAGAAAGAAAGATGGATCGAAAGTAGAAAATATTTGCTTTCTGATATTTTAAATAATCTTATAAAGAAGGGCAATCTTCATAAAAGCTCGACATGCATCTCTTATAGTTCTGCCGAAATAAAACATTCGACAAGGCATGAAATTCACGTGACACTAGTTCTAAGAATTGGTAGGAATTTCCCTTACGAGAATCTCTCGTCACTGAATATGTCAATGCACTATGAATATATATATATATATATATATATATATACATACATACATATGTATATACATATGCTGCCTGAATATCAGACTTATTACTAAACCAATAACTCTTATCGTCCTTGATAATTCCTTACGATTCTTTCAAACGTGTTTCTCGCACGTAAAATCATCCGCGTAGAAATTCACAAAATTTCAGAGGAAATAACTGATTATTTCTATATCATTATCTTTTTATTTTTGTTTCTGATGACTTCTCGAGACAGAGAAATAAAAATATTACAACCACTCGATACATAAAAACTTAAAATATTCTCGATCGTCTAGCCAAGTGGAACTCATATAAAATGTAAATTCAGTAGACTAATAATGTCCCGCTCTGGAGACAACGACCGATTGAATTTCATTTAAAAAATCAAGTGTTGTGTGAAAAATTATACCTAACAAGATAATGATTTCATTTTGTATCTATTAGTGACAAAAAAAGCACAGATTTGCACATTTAGATATGAAAATTACACACTGAAATATTCAAGATTGTATACTCGCTCTTATGAAATATCGAAAGGACATTAATTAATGTAATTTATCACTTCCAATTGGACTGATAGGTCGACTACGCGTCTTTTTACAACTTTGATTCATTGACCGCGAATGCTTGTCGCGCGCGTGGCAAATTGTATTGAAAATGCTTCGACGAGTTTCAACGAAATTTTCGACAGCTTAAAAGAAACCACATTTCTCACGAATACACTGAAAAAATGTGTAAGGGCATATTTAACCTTTAGAATTTTTGTGACATTTTTTTTAACGTATAAGTTCAATTCAAATACGACAAATTCGTCAATATCAAAAGGTCTTTTTTTACATAAATGTATAACGAATCTAAACATAAAAGAACGTTTTTCATGCGTAGAAAACTTTCATCTTCAAAATAACAATTATGACAGCTTTCAAATACAGTATAATTTCTTTCAAAAAAGTGATAGCAGTTATCAAACAATTAATTACAGAACTAATAACTTTGTTGATGTACAATTTAATTGTACAAAGTAATAGCGATAATGCCTGCAGCGGACAGAATGCAATTTGGAAAAAAGGAATTTCCTGAAGGTAAAGATCAAATGCAAACACTTTATCATCTAAGAAAAAAAATGAAGCAAAATCGTTCAAAGTCACTTTGGTACGAGTTAACTCGGAAGAGTGAGAATCAGAACATGTTCGTCACGTTGTTTTTAAAGATGTGATTGACAAATATGGGAAACTTTGGCTTAACTGATATTATATATTTTTGAAATCGATTAGTACATGTGTTTTTAATAGAAAATTTTAACACCGATTTTCATGTTAAAATTACCTAGGAAGAAGAAAGAGTTTTACCTCGAGTTTTACTTTACGCGTTGCAATTTATTCATAATTTATTTTTAAATTTTAACCACACTTGTTCATACATTTTTTATTACTTTGCAGGAAAATCTCTATCTTCAAAAAGTTGCGAGCAAGTTTAATTTTTTTAATCTTATATTGAGCCCTTGTCTAAGAACTATAATATCAGGATTTTATAGCCGAATATAGCCTAAGTTCTACTTTATATCACTACCACTTATACTTCATTTCGTCGTTATCAATTTCCTGTTTCCATTTCTGGTATTGTACAATAAACATTAATTTCATGTAATCAGTAGTGAAGAAACATTTACGTTCACCCTGAAACACATATATTGAGAATTTTTACTAGTGAAAATATTAAGGTTTACAAAAATATATAATACTTTAATATACAGTCTATCTTATTAAAGTTTCATATACTTTTCCGAAAATTTAGTACTGATCTTATTAATTAGGACTACAAATTTTGAAAAATGAAATCTATGAAATATGCAATCTGTCAAACGATTCGTCATTCCATCTTCATATTCGCGGTATCTTTTATCTACGTTCTTCAATCCCAACTTTGCTGGCCGTGAAAAATATTTCAATAAAATTTGCTTCGTGCAATATCTACTGCTCCAAGACCAGAAATTCCCCGCAAACTTGGATAACCCCCGAGTTCCACCCAAGACCAAGTTCAACAAGAATCGTCAAGAAATTAAATTGTGAACGTGTTATCTTTGAACAAAACTTAATTTTATAAGCAGAAGTCACGTAGAAAAGATGTGATTTAGAATTTGAGGTTTGCTTTTAGAGGTCATATAAAATTACATGAAATATTGTTTGTCACGCGCTGACTATTTTTATATTCATGCTGTCGCGAAAATGCAAGTCTACTGCTTTAAATTGTTTCCTGCGTTTTGGTTTATGCGACTTTAATCGCTTTTTATATACACAGTACATTACTCTAAATTTGACGAAGTATATATCATTTGTTTCAAGGCCTTTGATGTATTTGTGATATGTGATTTGCCAAATAAAGATTAAAATTCAATGTCTAGTTTCATAAATTAGATCAAAAAGTCATGCATAAAACTGTATGCACGTTTTTATTAATTTCTGAATTAATTTGCGAAGTAAAAAATATCGATTAATTTAACAGTTATACAGTAGATGATACAATGATTTTCCTAGATTTCCTTTTAATCATCAGACTGATCGAAAATGGATTTATATAGATGATTCACTCGAAGACTTGCTAGCGAGTGTCGATTTTCTGCAGAAGCATAAATCTTCTTCAGCGAATTTTGTAGGTCCTTTACACCTTACTAATTGTTTTATTATCTCTTAGATTTGATATACTCATTAAGAGCAAAGTGCAAAATATGAACAAATAACTTAATCACAATTGTTCTCTGTACTGCATTTATGGATTTTGAACCGGGAAACTTTTAGAATAAACAGAATTGGCAGATTAGTAAAAATTACTATATTATGAAGAAAAATAGATGGCTACGCAAACAAATATTTGAAATATCGACGTAAAAGCTGCCCGCTCTGAAAAAGCACATTCTCATCGGGCGCTTCGCGCTCCGTTTTAAATATTCTTCATATACAAATATGTAATAATATTCTGACTCGAAATTTGAATAATTGTGCGGTAAAGTTGAAAATAGTGTCAATTTGACACTAAGAACTGATGATGGTTAAACTTTTTCGTAATAAAGACCTATATGTAAGTAATTCTAAAAAATTCGAGATTAGTTTAGAAAATAGAATGTACGAGACTAATAAGGAACAAAGAATTCAAGAAACAGAAAAACTCGAGAAAATGCGCACTCTTCTCAATATCTAGAAACCTCTCGGCCGCGGCGCCATGAATAAATTGACTGGCATTGTAGCGAATGATTAAGTTTGAATCTTGCAGTTGAACGATCTAAGGAAGTGCATACGTGCGTCAGGTCGCGCATGGGGTAAAATTGCAGGAGTACAAGCTCACGGTCGTAATAAAACGCATGCAATCCACAGAAGATACATTTTTTTTATTTAAATAGCATGCACGGTTCATTTCATTTAATGGAAAAATTTATCAAAGATACTTTATCTTAATTTTCATATCTTCAAGTTCACCTTATGTTCTCCAAGATTATGTTTTTACCGAAATATTCATTGCACTTTAATGAAACTGAAATTTTCAACGTTGAAATAAGTTAATTTTTTGTAAAAAGAAGGACACCTAAAATTTGATTGAGCTAAATAGTTCCAGTCGATGTCAACAGACACACAAAACAGTTTCAATCCTCTATCACACTAGGATCATCCCCAAATCATCCCCTAAGTACAAAAACAAATCATAGCAATTCCCCTAACTTCGAGACATCAAAATCAACCCCTAAGGTAAAGGATTTTAAAATCGATTTTCAACTCCAACTCTTTATCCTATTATATGTCTCATTACTTTATTTATCAATTTAAATTCCCTTACCACTTGAAATTGTTTTTTCACGCTGTTTAAGGAGGAATAATAGCGATACGATATTGTCTGGAAGAAAAGAGACCTTGGGGAGATTCAAAGTGCATCGAAAGCGATCTCACTCGTGTGAGATCGTACATATGTTCATGCAAGGACAACATTCTTGTGATAAAATCGTCGGCTGTATGCGTATATATGTACTGCGTTATCATACTTCATTAATTTCATTATACTTCAAAAAATACCTTTAGACGTACGTTTCACATATCTCACCTGTTGACCTTGGACGATGCCACTTTTCTCATGATTTCATTTCTTGATCAGTGATTAATTGCATTTCACAGTAAGTGTGTAAAAGGAATTTAATAACAAGGTTCATATTGATTCAATTTCATCTACCTTATAAAACTTTATGTTACTGAATTTTAATCGATTATATGAGTTTACTCTCTAAATCGGAATCATGTAGGATTCCATTGATCCAAACTAAAAATGCAAACATGTTTTCTCTGAGAGATGAGTTTAATCTTTATTGAGGTCAGTGAATGTCGCTAATACGAATTTGGACTGTATCACGTGCAAAACAATAAGTTTTTAAAGAAAAAGTTTCAGGGAAGCGTTCAATTTTCCCACGTCATCAGTAATTTTCTTCTTCATCTTACAGCTTTTGAGTTTGAGTTTTAGGATGTCGTAGATTGCAGTCCATAAATTATATATTATTATATTATATGTACAATCATTCACTTTTGGCCCCTTCTTTCTAATGTGAGACTTTCTATTCATTTTTATTGGAACAATCTTTAAATTAGAAATGATTAGTTCCCCTTCCTTCTGGATAAAATTATGCCATTTGCGAATGACATCTTGGAAGTTAGAGAAATTTATGTAACAGTCATGGTTACATGAAGAGAATTTAAAGTATACTCGAATTTGAATAAATCAAGTCATATATTTGCTATTAAACCATCAACCAATCTAAATCTTTAAAAAATACGATCAAATTCGTCTGCATATAAGGAAAAACATGCGTACACGCAGCTATACACACAGACAAACATTCAAATGATAAGAGGATTTTAGCTGAAAATTTAACAACTACTCTATTGTATATATGCACTGACACGTTACGTACTGTCATGTGCTTGTAAGTCCAATGATTGAAGCAGCGTTACATGTTACATACTATGTCATGTAAGTCAATTGATTGAAACAGCATTACATGTTTTGCGTGGGAAACTGTCGCGAGAATCCAATAAAACTCGCTTATGGGCACGTGCCCCGTCCCATCGTCGACAGAAGTAATGGCGATAAAAACGGTAGGCTGCGAAGAAAGACAAGGAAGGAAGAAGTAAATGAGAGGTAAAAGAGGAGGTGGTGGAAGACGTACAGTCTACGTTCTGTCTGTGGTCACGGAGAGGTGAACGACCGTCATTGGCTGCTCTTTGAAAGAGAATTTCTCTCGTTCGTCGAACCGTGAGGGCTGTAAGCAATGCATATTACACAAATCAGGAGGAGCTGTGCCAAGATAAGAATTAAAACACTGTCACGTTATCAGAGTATGGAATTTTTAATTTTCAAGCTCGGCCCAAAAAGAGAATTATGGCTTTTCATAATATTTGTATGAAACTAGAGATTCAAAGATAGAGCCTTTGATTTTACAGATTGGAAAGATAAAGATGGATTTTACATGAAAACACCCTTTTAAATTTGATCAGACCTAAAGTTTAAAAGTATTCGAGGCACGTTTAGTTCGAGGAAGATGACGCTGCGGAGATACGATATATGGAAAACGGTTACGGAATCAACAAACGATAACTGACCTTCCTTTCATCTTTTCTCGTGAAGTTAGACGACACAATAAACCGTCATTGTTGATTAGATAAGCGTTAGGCAATTATAGGTCATTAAACTTAACAGCAATTTACCGAAATAGATACCTGCACTGTTAGAAATGTTCGGAAATTCACCAAGCTTTTTAAGTTACAAGAGTAACGGAAAATTAAATGAAGATTCAGATACTTTTTAATAATCGTATTTTTTTACCAAAAATTAAGTAAATCTTCCTTAAACTTGTCTGAAAATTATAAAATAGTGAGGGAGTTACCGTCAATTATATCTTTAAGTTTACGAAACAGTTATATAATGAAACTTGAAATTTCCGACACATACTGCTTAAATTTACAACAAAAATTGTTTTGCTCCTTTCTGAGATAAAACTCGTTTATATTCAAGATTTAATAGATAATTGGACGACTTATTATTGTACAGTAATAAGTATTTAAATTATTCTTTACTATATTTAATTCTCAGAAATATGTAAATGCCAATGGGTCAAATTATGTTCGTGGATGTCTCGTTTTCTAATAAAAAAATCAATATATAATTTTGTCTGCTTTCTTTTATTTTAATAAATGGGAATCTTGAATTCAGATTGCGATTCGGTACTCGAACGAGCAGCGATGGTTTGCCAAACGGTCAATGAACTCGACGACAGGTAGAGCCCCACAGACGTACATTCATGTGTACATATACATCTTATATTTGTGCTGAAATGTATGAGGGTATTACGTGTAATGAAATAAGAATCAAAAGAACTAAGAAGTGCACTTGGAAAGAATAAGGGAGGTCGAATTTTGATATGAAAATTGAAGAAAGATTCGGTCAGAAAGGACTTTTCGTAAAGGGAATGTTTTTCCAATATCCTATCCTATCTTAAAAAAGTGGTGTAACGAAATATCTCGAAAATTTCGCATTGTTGTTGCAAACCTGATTAGCTTTTGAATGACTTGCAGAATGATGGTCAGGTGATGAGGATAATCAAGATGATGATCAGGATGATGATCATCATCACCAGCATCAACATCAGCATCAGCATTATATAATTAGGTACTTGAACGAATGGAAAGCATCGAAATATGCAATTTGCATCTTCCAAAGCTAAGTGATGCAAGTCGAGCCGAAAAATTCTCGTGATCGATCGAAATTTGTCAAATTCCAAGCCGAGGTGTTCTTTATTTCTTTCTGTTCAGATCGTGTCTTTAAAAAAACTTTTAGAAATTTTAAAACAAACATATATAATGTTAAAAAGTTTCTTTCCATTTGATCACAATAAACACCAATATTACAAAAATTGATTAGAAAGGAAAGGAAATATACAACTCAATAAAACGAATTCCCCTTCTTTAAACAAAATCTTTAACACTATTTTATATCACTTTAAAATCCTATTTTTTCCGAAATTATTTAAAAATAACGAAAAGAATTTGAACGAATTTGAATAACGAAAATAACTTGCTCGACATTCGACCGATCTGAAGCTCTAAAAAGATTATCAGTTTTGTCACTATACAAAGTATATCTGATTTGTTTCCAGTTGAAGTGCGAGTAGTAAGGTGGAATTTTGGATCCGAGATGTAAATTGACGAGTCTTGATGATGATTATGATGAGGATCACGACGATGTTGGTAATTGGGATGATTGTCTCGTACTTCAACTGCAATACATTACTTCTGATCATTGTTTACATGCGAGGGCATTGCCCGGATGCCGATTACCTTACAGGTTACATTCCCGGTGCTCCACCTCAACCAAGCGTGCTGCACCTTGCATACTGCAGCATGTACATACGCTCTTAAGTAGGTTTACATGTACTTACATACGAACCCGTCGCCAACGCCGTTCTATTCTGCTCCGGTTCGGTCGGTCCGGCGTGATCGGCCGTTTAAGTTGATCTACTCGAGAAATCCTCAGAGTTCGTCGAACTATACGATACTAATGGTATAATGGAGGAGGCCTGATCGAGAGTGAGACCGGGGGCAAAAGGGGACAAATATCACATGTCTTGAAAAAAGACATACATTATATAGCTGAATTAAAAAATCTTTATCGGTGTCTTTAAAACTTTTGACAGTCTTGATTATGGAAAAGGTTAATAAATGCTCCTAGGTAGAATATCATTATCTTTCGATTTATACGATGACAAAGCGGACAGAGCGAAATAATGTATAGAAAATTTTGTAAGAAATTGTATAAATGAAAAATGATTAATTTTGAGATGATGCTTTTGAGATTTAAAGAATATAGAAAATCGGATGAAGAGAGACTCTTTGTCATTGTATTAAAAATTGAATTCGTTTTCTTCGATCTATAATTTTATTCTACGTCACGTGGGTTTTTCTAAGAATTATCAGTTCAAAGCACTAGTTAAGTATGCAAAGATTATATCAAAGTTCAGAATTCCTTGACTATTCGACACTACCTTGAGCATAAGTAGTAGGCAATTATTAGGTTACTGACCCGATCACTCGATAGGTCTAAATTTGTTTTCACTTTTCACAGACATTTAAATAGTTGTGGCATTTAAAGAGATTTTCTCATTAATAACTTTTTGTGAAATTTCGGTAGAAAATTTTCGATATAAAATATTTTATTTATCTATACAGAATATCAGCTGTACTGTATTTCATCTGTAATTCCGTTCATCTGTAAAATGATACGGAATAGAAGTTTAAAATTGACTTTACCAAAATGTTTAACCTGTCAGTTTTAATTGCCATTAATGATTGGCGCCTATCAAAATTTAATGAATTCCATTTGTGAGCGCATCACCGTTAACTCAGAAGAAAGTTAGCGCATTAAAAATGTGAACTCTAGTCGAGATCTCGTAAAGATCCGAAATTCGTTCTGAAAACAGAAAGAAAGATATAAATACTTAAAATAATAATTTATAGCTGACCATAAAGTTGAGAAGATTTAATTCCACCCATAACTAAACAATAAATATCCCCGACTGACTTTTCATCTCCATTTTAAGCATCAGAATTAAAAATGCTCGCAAAATGTCAATACTCTTAAATACTTTAATTTGAACAATTTTACAGACAGAGTCAATGACCCAGCACTGTTTTTGTCCCCTATGAAAAAGGGCAATTTTAATAAAGCCTTTTAAAAATGGGACCAAAGGTCACACGAGCATTTTGCAATCTTCAAAAAATGTACCAGGTTAAAGGTTAATTGAAACATGAAAAGAGATCTAAGATGAACTAAATTTTAAGTGAACTAGGTGCAATCATCTAAATGCACTCTCAAGGATCAATTGAAAGGTCAAATTATTTGGGTCAATATTAGAATCAGCGATTCTAATATTGGTGGTAATAAACACTTTGGGCGGTGGGTATATACATATAAGTTAGTTTTATTTTCAAATATATAAAGAAAGGATCAAAGTGGGCCGAATGAACAAAGGATGCGAGCAAAGTGAGATTTTAAAAAGTGGGACAAGGGCAAAATGTGGGGTTAAATAATCTTTGCTAGAAAAAAGTGTAAGAAAAAAAGGAACAATTTATAGGAACAAATGATTTTCAAGTGTGAATGAAACAGCTGAGGTGAGAATCAACTGAGTTAATAGAACTGATATTAGACTCGAGTTTACCACACTTTCGACATGAACGAAACGAAAAGGTACCGATATCGACAACTGAGGTTTCTAACGGCTAATAATTGTGGGCCTGGCAAATCTTTTTTTGGAACGACTCCGTTATTCCTTTCGGCGACGAATGTAGTATCCGGACTCAAATCGTCCGTTAGAAATCGTCTTGGTCCCAACGCTCCCTGCATCGACTAACCTCGATGGCCACCTGCTGTATGTATAACATTAAAATCGCTTATTTTCGAGTTGATGTGAATTAATTGCTTTTCAAAACAAAGGATCTTCAAGAAAATTGAAACGGGTGAAACATTCAAGAGAACAAAAGTATTAAAGTTACTCAACAGTCAACACTCATAAATCTATATTGATAAATATAACAATGCTTCCTTTAGCATTAAAATTGGTAAATTTTCATGAAAACTGGAGGGGATGTCCCAAAAATGACTTCCGATAAGTCAGTGGTGCAAACGTAGGCTTCACAGCTAACGACGAGGACCAAGAACTAATGTCGAAAGTCGAAAGTAAGATGATGGAGTAATCAGTAAGAATAAGCTTTCGAAATTCGAATAATGTGCCTTAATCGCACATGTAGCATTTTTCGTACAACGTAGAAGCCGAATGAACTATACAAAAAAACAAATTCGAAAAGAACACACGTGTCAGAGAAGAACCTTCCTCTTCCGCCAAGGCCTTTCACGATCGATGATCTTTGGGTTGTTTTATCGTTCAAAAATTCTTAGTTCTTCGATCCCTCCGTTCGTGACAAATATTTCTTTTGTGTATGCATTGAACGAAATAGACATGTGCTTGTTAATATGTATATATACAAGTAACGATGTTAACAATAAATTAATCTTGGCACAAGTTACAACTTGTAGACGCGTAGACGAAAGAAGCCTGGACCAGTCAAGGTCTCATTCATGCCAATGACGTACAAGGTCTTTTGAAATTTACGCCTCAATTCTGAACCTTTATTGCCATTCCTCTTATGAAAATTTTTACAACATTTTTATTCAATTCTTTACTGCTACTATTTTTCTTGCAAGGAACAAGCGTACTCTGAAATGTGTGCCGTAGTGCTTTTCAAGTATATGATGAAAATTTTTCAATTTTTCCTAAACTGCGCTGCAATTTAGGGACAAACGTGTTTAGGAATTATTGGCAGTTTAGGAAGAATTGGTATTATAAATATATGTAAAATTGTGAATCTATAAGCTAATTATTAAAAATCTACTTTATTTATGACAAAGACGAAAGAGCTCATTCAGTCGGCCATATTTCGATCTGCCACTCTTTCCTTTTACCATGTGAACGTGGACACATGAATTTTCATGGAGGGGAGAGGCGTGTTCATTGCCCCTCCAATCAAGTACTCAATTTCAATAAATCGAAAAAATTTTCAAGACTGGGTGTGTAAAATACAGAACGCGTGTGGCTTGCAACATTTTTACATAAGGCACTCGAAGGGTGTTTTCCGTTAATATGCAATTCTTTTTTCTTTCGTAACTTCCAGCAATTAATTTCCACATCATCAGTTTTATAAATTAATTTTCTTCGGATGGATAGACGAAGATAATAATAATAAGATAAGATAATCTTCGGATAACATCAGACGAATGCTCTCAGGTCAATTAAGTTCTCTCATTATTGTGAATAGAAGGGACAAATTTATTATAGAAAGAAGAGAAAAAAATGACTGTAAATAGTACTGTTCAGATCAAAGAGTGCGTTAAGTGTGTAATATATGCACTTCTGAGTCTCAGCTAGAGAAAATTTCTCTGATGGATTTATGCCTTTGCGAAAGGCCAATAAGCTAATAAGTAACTGAAGTTTATCGAGGTGAATGCTACTATGTTACTATATTACTATAATTTTGCACAACGCTTTGAAACGTAATTTGTATCGTGTTTTTAATCATAACTTCAGAAGAAAAATTGATTGTAATGTAATTGTGAAATTAGATCGTTGTTGAGTGAAAAAAAAAACGATTATTCTTCTCCAATTTAAGAAAGAAGATGATGATAATGCTGATGGACTTTTTCTCTTAATAGGGATTGATTTGATTTTGTGAGCACATAGTGAGTTTTTCTTCTCTTCTTACATGTAGCTCATACTTGTTCTTATTCCTCTAGAGTCTGCATTCTCTGCGTGATTAAGGCTTTGTGATTTATGGAGCTCTGTTCAAATTTTCTTTTTGCGAAGCAATTCTTTTTTTTCTGAGAAGCATAAAGTTTGTCCAATTTATTCACGAGCAAGAAACACATAAGTATCGAGGACACAGTTGCGGATGCTGCTCGCAAGGAAAGCATCAGTTGAACTGATCGGATGGTTGGCCAGGCTCGAAGAGGGTTTTGTCAGTGTGATAGCTGGTTGTTTGGCAGGTTGTCTGGACGATCACCCGTTACAATCACTGACCACTGTCAACGGGTCAGTAACCTCTCGAGGCCCGTTGCACCCAAAATTTTAAAGCACCATGTCACGAAGTCCACATCCATAGATGATATCCAACATCCTTTCAGCTTGCTCGTAACCTAACCAGTTTACATATATCTTGATCGATTCCATCTAGTCGTAATATCCACTTACATTCACCTACATAAGTCACAAATTCGTCAATGCCGAAACATGACATATATGTATACTGAATGTTGAAAAAAGAATCAGAGCGACAGTCTTAAGAGATTTTTATATTGTATTTTTGGAATGCTTAGTTTATAGAAGATTTAATAAATGATAGTGAAGCTAAAAAGTCTGATGATCATAAATCATAGGAAGAAATTTTGTGCAGAGAAGAAATGAAGGTTAGCCAACTAGATGAGCATGTTCAATGATGCGTGCGATCTTTTTAAAGTCTCATTAAGTAGAACGCCGAAACTGACAAGAAATGACGGTGCATCGATTCAAAGGATCGTTGATAAAAATTAATCGCACTACTCTGCAAATTGCAAGGTGACATTATTCCGCGGCATTGTTATTTTAATGATTATTGGGTCAGATTATGTAATATGTTCGGTTTAATTCGCTTTGTCAAGTCGATCACGAAGAACCGATCCAGCGTGACACCTTCTGGCTGATGCAGCTTAAAAAAAGTGCTGTGTACCGCATAATTTGTACCCGTTCATATGAAAATACTGCGTAATTTTTTAATCATATGCGTATACGAAGAAACATTTTCGTAAGAAGAAAATCGCTTTCTAAATTTCACGTCTGGACTTTTAAATCCATTAATCATAAATAAGAAAGTACAGAGATCACTAGAATCTATATACAATATTAATCGTTATAGTAATGAACAGTTGATCAATTATCTAATTGTAAACATGAAATCGAAAGATTTTCAGCTTTTAAGGATGTGTCATGTACAGGATGCATGATTTGCATGAGTCATACTGAGGTTAATAAAACTTTAAGGTCGAAATTATATAATCGCCAATTTTAATATTGGATGTGATACTCTGAAATATATGGATGTCGATCCAAATGATACCCAGAATTTCGATTAGATTTTTATGGGGTTAGATAGTCATTGAAAAAAGTTAATGAATCTCTACCAATCATTTTAGGTCTTTAAACCAAGAGCACGTGGTTCTGTCTGTCTCGATAATGCGTCACTCAAACCGAAAGGCTTACCCTGAGCATTAATCGGAATTTATAGACGTCGAATGATGTAAGTTGTCGTTTTTAATGAACATTAAAAGACGTAATACAACAGTCATAGCTCGACAAACTTCATGTTAATTAAAACCTCTTATTAACTCCTCGTTAATAAAATATTTCATTAGTATTAATGCAGATTTGCTGATGAATGAGGTGATTAATACCTAATTATTTGACGGTTGTTTCAATTACACTGAAACCTCGATATGAGTCCACTATATTTTTGTAATTCTGAGAAGTTGGGTTGTTCCCAAACATTGATGAGGTAAGGTGAGGAGTCGAGAAGAGAACACTGGTACATACGCTGTTGTCTTACGACCTGCACGTTCTCTTGATATGTGTCCGCTGACAGAAATTAGGGGACTCATATCGAGGTTTCAGTGTAAAACATGGAATTCAAACATTGCTCTGGAAAAAGTGTTATATTCATTTATCGAGCGATCAATCCGTGCAACCGTCAAGAATGCGAAGAAATTCAAAGGAATTTCAAGATATTTTAAGGAATTTCATTTTATTAATTTTAAGAAACTTCAGGAAATATTAAGGGATTTCAAGAAATTTTAAGGAACTTCAAAGGATTTTTCTAAGAGTTCAAAACAGTTTAATGAATTTTTCAAGAATCCTAAAAGAGTTTGGGATTTTCAAGAAATTTTGTAAAATTTCCAAATATTTGTAATTATTTTAAAGAATGTCAAGTGATTTAAAAGCATTTAAAAATATTTCAGTTTTAAGAAATTAAAAATTTTTTCTTTTAATTTCAATAGAATTTAAAAGAATTAGAATCATATCAAATAATGATTGTAAGGAATTTCAATAGATTTCTAAAGAATTCAAGAGATTTCAAGTGATTTTAAGAAATTTCAGGGAATTGATTCTAATGTGGAGGAAATCAAATGAAATCCCTTAAAACTCCTTAAGATTACTGGAACCTCTTTAAAATGTTTTAAATCTTCGGTAAATGTTTTAAAATCGTTTAATATATTTTAAAATATCTTAGAGTTCATTAAAATCTCCTGAAATTCCTTAAAATTCGTTAAAATCAATTAAAAATCATCAGACTGGACGTCTGAAACTTCAACCCAATGATTTGACTTCTATTTTCGTTTCCTTCGGCGGAAGTTTTTCGCTGTCCATTCTCTCTCAATGACATTTTCAAAAACTGACGTTTCACGAGTAGATCAATCGTTTTTTAAAACGACACGATCCCAACAGAAATAAATGAAGATACAAACATCACTTCGGCTCGGAAACTTTGACAAATTTCGATCGATTTCGATCAATCACAAGCATTTCTTAGCTCTCGACATGCATATCACTAAAGGTGTTTGAAAAGCGAGCTTATATTTACATTTATCATATTAGTATGAAAATTCGAACTTGTTAATGACTCTCTCTTGAAACATTACAAGTGTGATATATTTCCTCACGAGTTAGGAAAGTCAGAAATGCGTAGTAAGTCTTGTTCACTGCGGAAGGCGGACGAAAAAGGGCCAGTCAGTGATAGTCATAAACCGCGATTGAAATGCGGACCAACTGCGTAATAAACCGCGGAGGTGCACTTGTTTATGTAGAACACGAGAATAATTAAGAAAGAGATAATTATTTACATAGGTGACATAACGACCATCCCACTTGTTTCAATTGCATGTGGGATCAAAAGGCGATGTTTAATTTATTTTGTGTCTCTGTCTCATGACGTATTAGATTGTCCATATCTAAAGATCTTTTATGCATTCAGTCCTTAAAAGAAACTGTATAATATCATGAAAATTTATTCTAAAAATGTATCCATTTTTAAGATCTACTTAAAATTTTGTTTAGACTATCGAGATTAGAAAATGATAACCTTTGCCTGAAAAATTGGAATGCTCCCAAAGTTCTAGAATTCCAGATTCAGTTCATAACCGAAAGAAAAAAAGAATAAAAGCTCACAAAATTAGTGACAAGTCTTTTGTGCGAATCCTGATATCTCCCCTTCTGGAAGTTCAATGAATGGACCAAAGCTATTGAATTTTTTTTTAAAGACGATTCCGTTAAGAGACCGAATGTTTGAATCTAAGAAAACCTGAATATCAGATGGCGAAATCATGGATTGAAGAAGCTATTAAGGCCTCTAATACCAGAAGCGAGATCTTTTGATATCCAGACTAATAACGAAGAAAAACGCTTCTAAAAATAGGGCCACAATAAAATAGTCTCCGGCATAATGCTCGGAGAATCAGTGTCTCAAAAGTAGGTTAAATCGAACAAAAAATAGTAGGAGGAATGTTATGGATATCATTAGCTTTAGATTTCATGCCCTACTGGTTTGAGAATGAGCATTGATTCTAGTTGGTGAGGTCTTGAAGCGGAAACTTCGGCTCCTGAGAAGAACTCCTTAATTCACAACTGCGTCTCAGCAATTTTTTTAAGTGCGCAGTCGAGTAAACGTTTATTGATATTATACGCGTGCAGGCGATTTATTCACGAGTTTATTCAGCCTCGTACATAGTTATGGATACACGTAGGAGCCTATGTAGTATGTATAAAAGGTGAATGACCGGGTACACAAGTACCCGGAGACTACGTCCTTCGTGGACGGTTCACGATATCGTAGCCGACTGACCGAAAACTCAATTAGCCTCGACACAAGGAAGGGAATTTAAGCCAATTCGAGGTCGTTGAACCCACTCAGGATCGCCAGTAAGTATTGCAGCCACCCTGCATTTCAACGAATCCACACGAGTATCTTCTTGAAGCTGTTTCGCGACCGTTGCGGACATCGACTTGTATTCTGTTTTCTTCACAAATGTCCTCTTTTTCCTTTACCTGCTGGCTTTTTCTTCCAAAGTTCATGTTCCGTGAAAAATTCGGGTTTAGTAGTCTTAAATTCAAATTCGCAACCTGATTTTCGTGGGTTCAAGAGATGAGAAGGCTAAACTAAACAATTTTGATAATTTCAATCTAAAATGGTTAAGTTTAAATTTGTTTAATTTCAAACATGAGAAAATAATATTTTATAGTCTATAACGAATGATTTAAATTTGAAAAGGTAAAATATTTGAATATACAAATTAATTTGAATATTTTTATCCAAAATATATTAAGACTTTTATTTAAAGATTCGTAATTTAGAAAGATTTTGTTATAAATTACCCATGATTATTGTTTTAATATTGATCTGCTACACTAACAATTTCAATTAAATCATTATTGAATAAAAGAATGATTTGTAAAGGGTTTTAGGATTTGCAAGAGATTTCATAAGATTTCAAGGGATTTGTAGTGATTTTAAAGAATATATCAAACGAGTTATTTAAAAGGATTTTTGAATGATTTCAAGAGATTTCAGGAGAATTAAAGAAAATTTTTAAACCCGGGTTATCTAAATGTGCTCATATGGTAAGTGACACATGCCTTTAACGGCCAAGCCTAGAATCAGTTAAATAAAAATTATGAAAAAATTCAGAAATAATGTATGATCATTTTCTGATAGATTTTAACAATAAAATTTTTTTTAATTTTTACGATTTTCTCGGTTTCTATTCAGTATACGATAACTTATAACCACACCTTATGAGATACGAAATAGCCCATTTTTGATCTAATCCACATATTGATTTTGCGGAATTCTAAGCTTTTTACATGAAGATCAAGAGATTTTAGAAAATTTAAAGAGACTTTAAAAGATTTCAACTGATTTTATCGAATTTCGAAAAACTTAAAATGATTTTGAAGAAGTTGAAAGAATTTCAAAAAAAAATTCAGAAGCGTTTAAGAATTTTCAAGAAATTTTACATAATTCCTAAGATTTCAAGTGATTTTAAGGAAAACTGCTTGGGATATGACAGGAATTTAAAGTTTCTTTTTCAAGAATTTGAAAATAATTCAAAAGATTTCCAGATATTTGACAAAAGTTATAAAATACTTGAAAAAAGTTTTCTCAAACCGGAAATCCACTTCCAGCATCAAAAATAAAATCAAGGACAATTCCCGGATTCCCTTAAATTCCCGCACAGTAAACACCCTGTACAACTTAAGAGGGAGGAAAAAGAGAGAGGATAGAGGGGTGTAGAAAAAATGGAAGGCTAAAATGACACAATGAGACGAAAAATATTTAAATAAGCTCAAATTAATTTAGAACTGCACCTTAGGGCGCGTGGACAGCTTATCTGGCATGATTGTGGCAGCACGCAGCTGCTCTTACGGTCGATCGATCGCGAATGTCGTTGTCGATCGGATCAGAGCAGATCGAGTGCAGTCATGGTGTAGGGAAAGGCAACAAGCGCAACTAACCAGCCGCTCTAGGTATACAGTATATAGTATAACTATTGGGATATCAGGGCAATGCACTTTATGACGACAATAACAAGACGGTTGCGATCGTACGAATGAACAGGATAGACCGATCGGCGATCGTTTGCTCATTCCATTCCTGTAACTCGCACCTACGCCACCTTATAAAGTCGCGCAAACTCGTCAGTCGAGATTCCTATTCCTAATGAATCGATTCACGCGCGATGACCGCAATGAATAACGATAATAATGTGATAAACGACAATAAGTTTATTACTGTCATGATAAACGACAGTGCTGAATTTACATATTTCCGAATCCACTAAATTTGTCTGATCCATTATTTAGAGTCATATTTTTTTCCTGAAATGTAAAAGAATTAAATGCATTTTAAATCTGCTTAATATAAAAATATTTTTCAATACGATGTTTTTGTTTTTCAATATTCAATGCATTAAAGTGTCTTTAAGAGACGTTGACAAGTAATATACGAATGATGCAGAAAGCATTTTTACACTTGTCAATAGAAAAATGGTTTCATTTTTTAATTAAGATAAAATTGTATGATTTATTTTTGGGGGGAGATAAACTTGCAGAAAGCTTTGAAAGTGCGCGGACTTGAGAAAAGTAGGCGACTAAAGAAAAACCTCGAGAGTCCTGCTGGTTGAATCGAATCGGTGAACGGTCAATGCTCGAGTGACCTGTAGCACCTGTACAAGAACAACAGTAAAAGTGACAACGCATTGGAACAAGTCCGTTGATTTGATTCAATCAATTGAGGGTTGATTCAACAGTCAGGGGTTCCTTCCATCAATTAACTTTTTAAAAAATATTATCTGTTTCCGAGTTTATTTCTATAAAGTTTTGATCTTTCCTTCTCTACTCTCATCATTTTAATCCTCCTGCTATTTTTCTCTTCGATTATAAGCTCCTTTTTTTGCCGCCTATGTGAATCGAAAAAAATAAGGTCTCAGAAAAAATTAGGTCTGGAATGTCGGTTCAACTTTATAGACAGGAAAAAGATCGCTCGCATCTAGCATATCCGTACTTCCGAGGCCAACAAGAAACATTCAACCTCAATCCAAGCGCAGCAAATGCCCTCGCGGATTAATTTTCTGCTTAGATCCGAAAAATCAAGACGATTTTTCATATGTGTGTACCTATACATGTCGAATTTTTGATACACAACTCCTTGTTGTATAAATGTACATTATAAAACGTTTTAATGTAGACCTGTCGATTCTCCTTCCTTACCAACGTCTCCTCTGCTGTTTCCTATTCGTATCAAGTTACGTCTAAAGCTAAACGTTGAACAGAATTTTTGAACCACTCGCAGTTATATGATCACCGGCGACTAATCACGCGACGCTTATGTCTGCATGTGAAAGAAAAATGAAAATGCCAGGAAGGAGTGGAAGGCAAAGAGGAGAGAGCGAGAAAAGGTTAACAACGGAGAGGGAAACGAACTTTCGGTACTGTATAAAACTCTCGCACCTTAATCACTTAATCGAGGGGTCGAGAACCTCTACATTCACAATCACTTAGAGTTCAAGACGGATTCGATCATATGTAAGAAATACTCTACGTGATCAGACGAATTCTCGAACATTTGATGTTGTTTTTTTTATGTTTATACGACTGATCAATATTTCTAAGAAATTGTAAACTGATAACTGATTAGCACCTCTGAATCATTTTTCTGTGGAAGAATCTATTGAGAGGACGCGTCATAGATTATCGATTCTTATGAGACTCATAAGAATCAAAATTGATTAAAATCGACTCAACAAATATTACATTAGCAGTTTTCGTTTGTTACTGAATAATTTTTTACGAGACATTAGCAGGAATATAATTTGATCGATAAATCTAAAATTTTTTTAATAAACCTTTCAACTTTAAAGACCACTCTTTCGCTTAAATAATTGCTAAATATCCTGAATAAATTCTAGGCAAAGTGAACGAATGTATTGAGCAACATCTGTAATTTGTATAAACAATTGCAATAATTTAAAATGAATGCATAGTTTAATCGTATTTTTTAGTGATGCACGCAAAAAATATTCAATGGCTGAATTTACCATTTAAAGAAATGCGTTCAATTGGGGGAAAGAACATGATAAAATGTTTGACAAAATATTATTTTTTGTCATAAAAGTGAATCTAACACTGGAAAATATTTTTTCACAACCCCAACCCCTGTTCAATTATGGGAGGAGTGTAATTGTGGGCGTGTGAAAAATAGTTTCACCTGAAATTATTTTTTGTCAATCAAATCATTTGTCAAATCAAATCCAAAACTGGAAAACATTTTATATTTTCAAGTTTTAAATTCCTCTTTCTGAAAAAAATCCTATGGGATTTGCGTAAATTTACATAGGTAAAGTTGTTTTAATTGAAAGTGGTTTCTCTCGCGTGTTTGTGTGCAAGAAAGAAATACGAATGGGAACGAGAAGAGCAAGTGATGGAGGGCTACGACCTGTGTTTATACTTTGTCAATTACTATCCATCTCTGGTTGGTCGATCAATGACCACGTGTCCTTGAAACATCGGAATCATTCTATGCATTTTTAGACTTTACTATCGCGCATTTATATTATTATATTGTTTATGTGATCGAAAACACATTAGCAAATTGAATGCAAAATCCGAGACCAGTCCCTCTTCTTTCACTAAAAACGTATATTCTCATTCTTCGAGAAAATTCCCCACATTCGAAGGTCCAAACCTTCGAAAATGGAGGATTCGGGTCGAGGTTGAACCTCGCAGTGAACCTCTTTGCTTTTTTCTTCATTTATCATTCGGATGTTCAGATCAAAAAAAAAAAAGAAAAGCTGTATGGGTATTGAATCCTGAATAAATATTTTTAAGCGAAAATATTCACCAGGTTTGGAAAAATTAAAGAAATGAAATCTAATTGGAAGATTTATGATTGTATAGAACATGCTTTTGTTTTGGCCATCTTTACAATTAGTAGAGTTTATTCGGGGCTGGGGTCAACAAGAATTCTATCTTTCATTTTAAATTAAATTTTAATTGTCTTTTATGTTTTTGTTGACTCGTAAGTTACCCCATGCATAATTTGGGAGGGATTTCCTTTGGAACAAAACAAGCACCCTACGACAAGCAAATGCTGGGAATCCCCTACGTGACTCGAGGCATGTGAAGCAAGGAAGGACATAACCAAAAAAGAAAAGAAGAAAAAAGAAGATGAGAATGATAACGACGAGAATCACAAGGAAGAAAAAATGAAAAGAAAGGAGCAAGTTGGTAAACAAACTTGTAAAAAAGTTAACAGCGCTCGAGGAAAAAACCCTGACCAAATAAATGATGAGCAGAAGCAACGATCTCTAGATGAGAGATTATTGGTGATTTTATTAGTAAACTGGACAATATTTTCAGAAGAAATTGCCTTTTTTCTTTTTTCAAGGGAAATAAAACTGCAGGAAATGATTTCTTAGCCACTAAATTTGAATCAGTTATAATTGTTACTAATTTTGATTAGTGACGCAATTCGATTTATAAATCAGTTATTTTCTACTGATAATCAGTAAAAAAGGACTGATTTATTGCTAGAATTGAACCACTAATCGAAATTAGTAAAAATTATAACTGATTGAAATGTAGAGTGTATAATAAAAACGAAAATTCTAAAACTGAGTACATGTTGCTGCTGAATTAAAAGACATCAATCTTGATACTCTTAAGATTTTTGTTGTTGTTTTTTCTTCAGTCACATGCTATGAATTTATAATAGACATATGACATTAAATCAGAAAATTACCCCTAACATTGAAAATCCCTGATGATTCTATGTTTTTTATCCTTGACCGAGAGTTAAGAAATCGTATTGAAAACGAAATTAACATAAGCTTATTTTTCTTGTAGTTAAGGCTAAGAATATTGAAATACTTGAGGGAATTCTGAGCAACAAAATAACTTGTCAGTAAAACATACGTGCGTTAATTACGTATATAATATAGATATATAAATTCCTCTGACGTAGAGGTATAGAAATGTACATCACAGGCCTTCCATATTTGAAATTATAAAACATCGAATTCGTCAGCTCAATTGATATAATGGTTGCTTAAAAAGTATTCATTTCAATGAAGCTCTTTATTTCAGCAAAAGGAACGATGAACCGATGCGTAAAAAAACATTCTTTAAGGAAAGTTTTTAAATATTTTTTTGTTTTTCAATCTGAAGAATGAATCTTAAGAGGTATTGACTTTATTTCTAAACACGCCGTGAGAGAAAATGATAAAAGTCTTGTTTAATACCCAATTCTCTTTTTTTTTTCTTCGCTGTTAAATATCACGATATTTTTAGCTTTGAGTACAAGAGAAATAAGCTGATATTAATTTCATTTCCAATACATTTTCTTAACTCTAGGTCAAGGGTAAACTACAAAATATGGAATTATCTTGAGAATAAAGCCAAAGTCTGTCTTTAATTAGATACGGGATATCTTCAACACTTTCAAAATATTTATGTAAGAAGAATTAAAATTGATTAAGACCGATTCCATTTCAAATAATGCATAGAGAGTTCTAGTTCTTCATGGTGTCAGAATCTTTTAGAATTGAGAAGACTTATTATCAACAATAAAATTGTGAACCCAGTTAGAGAATTCTTGGTAAAATTTTTAAGTCTAAGGAATTAAATATGGGGCGAGTTCCACATGAATAGGAGGGATGAAAGTTTTTGGTGTCTTTTAGCATTGAGAAGATTTATTATCAGCAAAAAAATTTTGATCTAACGAATTAAGGTAATTAAAAAATCCTTGGGACAAGAGAAACTCAATAGACGTTAATTCGAAAATATTGTGATTACTTTTACTTTTATTTTCAGAGTACAATCTCAATTTCGTTTCGACTACGTTTGATTATCCTTGAACTGTCACGAGGACAAACGCGTTCTTTGGTCAAACGTCGTTTTAACACGTGTTTGAGCGAATCTCAGAGTATCTATTGCGCATTATTGCGAATTAATTCAAACGCAGAAGAATTTAATTCAAATGCAAAAGAATATATTATACAGTTATAAAATATATTCAAAACTCATAAATAATAACTCAAATGAATTTTCCAAACCGTGAAAAGAAAAAAAAAAAAACAAAGAATATTTTTCTCGTATATGGATAAAATAATTGGCTCTGAAAAAGCCTAAACTCTCAAGGAATTTTTCGTCCTTACTCATCCCTGCTTATTATTAGTCACATTTCTGGGAATTTGTTCCTTCCCAAAAGCGTTGCGTCATCTACGTATTGGAATCCTGCCAATGTCGGATCTTAGAATTTTTGTTTTTTTTTTTCTTTCCATATAAAATCTCAATAATCCAAGTATATCTCCTGAGTCAAGTTAATTTATAGTAACACTATTGATATCATTGACTTGAAAACAGAGAATAAATTTTTCTAATTTATGCAAATCGCTGAAAACTATTTTCCCTTGTCATTGAATTTCATCATACATATTTCCGCGAAATGCCTTATTTTCAAGAAAATGTTACATCATCATGGGTCATGGACCTCATGTCTTTGAATATTATTACATACATATTTGATTCGATCACATACTTGATCTTTCAAAGTGGAAAACCTTGTAAAATACTCGACCATTCATCCTGGAAATATAGTAGTAAACAGTTTAAGAAATTAAAAATTATTCGAAGAACTTATATCATTATGGGAGCAATCAAAGACGACGACTTCTTTTAATTCAAGGGCTTACAATTTTAAAACTACAGTAAAAACATTCACTCATTTTTTATTTGCCTATTTTAAAGTACAAACACGTGTCATCAAAAAAATGCCAACGTAATTTTAAGTACACTTTAATTTAAGTGTTTTTAAAAACAAGATCACAACTTATTAACCCGGTCAAATTTCACTTATCTAGAGGCAATGACTCCAAAGAGTAATTAAAATCTCGGCATGCGAGAATCGACTGTTAACTACGCATCGTAGTAAGAATACTGCTGTGTGTAGTTTTCAATGAAATTAGATAAGCTTCACAGCTTCTCAATGAATGAAAATGAGAACTACTCTTATATTACATAGATACGCTTTCGTATCTGACATGTGCCCTTCTAAAAATCTGATACGAAAGTACGACGCGAACGTTCTTCGAAAACAAGTGCTTACAAAGACAACAGCAAGTTATAATAAACATCTGAGATAAAATTTAGATCCACAAATAGAAAAAAATATGGCAATTTTGAATAACTTAATGTCAATTTTTATTCCTACAGAATTTTTGCCCAGAAAAGCGAATCTGCAACTTGAAAATATTTCCCTAATTGAAAAAGGGGTAGGGGTTGTGACCAAATATTTTTAAGTTTGAGATTTGGTTTTTTTGAGAAAAAGTAATTTCTGGTAAAATATTTTTTGTCATACCCCTCCAGTCACATCCCCTTCACTAATTAGAAATGGGTAGGAGATGTGATAGAATATTTTTAAGATTTTTAAAAAAGAGAAAGAGGATGTGACCAAATATTTGCATGATATTTTCAGAAGATAATAAGTAGCGATTTCAGAATCTTCTCGGTTCACAGGACACTTTGATTTTAAATTTAAATAAGCTCTTTAAAAATTTTAATTTTAAGATACTTCACAAATAATACAGAAGAAGCTGAATTTAATGATGATCGAGGTTAACAATTAATTAAATTGAAAGAGGTTATTGAACCTTAAAACTTTTAATTTCTAAAGTAACCTTTCATGGATTCCGAGATGGATTCAAAACAATTTCGAAACAAAGGATTTTAAAATTCTTTAAAGGATTTCAAAAGTATGCAAAATTATTCCGAATTTTGAATTTTTGAATTATAGAGACTTGTAATTCTTTGTCCAATTTCAGGAATCTCAATAAGTTTCATAAAATTCCACAAAATTTCTGAGAATACAACAAAATTTTGTAAAATTCCTTAAATCCCTTAAAAGTCTTTAAAATTACTTAATATTCCATAAAATAATGTTAAATCTTTTTAAATTACCTAAAATCCCACAAAATATCGTCAAGTTCCTAAAATTTCTTAAAATTTCGCAAAAAATCGTTAAACCTTTTAAAGTTACATACTTAAAATGCCATAAAAATGGTTTTCACTATAAATAAAAGGAAGTTTTCTATCGAGAAATTTATGATTACACTCATCTCGCGATCGAGAGCACTCCGATCGAGAGCATTTTTCACGCTTGACTGATTCTACGTCCCCCCCCGAGCGTCCCTCGACAGACTACACTAAGTGCCGGCGCTCGCGAAGTCAATGCCGTGGTGACGTCAGAGTGCTCGGTCGAGCTATTTTAATCCCATCCGATCGAAGTCACTCGACCCCCGAGCGCTGCTCTCGATCGCGAGATGAGTGTATTTCGCAATTTCTAATTCAGTCTCGAGATTAAGCAATACACATTTTTCTTGAAATAAATTGAAGAAAATTTACAATTAACTTTTCAGCAAGGGAAAGGAAGATAAGAGATGAGATCTTAAAAATAAATTGATTACCATATTTGCCATGAATCACTCTATGAATACCAAAAAATGCTGCTTATTTCGCAAAGTATGACCAGCAGTCGTAAACGTAAGAACGTAAGGTCCCTGGCCAAAGGCCCAAATCAATTTAATGTTATGTATCTGGGTATTTGGGCAGTCTCCCAGAGGTAACCTTGGGCCCATTTTCGTATGAATATACATATGTACATTTACTTGCCACCCTTCATCAGTTTGTCTTAAGGATATAAATTGTCGCGCTCTCTTAGCATTTTTTCACCTTTCACATGTTTCGAATTCGAAATCGATCTAATAGACCAACAGTTCGACCTTCGCTTATGTAACAGTTCTTCCACTTATGGTTTTTGGGCACCTAGTACAGAATGATAAATTTGTCTTTCTTAATTGAACTTTTACGAAACTTGTATTGCTGAAACAGAACGTTTGTGCAATTATATAGATTGAATTCGTTAGTTCAGATAAACCATCTCAGCAAAGACGCAATTTTTTAATCCGGTCTATTGACCAATCTCAAGATTTGGACATACCTTCTGTAATTCCTTGCAACTTGGACCTGCGGAAATTAGAATTCTACAAAATATTTACGATATCAATCTATCATCAAGAGATGGCCTTGGTCTTATATTAGAATAAATGGCCACTTTCACACTCAATTATTTCAAAAATTTGGCAATAAAATTACAATAATGCAAAAACTTCTCTGTATATTTTAAATGGAAATTTTCTCAATGCTATGCCATGCAAAAATAAGATGCCTTCTATGAATTAGCGTGACACAGCAAAATAAACCTGTTTTCTGATTTAGCACCCGTTACAATTTCTGAATATTTCAGGACTGCACCAATATTAATATTGGTTTATTAGTTGCGCTAGACTGAACCCACTAATAAAAGGCTGCTAGTTTCGCACCACCTCGATTACTAACTGCAGAAATCAATAACACAGGAAATTTTTTTACAAATGTTCCTCATTTCCACGGCTCATAAACCTGTAATACCCGCCAGTTTTATAATTTAGATCTGCTTTCGTTCGCTTTATTCAGCAATTGCGTTCTAATTTTCTGCATAGAAAGAACTTTCAAACAAGAATGATGATTCCATTACCAAATATTTTTAAACGAAAGTTTTGCATAATTAGCGAGATAAATAAATTCATAAATTTATAAGAAAATGCAGTAATAATAAATACACCTCGAAATGCATTCTTTTTGCTTCCTCACAGAGGAAGCTTTGTTTTCGATACATTTTCCAATATTTTTAAAATCGTTTAATTAAACTTTCCTCACGTGATAAATGTCTAATACAACATTCTAATCAATTGTCCGTGTGTGTGTGTGTGTGTGTGTGTGTGTGTGTGTGTGTGTGTGTGTGTCGCCATTGTTTGGCGCCCTATTAACTTAAAGACAGTTGTATAGATAAATTGATGTAATTTGTAGGATATGTTGGCACCACCAATATCTCAAAACGTGCCAAAGGATTTTCCAAAATATTGAATTTAAAAATTTTTATGTACATTTTGAATTTTTGTAAAATTGATCTTTCGACTATAACTTCTTAAATAATGAAAATTCAAAGCTTATGTAAAGGAAAGAAAGATTCCTTGCATCGAGACGAATCGATTGACCTGTAAGATTAATGAATTTTATTGAATTTTAAGAAAATTATGATTATTTTTAATTTTGAAAATTTTCATTTCTAAATGCTTCCTCTATGAGGAAGCAAATTTATTTGCAATTATCATAATGAGGAAGCAAAGTGCTCAAAACATGAGCACAAAAAAATATAAATATAGTTAAATGGAACACCCAAGATCGAATTCACAGCTAGTTTAATAAATAAAACTGTTCTGTTTTAATATTATTTTCTGAGTCAACGAAAAGAATTCGACTTTAATTATAGGGTCGATAAAAAAGCTATTTGGCCAAATACGAAGAAATGAAAGAAAGGTGAGATGGAGCGAAAAAAGATAGGCAGGTAGTTCTTTGGGTGAGTGGTACAGATCATGATGTACAAGTGTATGTATATGAGTATATAGACATATATATATGTGTGTTAAATACGAAGAAATAAAAAAAGAAGCTTAGAGCTAAGAACCATCGCGGAATCTGTGTTTTGAAGCCAAGGTCCTCCAGGCATTGCCGAATATTACGGCGCAACGGGTAGAATGTTAATGCAGGTCGGGTTGTTGTCGAGAGTATGCTATATGGTATATTACTTGCTCGCCCACGGTCAACGAGTACAAACCATAACGTGAATATGCCGCCAAAAACAATGAAAAATCACGAAGAAAAAAAAAAAAAAAAAAAAAAAAGAAACACGCAAGAAGAAAGCCTAACCATGTCCCACAAAGATCCTTCAATCAAAATTTCACACTCATCGATTTTCGGCTTCAAAACAAGTATCTAAATTTTTCCAGTACCCTCAACATTACGGACTTCAATCTAAAATAATGGTAAAAGCCATGCACCTTTTACTTAAAAAAAAATATAAAAAAATTTTCTTTAAATAGTCATAATTTAATTTTTTTATTATAAAAAGAGTTTTCTGCTCTTCTCTTGTGAAAATTTAGGAAAATAAGAGAATCAAGTAATAGGAAGAAGCTAAATATTGATTTTAACTTAAAAGTTCTTTGTACATGAAAAAAATGGGAAATAAGGGTAGAAATTTAGTGAACTGAAAAGTAATCGATGAAGATAAAGCACAATTGTGTTGCCGACCTTCGGAAAAGTCGAGAACTGCAGAGAGTTAGATGAAAAGAGTGTCGGTTTTATATATGACATTTTTATCCTGAAAAGTATCATGTAAGATAAGATGTATGTAGTAGGTAATGAAAAGAACATATTTTATCGACAGTCTTGTCAACCTTGCTCCGGATGTCCTATGAAGCCTTCACCACCTCAAGATCCATGCCCTGCGAGATTTGAGTGCCCTCAAAATTCACCACGACGAATATGCATTGTACCCCCCATACAACAAGGTATTTTCCTTAAATTTATTTAAATTATTAACAAAAATTATTTTTTCCAGAATTGTTTTGCAAAATTTCTGTCCCCACTTTTAACGATTTTTAGGTAAATTTTATGAAATTCAAAATATTTTTAAGATTTTAAAAAGTTTTCTAGAAATTCTAAGAGATATTAGGTTATTGTAACTGTTATCGTGTGATTTCAAAGAATTTTGAGGGAATTCAAGAGATTTTTATGATTTTCAATAGATCTTGTGATATCCTAAAAGATTTCACAAAATTTGATGAGATTTCTAATAATTTAAAGGAATTTTTCGAGATTTTCACGAATTTCTCACATGGATATCAAGAGATTTATGATTTTGAAGATTTTTGTAAACTTGAATCACTAAAAAATTAATGAAATTCCACTGATTCCTAGGTCAAATTCCACTGATTCTTAGTGGATTTTCACTGAATGAAATCTTGAAAAGAGAGTCACTGAAAATCAGTCAACTTCCACTGAGTTTATCAAGCCTTTAATAAATCATTTTAAGAATTACTCAATTTTGACGTGGACTTAATATATAGACTAAAAAAATGAAAAAAATGATCTATTAAGTACAGTTTAAAACAATGTTTAAATGTTTAACTAGGGCCCCGATGGAAACCCTGCTGCATCCGGAAAAACAATTACCCTTGTCCAGCCCACGCTCGTCCACGTAGAACCCTCAAATTCAACGATTACGATCTGGCCTTCCAGTACTAGATCAGCAACTAACCCAAAATTAGAGCATCCGCATCTGAGAAATTGCCCCAGGCAGAAGAAAGGAAACCGGCCAAAGTCAAGTTCTCTCCAAATGAATAGAGATTGTGTCGATTTCAAGGTCGCTGATTTATCGGCATACGGCATGTGAACGAACTCTTTCAATTTTATCAAAAGTTAAGAATATTGAAAGTCAAGGATATCAAGAGTCACTAAATCACTGAATCAGCAACCCATTTTATTCTGGAAAGCTCTCGCGACAAAAGTTCGAAAGAGCATGGTTCACCAACCGTGCCAGGGATATCAAGTTATCAAAGTTTCTTTACCGAGGAGAGAAAAGCGATATAGAGATTGTTGACTGAGGATTCGACCTCACCATGATCAGCATTGAGAATGCATTAAAATTTCTCGAAGCAATCCTTAAACTTAGTCTCATAATTAGGGGCCAAGTCTTCTTGTTATTTATTCGATTTTATTAAATTCAAGACTTAATTTATTCAAGCTGTTTTAGTATAATATAACATATAAAAGGACCGAATAAAAATCAAAGAACTACTAATTTCACTTTGTATTTAAAAGGTGGCAATGTAAAATGAGTCACACTAAAGCATTTATCATTTATCTAGATTTTCGTCTTGAATCTAACTTCAGCTCGTGGTGCTGTTAATTACTGCCCTCCGATTTTTCAAATCTAAAATAAAATTCATAAAAGCTGTTCTTTATCGTTAAATTTATGAACATGCGTTTCGAAATACGATATTCGTAATAAACGTTATTAATCTAATTATAGAAAGAATAAGAGCTTTCATGAATGTACTCGTATAGACTTTGAATGCTAATTGTAAAGTGAACCTGCAATTTAATCGAGCTTTCCATTCAGGAATAAAATTTCCACGTGCGTAACGCAATCATTTGAGAAATTACCCGAGAGGAAACGGAAACTCGTGATAAAAAAACAGCATCATGGAAAGAAACGGATCGTATTTTTGTGGCCGCGAAATGCGAAACGTCCTTTCCTTTGGCGACTCGCATTCGAGCTACGCATATCACACGTGCGAAGATATAATTGTGAATACGCACTATGTGCACTTCTTCGCTTCATGGAGAGGCAGATATGCGAATTCCTGCAATTTTTTCATTTCTTCTCTATTCGTTCATCGCCATTGTTTTAAACTTAAAACCGCATCTAGTCAAAAATTGTTCAAACGCCTCTTATTTTCCCCTTCACTTTTTATCTCTTTTTCTATATCAGAGTTATTTTTAAATTCACATCAGAGAATGTATTAGATTATTGTTTGTAATATTCAGAATTCTGTAGCCCAAAACCTTTCTTAGAAAATTGAGAGTGATCTGGGAAGGATGGCATTTCCTAGGAAGACCTGTCCTCATAATCGACAATACCAATAATACTCATTAACCAATAGACGCTATATATGCGCTGAGAAGACTGAGAATAACAAAATTCTTCATCCTGAATCTGAATTCTGAACCCATTCAAATTTTTATCTTCTAATGGGGGAGCTCATTCAAAGCGACATTTAGTTATCTTGTCTGATTCTTCTATGACGTCCTTGGAAGACGAGAAAAACAAAATTCCTCTTTGATCTATTGATCTTCATACCCTCCCTTACTAGGAAAAATTTTCGAGAGGAAATAAGGTGATTTAGTAGAAGGTAGAGCACAGACAACAGAATAGAATGGTATTTGGATAACTAAGTCTAGTGCGTCACTTCGGGGGGAGAGAATTGATTCTTTGAAAACACGTGGACTACTGGACTGTTGACTGTAATCTTTTGCTGGTAGAAAACAACCACTTAATTCTTGAGATAGGACCAACGCCATAGAACATTATATGACGCACAAAGTCTATTCATGTCATTGAAAAAAAATAATATCAGTAAAGAAATAATTGCTTTTTGACGAAAATTGTATTACCAAAATATAATATTGTGAAAAAAGCTTTGGCAATTCGTAAAAGAGAAGCGAATATATATAATGTGGGATAAATTAAGTGTAATCAATTACTTAACCACAAAGGTGCGGTTAAATTGTGTTCACGTATATTAAAATTACATCATGAATAAATGGACTGCAATTACACAATTACCTGAGCTATAATTATGTCATTATATTAACCACAATGAGAGTTTAAACGTGATTGTATTAAAATTAAATTTTTAAACAGAACTTTTAACTTTTATCACAGTTTAAAACATTTTTCGGTCGCCCGCTACTGCATTGCTTCCAAATTATATAAAAGTGAGGAGAGAGAACAAGTCGCGTCTTTTTGCTATTGATTCCGATAATTTTTTTTGTGAGAAAAACGAGTGTACAACTTATAAATCAACATTTTAATTAGTTTTCGATAAATCGATTCTTTAAGTAAAAAAATTGTGTTTTTTAAAGTTAGACAAATTATTAATTTTAATATGAAATATGAAATATTTCGTATGTACCTTCTGCCCTTCTTCACTTAAAAGGGATGTGACCCAATATTTAGTTTCAGATTTTCACTTTTTTTTTCAATGCGTAAAAATAAATTAATATAAGAATGGGCTTCGAATTAATTCGAATTGAAAACTTCCTTCGGATTAGATCGGAATGAAACTGCTTAACTCGGATACAAATTTCAGAATGATTCGGAAAATTGCGAACTGATTCGGAATGAATTTCAATCCGAAGCTTTCGCTAGGGCAAATACATATAGCAGATTCTAGAAAAGTGCGTATACATAGGAATTTGGAATCATGGATGATGGATCCTGGGGGGCAAAAAAGGTTTTGTATCCGGTGATGAAAAGAGTATGTCTGGATGGTCTGGAAACGCGATACGAGAACGTGTGTGCATAATAAAATCGCTTAGGGTCCAATCACGTGTTTGGAATGTGCGGACCGTGCGAACGAGATGCGTTAAGCAGAAATTCCAGGAGTTTTGATTAACGAGGATGCGAGTGGACGAGGCAAACTGCTATAAGAATTTTCGAGAAGGGCCTAAGTGATTTTACCAAGAACAACCACATGGACTTGATTTGGATTGGCCCGTTTTACACTCTTTCATTATACCTTCCCTTCCCTTTGAGCGTGTTATGTGATCAGTGCGCCTTCGCCTAGCCTTGGCTTACTCATCCAACGACCTTCCTCTCTTTCCCACTGGTGCTTTTAGCTCGCTTCCTCTCAAGCAATCTTCAAGCAGGGGTCGATGAACTCCACCAGGTCGGTGATGAAGACGGCGCGATAGTCCCGTCACTCCCAGGTCGGAAATTTTTGTCACACTCGCTTTTCGCTTTCGATTTCGACGCCAAGGATGGTCAACCATCTACATAATTGATGATATTATTATCTCATTTGTCGGGTCTCAAGATTTATGGTTTCATGGACCTTTCTTAAACAAGGTTTGAGAGAATCGAGAATCGTGGAAAACACGTCGTAGGAAATTTATTGAAACTGGTTTTTTCTGTTTTTTTTTTGTACTTAGGAATCTCATTTTCCAGTCAGGGTCGTTCACGAAAGTTCACGATTGTATCTGATTGAATCAAGTTCACGAGATATAAATATTGTGTAACTTTAAAAAGTTATTTAACACTATCGGATGGGACTTTTCAATATTTCTTTTATTTTTTTATTTTTATGTGCCCTTTTTTTAATTGATTTTTTCTTTTAAGAGAGCTATATGTATATGAGTATGTCTTCGAAAGTGATCAAATAATCATTGAGTGCAGAATGCAGATGATGCAAGAATGATGTTGGATTAAGTGAGTTTTAAAAAATATATTTGCGAAAGTTCAAATATTCTTGTCGAACAAGCTGAACCGGACTGAAGTATGAAGACATTTTAGTAAATTTGGCATTTGAAAAAAATATTCAAATCTAATATATTACGTCATTATTCTGTCATTAGAAATTCGTCGAAATTTGAGGTTTTCAAGGTCATATTAAGTAAAAAATGAGTAATACACAAAATGACTTTCCACTGTATATTTTAGAAGTTTCCTGAGGAGATTTTATTCTACGAGATCAGGTTATTGACCTGAGGAAAACCAATTTGATTCAGGTAGTTTAGGAATGTAGAAAACTCTAGAAAAGACACCAAATATTTTAAATATTCCACCGAAAAAAAATAAGAGAGAAACAGAGAAAATAGAGACCAGAACATTAATTCGAAAAGAATATACGAAAAAAGTGACGTCTTTCATTTACAAAATGTATGTTAATGCATATTACTGCCTGAAGAATTTCTTTTTATTCATATTTCACTCTTTATCCTTTAATATCTTTATGTCAGTTACACTTTAGAAAATATTAAGAGCCAGGTGCATTTCTTTCGACCGAATTTAAAACTGCGCTTTCTCCTCAAACACTATCGAAAACTACACGTGACATGCACCAACGAAATGTTGAATACATATTTAATATTTACTAGCAACCCTTTCAAACAACTTTTACGATTTCTTTTACGGTTTAAGGTTCGAGTTGTCAATGGAAAAATAAATAAGTAACCTTAACCAAAACTTTCTCTTTGCAGAAAATAAAATTCGTAATTAATTTGCAATTAAGATGTTAAAACAAAAGAATAAAAATGGTATGAAATATTTTTGGAAAACAAATATTTAAAGAATTAAGGGGTGAGATTTGAGTAGAATATTTGCCACTTTATTTTTGATCCTACGCTTCTGTACATTACGTCATTGGTTTCTTTTTAATGAGTAGCTAATTTCCCAAATTGAATTAATTTTTGTCATCGATCGTAAAAATGTTTTATCAGGTTGGAAGCGTTCCAAATTGATAAGCATCAAAATTGAATATATAGAACTAAAATAATGTGAATAATTTAAAATTCATAATTTGTGCAGAATTTGAAGAGGAATAAATGGAAAAATTTCAATTTTACAGACAAAATTAGGACCAACTGAAGGTTCGTTCTAGGTGAGTAGGTATATAATTGAGTAGGTCAAAAAGGATTTGATCGATATAAATGAGAGTGTTTCGAAGCAAACAGTGAAGGAAGGAAGAAAGTGGGGAACTCCGCAATGTGGGCGTCGAGACGCCTGGCGCCATAATATTGAACGGCTCACTGAAATCTTTCCTATGCGTATTATTCACACTTATAGTTATATATATTCATCCAAATCTACACCAAAAATATCGCAATTTTGGTATTGTTATCTTAAGACATTAAAAGTAAAAATATCCTTTCATAAATGCCATTAATTGCTTATTTAAGACATATTCGAATTATTAAATATTTTACATTTTGAGATTGTTATTGCGAGAAATTGTTTTATGTAGTCAGTGTTACATAAATTTGGGCCTAAGTTATATTTAAGTGTCTCCGTCCCAAACAAAAGAATAAGTCTATATACTGAATCATCACAATTCACAAACTACGAAGAATTTCAATTCTCAGGCAAAATTGAGTTGCAACGTTGCTGGAATTAAATTACACTCACAAACTGTTATGCTTTTTTTGATGTGTTTCTTTAATAGAAACAATCGTTAAGGTTAATAAATGAATAAGAGTGCTTATTTGCGCAAAA
>CAJFCO010000131.1:3908740-4163286 GCA_904066015.1 Synergus gifuensis
TTTGTTTTTTTGAAAATTTAAGTTGTCGGTGCCAACTTCCCGGACATTCGATTTTCATATTCTTAGAATTACATTATGATATCTGAACAGATTGAAAGTATTCCAACCACGATGCTTCAAATTTTTTAAAGTTTTTAATCGTCGTTGCATGTTAGAAAGCGTTCCATTTTCATTGCAGACTCGAAAGTGTTCAAGATTCTGTATTTACAATTTGAAATTGCAATTAAATGTATATTTTTTATATATGTATTTAAGTTCGGATTGAAATATGATTTAAATAAAAAACTGCTTTATTTTGTTTAGAAAAGTTTCAAAAGTGTTCTATTATAGAAGAAAAAAGTAGTAGCAAGAAAAACAAAAAAAAAATGTTTTTTGAATTGTTGAAAATTTACTAATTTCCAGATAGTCTTGATATTCTTTATATATCTGGAGATTTCAACTAATTTAAAAGAATTTCAAAATATTTTAGAAGAATTCCAAAAAGAATATAACAATTTCGAAGGGATTTCACAAGATTTCAAAGATTTAAAAATATTTTTAATGAATTCAAGAGATTTTAAGGGATTTTACGGTAGTTCAAGGATTTAAAAAAATTTTTAAGTATTTTAAATGGTTTTAAAAAAATTCAAAAGAGTTTAAGGATTTTCATGCAATTTAAAAATATTTTTAAGTATTTGAAGGGATTTTAAGAGATTTCAAGGGATTTAAGACGATTTAAAAAATTTTCAAGATTATAAATGAATTTCAAAAAATTTCAAATAATCTTAAAGAATTTCAAAAGATTTTAAAAGAATTTCAAGAAGTATAAGAATTTTTAAAAGATTTCAAAATATTTAAAAGAGTTCAAGATATTTCTAATAAACTCAATATAATATTTTAAAATATTGTGGAATCACTTGAAATTTTTTCAACTCATTTTATATCCCTATTCTAAAAACTTTTTACCTATATTATTATAGGCGTATGTCATATTTTTTGTGAATATTTTGTAATGTTAAAAAAAAGACACGCGGAAGAAATACTTGGGGTGGAAAATATTTATTTCCCAAATATTCCGAAATATTCCCTATATTCCCGAATATTCTTTTGACAATATATTGCTAGTACAAAACAAAAAAAAAACTCGAAATGTTCGATCCCTCGCCGGCCACCTTTTCAACCCCCAAACCTGAATTGGAAATGGTGCAATTAGCTAAGAAGTGAAGAATCCGATTTGTCTAAACTATTTTACAAAGTGAATCTTGCACTCTTTCTTCTCTGGAGAAAAAGCGATCTGTTGCCTTTTACACCTTTCTTCTGCGCGACGGGGTCCTTGAACCCTTTCTACTTGGTAGAATGTGTAGGCCGATATCAAAGAACCACTCCCCTACTCTGTAATTTCTATGGGCTTTCATTGGCGACTAATGTTCGCGCGAAGGGAAAATCGTGTCAGTGGGTCAATGCAATTTGTACGAGCGAGTAAATAGGTGCACTTTTCTCCGTACACTTTCTTCCCGTAGTAGGGAAATTTTACTTCCCCGGTTTTTTTCCCAGGCGCCGGTCAACGATCGTGTATCCAAAACATTGCGAGTTAAAAATCATCGTCGAAGAACACTTTCAAATCTTTTCTCTAAATGATTGACAATTTTCATCTATAATCTATAGAGAGGATATTAGATAAACAAGAAGTGAAAATAACTAAAAATCCTTGCGAAGTACAACTTTCCTCACTTAATACGTTGTAGGGCCTAAAATGTTGTGCAACACGACACACACAAAAATTTTTAACAATTTGATAATATTTCAAGTTTTTACACGGGATTTAGGAAGATTTTAAGGGTGTTAAGGGCTTCTAAAAGAATTCAAAAGAGTTTTAGGATTATCAATAGATTTCAAATGATTTAGACATTTAATTAACCGACTTAGCTTTTTAAGACCTCAAATTTGTTGTAATAAGACATACTTTCATATAAAGAAAAAACAAAAAAAAAACTTTTTTACAGAAAATTTGGGACCTGAAAAAACTAAATCGGTTAATTAAGAACCAAAGATATGATGGTTCCAAAAAAAAGGTAAAAAAACTTCAAAGTCCCATATCTTCGCCATTTTTTGGAATTTCCAAAAAATATTTATTGCAGTTTTTCTTCACCATTCAAGGACTGATTACGCCGAGTTACACACAAATCCCATTCAAGCACGAAGTTTGCGAATTATCAGTTTAGTCGATTAAAATATCAATTGCTTCTTCATTTTTAATACTTGAAATTGGAGTGTATATTACATCATACTGATTATATAGTATGATGAGGCTGCCACGGCATTTTTCCACACAGGGATGAGATCCGAGTGCACATAATCAGAATTTTATTTTTGGTCACGTTATCAATGAGTCCACGTATAATCGGTAAATTAACAATCGCCATAATACTCTTGAACTGGTACCGGTACTGGTAGTGGTACCAAGTTCGCTTGTGGAGTCACCCATCAGACTTGTTCAGTTGCAAGCATGTCAAGGTCGTTGGAGAAGTAAATTGGCACGTAGATTTAACAATAAAAGTTCGTGGCTACTGCTCCGATGCATAGAAGATTCATGTCTAAAGTACTCATGCACTTACGGTTACATCATCGATAAAAATACGCCAGATTTATTTCACAGAAGAGAAGAACCTCGGGAACTTCAATTTTGAAAGATTTTAAAATATTTCATAAAATGAAGATATCTTCTCCAAATTATGTGATAGAAAACGAGAAGTTCAAATCAGAGAATATTGATCTTTAATTATTGATTGTCAGATTGGAAATTTTAAGGAAGATTTTAGCAAAAATTGGAAATTTTCATATTGTAAACTCTTTAAAGTGCAATAAAAATGACAGTTGTTTAAACTGCTTGCACTGAAGGTAGGCAATAGGAGTAACTCGGTGTAATTCGGGTTGCCTAGTGCAGACGAATATTAGAAATCATGTAATTATTATCCATTTCTAATCTATATATAAGTGAGTAAAAAGTGATCAGTTATTTGAAGTCTGGGAAACTATACGAACCACATTCTCATAAAGAAATATTTAATAAGTTAAAAATTCGGGATTATGGATCTGAAAATATATGAATCATTCATTTTCAGTCATAAAATTAAAAATTCTCCACACGACTTTTCCTCTTTACGGTTGGGGGATATTGCATGACATACAATATGTAGTTCCCAACTTTTGTGAAAAGATATTACTACCTCGGAAGTTCTGACACTTTATCGAAGTTGGGAGAATATTCCAACATTGATTCATAATAATGGAACATTTATCATTTTTAGAAAATATACAAACATGATTATATTAAAGGATTTAGAATTCGGCTGACCTAACAACCCTTAATGACTTTATTAGAGATATATCACGTAATTCACGGAAATTTAAAATTCCTGAAATTGAAAGTTATCGAAATCTTGAATTCCCGAAAAATATTCCCAAAATGTACAATTTTCGACATTGAAATTTCAGAAATATTATAAATTTCAGGATATTAAAATTTCGATAAATTTCAATTTCGGTATTATTAATTTCTTTCAGGAATTTTCTATTTCGGAAATTTTTATTTTTCGGTTATTTTTAACTTCAGAAATTTTAAATTTCAGTAAATTTACGTGAACCCACATATGTAAGACTTATAAAAAAATCTAATTAAAAATAAAACTTTTTAAACTTAGCCAGTAAAAGTTTAGGTCAATAATGATAAAGCTAATAGTGATTGAAGAGACATTTTGATGGCATTAGAGGCTCGTAAATGTCTCGGGGTGACATAAAGTTTCTTAAGTTCTCCAAGTTTTGTAGGAAGAGACGAATATTAATCGAATATTTATGTAAGAACTTTTTTACTGTAATTGAAACACATTCCCATTTAATATAATCACTTAACTTTCCTTTTAATATTCCAAAAACTGTTTTGTAGCTATTTATAATTTCAAATTGTTGAAAATTTGGAAATTGGAAAGTTAAAAAAGAAAAGAGAGAAGAGTTAGATAAGTAAGATTCAACTATGTATAAAAAAGGTTATCTTCTTTATATGTACCTAGAATCTGCTTTTGAATTAACTGCTTTAAGCAAAGTAGATTATATAAATCGATACAGCTTCTCCCTAATATTCTACAAAAGTAATAAATTAAAGCCCTAGGTGTCACTAGGGACAGCAATATCGATTCCAAGTAGAAAATTACATGGGATATAGTATATGGTACCATTAAATTCAAAGTAGGTCTTCGCGTTCTATAATATTTTGTACTCTACCACAAGCTTTGATTATTATATATTGATATATGATATATGTTATATCGTTCTGGTGTACGAGATAAATAAAGCTTTTGTTAATTCATCCTAGTCTCTTCGGACGAGTTTTTTTCTTCAATTTTTTAGTTTATAATATCCCAAAAATAGAAACAAAAACCGTTTATATTTTATTTACTAATGACACTTTATAGAATTCAAAAAATCGAAAACCTCCGCAATCAACAATTTTACAAAAAAATAACTCTTCTGCAAAAGATATAAGTGTGACAGTTTTAATCCGGCCCAATACAGATATACTTTTTTTTTGACTGAACCTTCTGTTCATCCTTTTGACGGAAGTTATTTTTTATTAAAAAATCGTTTCTTGCAACAGGTTTCCAGTTTTAACTGGTTTTTTAATTTTCATTAACAAAATGATTTCTTAAGAGAGATTTTTGTTTTTCTTTCACTCTAAAATAACATCAGTAAATAAAAAAAAAACGGTTCTTGTACTTGGATTCTATTTTTTGGACATTATAAAGAAAAAAATCAAAGAAAATTCGTCAGAAAAGACATTTGCATTATTTTAAAAGCAAATTAGATTATCAACGATAGTCAAAAATGCATACTTATAGTTTACGATGTAACTAACATTATAGTTACAGTGTATATATTATCAATTATAAAAATATAGACTAAAGAAAGAAATTATCGAGAAAAGAGAGGGTGGGTGCGGGTGCGCAACCGCATGCGCCGCTAAAGGTGAAAGACGAATTAGTACGAAAATTTACCGTCTTAAAAAGGCGCTACAGTCTCTCTCTCGGCACGGAGCCGGCTGGGCTGGCCAAAGTGGTCTTTTTCTCCTTACGACAAAAATCGGGACACAAACCACGTTCAACGCAAAATGGTAAGTCAATGCATGTGCTTAACTTGCCATTTAGCAAACTAATGAAAAGCAATGAGTGAAAGTGATGAACAATGCTTCAAAGTTCGACCCTGCCATATCCGCAGTTTTTTTTATGAATGTGTGTGATTATGCAGTACTGTTAACTGCACGCCAAAATCGCGTCTTACCAATACACACCGTTACTACTGTCTCGACATGTACGTTTATTAGTGATATCAAAATTATTGATATCTCGTGAATTTAATCATTTTTTGTCTATTTAATTGTATTATTTATTATTATTATTGTATTATTGTATTGTTTACGTTTTATCTATTGTGAAATACTACTACGGTGAAATAGGGGATATAGAAATCTACCCTTCAGTTTTTTTTATTCATAAAATGTATTTTGGGTTCTTGAATGTTAAAGCTTAATATTACATGTATTACTTGCTTCAAAACCATTAATTCGATTTAAAAGTTGTTAAAACATTAAGATGTTTATTTATAGAATCAAAAAAATTTTTTTTTATACAGAAATATTTTCATTTTGGCTCATTATTTTTGAATTAACAAAATTTAGTTTGCTCTCTAAAATTTTATCTCTCTAAAGGTGAATCAGTGAAATTTCACGGATTTTCAGTGGATTTTTACTGACTGAAATCGTGAGAAAAAAAATCACTGGGATTTAGTGGAAAATAACTGAATTTTAGAGAGTGAAGAATTAAAATAAAGATATATTATTCTTTATTTATAAATGTATTATTTAAAGTCTCTTTAAAGAAATTAATTTTAATATAAAAAAAAATTCTAAGTATTCGAAACATTAAATATTTTACAAAATGGTGCAAAATTGGCAGAACTCCATTTGCTTCAAGTAAGATTTATTCTGCATTGCACCCGAGAGAGCAACTATAAAAAAAGTTACTCCATTTACTGAAATATTACAGTAGCGGCCTCTAAAAAGTTTTTTCATTTCTTTTTGCGGTTTGACACCACCAAAAGCAATATAAAAATTATGTAGGAGAAAATTTTGTTTAGTAATTTCCAGAATAATTTCTCATAATTCTATATTATATAATAAAATATTAGCTAAGAATTCCTCGATAATTTATCCAAGAACTGGTATTAAAGTATAAGGCTTCTATTACAGAACATAAGGTCTAAGATAATCTCCTTACTATAAATAAACCCCGTCTTGAGAAAAATGCTTACACTAGGAATAAAACTAATTAATAATAAAACTAATCGAAAAAATGTTTTGAAAAGGATAACATTGGAATATAATTAAACTCAATTAAATTTTATGTAACACTTAAAAATTTCTAGTTCCCAATATTGAAAAAGATTAAATTAACATTGTTACATTTCCAGGTGCTGGCAGACACAGTGTTGATGGACAATCACCTTCATCACAATCATTATGGCGGACTTTTTCGAAGAAATGACAACCAGGAGAGAATTTTAGTCAAGAATTTAGTCGAGGGTGAAATTCTAACTTACAGCTTGGCTCTAATTCGAGGACGTGCACCAATTTCTTGTTCTTATATCAAAGTTCGAGGCAGAAAAAATACAAATACAGAATGGCCAATAATAAATGGCGAATTTCGAATTCTCGTTGAACTAGCACGAGGGACGAACGAATTAGAATTGGAAGCTGGTGGTGCTAAAACGAGATTCACTTTGGTCCATGAGCCTAGAACAACTAGATTACGAGTCACTCCTGTTTATGTCATCTGTGCTGGTCACGATGGATACTTCCAGGCAGGCAAAACTTCATTTCTTAATTTCCCTGACTTTTTTCAACTTTACTTTTAAATCCCAAACCCTGAATATAAATGTGAACCGACTAATAACTCGAATTTTCAAATTCAGGGACCCAGAGGTGAGGATCGTTCTCCAGAAAGTGCAGCTACAAGAATCGGTTTAGGAGCTCGTCTTCTGCAATGCCTAACAGCTGAAAAACTGAAGGAAGCTGGTCATGGGAGAAAAACCTTCCAACTGGAAAGAGATCTTGATGGTGCAGAGTGTTTAGTAATGCACAGTGCATTAAATGTTGATCGAGCTAGACAGATGACTCAAAGAGAACTTTGGGAAGTGATTGGTCGGGAATTGATGACTGGACCTCTGGCATCCAAAGACCGAAAGTATTTAGCCTTCCTTTCCTGCACAAGATATAAAGGAGCTCCACATCCTAGGACTCATGAAGACACTTTAGCAAGAACTCAAGGTCATGCTGCACTAGGAGGAGGAGGATTAGCTCTTTTTGGATCTGCCTGCCTCCACACTTGGCCTACTTGCATGGCTCAGGTAAAATCACAATCATAGTCACAATAGAATTATTAAAAACCTAACTAATACAATTCAAAAAAAATAAGATTTATGAATCTTTGTTTGAGCTAGGTACTGTCAAGGTTGCTCGATGCAACAATAATTGATGCCGAACATCTCATGGACGACTCTAATTATCGTGGAACCCATGGAGGGTGTCTAGCTACAACTCTGGGTTCTGTTCTCCACGAATTAGGTCACACTTTCGACCTGGGTCACACTCGAGAAGGAATTATGGGTCGTGGTTTTGACAATGTGGACCGAGTCTTTGTAGGAGCTGCTGGAATAGATTCTAATCGAAATTCTATCAGAAGAGATCCTCAGCACACGACTGTAGCTCTTAGTCGTCAGCTCAGCGTCACAGTGACGGTACAGGATCAACCTAGCTTCCTATTTAGTCCCAGAAGAGGAAGGCTGCACTCAGAAACTTCCACGAGAACTTTAGTTTCCCAGTCATCAGCTGAGGGGAGTTTTTCAAATCCAATTCCTGGGAGGTTGTCGGCACCAGCGAGTCCAGAATTAAATAGATCTTTTTCGAAGACCCTACTTCAGGCTAATTTTGAACCTCTGGGATGCCAACCTGACAGAACATTCTGGGGTCCTTCGTGTGCAGCTTTGCTGGCTTATCATCGATGGTTCAATAGTTACAACGAGAGAATTTCTCATCGAGAGTCCAGTGACATTGAATACGATCCGAAAAGGTCAGTTTGGAGACTCAAGTTTCTGAATCTGGAATACTAAAATTATAAAATATTTAGTAAAATAGAATAAAATTTCTTTCAGAAACTTGGTACGTTCTCGTCATGGAATTCGAGTGATGGAACTGAGGGAATCTTCTGGTGGAATGGTGGTATCATCTCGACAGTTTCCTGGACCTCGTCCTCCATCGGAAGCTCTCGTTCCACCTTCCCCCCACAGTGCAGCAGCATTAATTCTCGTAGCTGAAGATTCTTCTGGAAACATACTTAAACATCTTCTTCCGACGGCCTTTTAGTGCTAAAGGAATTTTTTACAGCACGAGAAACTTAGGAATAAGTTTTCGAAACTACCTCAGTCCGTTTCATTACTGCTAAAGCACACACGTAGTATGATTTTAATTATTATTTTGTTCATTTATAGTTCCTTTGAATATTTTTAAAAACAATTTGAATTATTATCGAATCCAAGTTCTTCCATTAGCGAAAATATAAATTATATACAGCATAAATTAAATTGCCTTGAAACTCAAATAAAAGATTATTCTTTTTCAAAGACACTAAGTTAAAATCAAAAACCAAGTCTTCATAATCAAATCTTGATAATTAAAAATAGCAAGCAAATTCGTAGGTTTTATAGAAAGTTTTATTTTATATTTTTAATAATTATTTTATTATTCAACCGACGTATGTGCTTTGCAGTTTTAAATCTGGATTAACAAAGAGGAAAATAACCATTCCACCCATCCCCACTCCGAAAGAATATCAAAATAGCAATTTTTTAATATTGCATAACTTTTTGAGAAAGAAGTTCCCTCACTTTGCTGGATTATTTCCTAATTCGCAAAATAGCTTCCCTTTTTATTTTGTAGGTGGAAAGACGATTCTGAAAATTGATCAATTTATATAAAATGAGCTTGAGCTGATGAAAAATATTAATTAATGTAAATGAAGACCCTGAAATGTCTTGTACAAATAATATGTTCCTGTTAGCATTTAGCACTTGTTTTAAATCTCCACGATAATTTCTTAGCATTTATTAGAGCGTTACCGAAGGCTAGGGTGGAAAATAATTAAAAATATTTTTTTTATATTGATTCTTTTTCTTTAATTTATTTTTTCCACTCTATTCTTCAATTATTGATGTTCAAGGCTAGTGCATTACTCCTATTTTCTGTATGGGAAGATAAGAAAGATCTTTCTGAGTAAAACAGCGCGAAAAAGCAATTATGAAATAAGAATGCATGTTTGAATGTAATCGCAATATTTATCTCAACTATTAAGAAGTTGTAAAACTCGCAACGGATCTATTTAGAGTGATAAGCACAAAAACCGTGATGGTAGAAAAATAAAAAAAGGAAAGGTGTATTTTGATCATTATAATATTTATAATTAATTAAGAAAGAAAATTAGCCGTACCATTTTTACTAGTTTCGTGACTGAAAGAAATGTCAAAATATCTTTTCCATTCCCAAAAATATTTTTAAAACACCGAACATCCAAACACTATGCTTATGCGAGATTGAAAGCGGTACTAAATCGGAGAGTGGCATCAGGAAAGATTTTTATAGATCGAAGAAAATATAGCTCACATTTTGAATTTTTTAACTTTAGAGGATTATTTTTTAAGTGTGCTGGGTCTAATTTATATTCTCAAAATTCGATTTCTTTATTTTGCTTAATAAACATTATAATTAGAATATTGTTTCTCTCTGCATTAGTATTTACTGTTTAATTAGAAGTATAGGTATATATAGAGCGAAGAAATATATTATTTTAATACTTTTTGTCTAGACTGGGGAAATCGAATTTTGAAGTTGATATTTGATTTCAACGTGCTTAAAAATTAGGAAATATTATTTTCTAATATTTTTTAATAAATGAATGTGTACAATTCTAGTCACGATGCCACTGAATTTTTCGAAGAGTCCACAATATTGCTAATCTTGTATATCGACAATTCTCAAATGTACAGTATTATTTCATATTTTATTCTTCGATTTAAGATACTCTAATGTTACATCACTAAAGACAATATAATATATTAATTACTATACAATGAAAATCCAACAGACGTAGTTCTATACACAAAAAATACACTCGTTATTAGAAACAATGAAAAATCTTCTTTTATACCCTTTCCAAATAATCACGATCTTTAAATTTCATTTATCAACAATTATTATAGTTAAGTAAAAATTAACTATTCAAAAATTGTTACATGTAACGTATGTAATTTTTTGACTAAAAGCAAAATTTTTCAAAATTTGAATGTTTAATTTCCAAAAAAGGAAGAAGCAGATTCGTAAAAATATTTTGAATCAATAAAAGAAAAATTTAATTTCTGTGAAAACTAATTTACATCAATGTGATATCAAGTACAATTTATCTTCATCTTTATCTATTTTTATCTAACACTGATTATCCCAAATACATCTCTCGTTGTTCTAATTTTCAATTAAAATAACAACAATAGAGCATCGCGTGTCAAAATTTCAGTTTACTAAATGCTCTTTAATATTTGGCGAAGTTGGCACGTGTTTATGTACATTTGACTTCTATCGAATGAGGAAGACGAGAATGTCAGTGACAATCAACAGGAACCGACATCGGGAACGGGATCAAAATCGAACGGCTTTTCCAGAAGTGATTAATGGGAAAATAAACACAGAAAAATTTCTCGCCGCCTCTCAAGAAGTTGTAAAAATAATTGGTAAGTGTCACAGGTGCGAAAGTGATCACAACATTTTCAAGTTCAATTGAATTGATCAAAGGTCAAAGGTCATTTTGATTCCTAAAATTTCAAGAATAATTCTGAAAATAAGATTAACTTTTCGACTCTAGAGTAAAAGACAAATTCTGCCATCCTCAATTTTTGAAAAACGCAATTGAGAAGAAACTTATGATACAATTAAACCAGCAACTAAATATTTTCTTCCATTTCAGAAAAATTTGGTAAACTATTTGCTCCAGTGAAGTTTGATATGCAACAAAATATTGACGTGAGTACAGAATTCTAGATTAAACTGTTATAAGTTATTAACCGACAAATAAATATACATAAACTCTTACAGAAATTAAATACGAAGTATAATTCTGATAAAGAGAGTTACTGCATGTTACAAGATATGATATTGGCGGAAAAAGCTTCTGGGGAAAACGTAACGGCGACTGAAGCATTAAAGTGGTTAAGAAGGTAAACTAAATTCTTAAAGTCAAAGATATTCAAAATTCCAAGATATCAAAAAAGAGGAGAAAATTAAGGAATAAAAAATCTAATTTTCTATTCAATTATTTGATTACAGAGGCTTGCACATGATCCAATTATTTTTTGAGAAAATAGTTCAGGATTACAAAACTGGAAAAATCACTGAAGATCTGATAGCCTGCTTAAAAAAATCATACAAAGAATCTCTAGAACCCTATCACGGTTGGATGGCACAACAATTATTTGGTGTAGGTATTTTGACGAGTCATACAATTATTCAATGAAAAAGTGATTTTATTCGATTCTTTTTTTTCAGTTGTTAGCACGCATGGTTCCCACAAGAACACAATTAATGCAAGTTCTTACAAATGGTCATGAAGACAAAGAAGACGAGATTTTACATAACATAGATGAACTCACGAAAGGGATAAAAAATAATTTAACTGCCCTCCAAATATTCTACGATCTACACAATTTAAACATCAATAATCGAGTATAATTAGCAGAATTTAATTTTTATAAATTTACAGAAAAGGACAATGCTTATAATTGAGAAAAGCTCAAAAAATATTTAGAATTTTTTTTTAGTCAGACAATTTATAATTAAATTTATTTAATTTTTAATCTATAAATATTTACATTCTATCGTTATCTTATGCTTTGCATTAAGAGATTTTTTATATGGATTAACGAATCGAAGATAGCTTTTATATTATTTATTGAAATTCATGTTATAATATTAATTCACTTATTCAAGATTGTCTCTTTTTAGAAGAAACAGTAATTAAATATATTTTTGGTACAAAAGGATGCTTATTCGATAGATTTAACTTGAATCTTCGGTGAAAAGTAATTTTAATTCTTAATCCTATCTTAGTTTATCTAAATATTCAGTTCGTTTTTAAGATTTTTCAATTACTCTTTTCAGTCTATTTTATCGTCGACTCCATATAATTGAGCCATGTAAAATCTTTTCGCGTGAGTATCTGCTAAATTTCTCAAAGCGATAGTTCCCGTTACGATTTCTAGGAGTAGAAAAAACAATGCCAAACCATTGGTTATTTTTTCACTCAATTCTGGAATTGTTTTCTTATCGAAAAGAAGAAACAATTCAAGAGGGAGTTGCAGTAGAGTTGATATTAACCAAAAACTGGCTAATTCAGGAATCTGCAAATTTTAAATTAAAAGAGAATTATACAAATTACTCCACTTTACATATTAATTTTATTTTTATTTGTATTTTATACTTAGTATTATATTTTTAAAAATTCATACTTTTACTGCTAAGTTTCCCAGGTATCCTAAATATAATCTAGCACCTTCTAAAACTGAAACGGCTATAAAAACGGCAACTGTTATGAACTGATAGACGTCACTTAACTTGTAGTACTGAAACAATTGAGATTATTATTTACTCCTTTCTTGTCTTTTAACCAACTTTTTTAAAATTATATTTTTATGAAAAGAGAAATATTACCTTCGCGTCTAAATTATAAAGAAGAATCCAAACCCAGATTGGATATAACCAAACATTGAAATATAAAGCCATTTGTAATGGCAAATTAGCTTTAACTTCAATTCCTAAATGAATAAGATTTTTTAGTTGGAAGAATTAAATCGAAAGATGCGAAAACAATACGAAATTTTAATGTACCAAAAGTTTTGAACGTTCAAATGAACGAAATATTTTTTCCAATTCTATTTTATCCAAAAATATTATTAATAAAAATAATAGTTTAAAATATAATCAATACAAAAATTTGTTCAATTGAACGTTCAGAACTTAAACCACGTAAATTCTAGATATCTAAATTCACTTTTTGATTTATGAATTAAACTAGTATAAAACTGTATAAAATCTATAAAATGAATAAAAAATCTTTCATCCAAGAGGGCTAATATTTAATTGTGTTTTAGAAGGGGACTAGTTTTATGCAAAATAAAATTGGAAGATATAAATCGCTGAATTTATTTAAATTATTGATATTAATTTAATGTTTATGTTTTATCAGAAAATTAATTTTCAAGGTTTTATAACGTAAGAAGGTACGAAGTGTCAAATTTTTATAGGTTATATAACACAAAACTCTTACCGATATCAAAAAACTCTTTTTTACGGTCATGATAAACCAAACCGGGAAAAATACGATCGGAAGCGGTCACAACAGACGATTTCCACATTTTTGATGATGAGAAATTTGTTCAACTAACATATAAAACACTTTTGTTTACGCCTATATGTCAAATGATTTAAAATGCTAAACGCCGAATCTGAATGAATTGGAAAATTGTACTCCTTCAATTTTCTTATGCGGTCATTCAAATTAAAATAACTAAACTACTCTAACTCTTTGTTAGAGGTACTTGACGACAAGTAACGTTGGTGACAATGACAATAACAAACAAAAAAAACTACCGGTAAAGACTGCAGCTGGAGTAATAACAACAATGGCCACTAGGGCACGTTCTAGTTTTTTTCGATCTTGTGTCTCTCTCATCATCATTTTCACATCTTTTCGAGTGAGAGAGACATAAAACGATGAATGAGACTTGAGACTATCGAGAATGGAACGATTGCAAACGATTGGAACGAATGGAACGTTTTGAATTGAATGGATCTCATCCGAAATATCTCGGATTGTAAACATTCGAACATTTCTTTTTATAAACTTTCATTTTTGCATTTCATCTTAGTACAAAAAAATCTATAAAATAGGATATCGAACGACCTTGAAATAAGTTATAATCATTATGACATTTTAGAACTGACCGAAATAAGTTTAGTTATAATATTTTAGATGATAACGAAACTAAGGTTGAATATTGCCGACCCAAAGCAAAATTATCTTCACCTAAAAAGTACATAAATATAAAATGTATAGACATTAAACAGGCTTTAAATACGGTGTTACCTTATTTGAAGGTTATATTAACTTTAATTGTTATATTTCTATTTTAAGAAAATCGAAAAACATCGAATTTCCGTAATATAAAAATTTAATAATATTTATTAAATAAATAACTTTTACGTTATTTTCATTTCAGATATGGGAAGAAGAATGTCAAACCCACCACAAATTTTAAACCAATATGGAATATTCTCTACTTCTAAACAAATTGTTTAATGATTTAGTCGAGAAATTTTAAAGTTGGACCAAATTAAAACTGACGCTCCCTTTTAAAATTTTGAATTTATCGTTAATAATTCAAATTTGAAGCAGACAATAGCTATAAGGATAGTGAGTTCTTTTATACTGAGTGTTGTCAGATCACGGACGCATTGAGCAAGACAAAAGAGCTAATTTTAATTAAAGATTGCGCATTCGGTGATTTATTTTCGATTCTTTTGATCTTGACCTGTTCATCGACAGTCGATGATGTACAATTGCTACTGGTGACGAAGGAACAGTAATGTTCGAAGGCGTTTGATCGTCTCGGTTTTACCGAACAGAGCTCAAGTAAAGTGCTCTAGTTGATATTTAAAGGAGTAGTTTCTAGAAAATTCTAAATATTTAAAATCTTCCGCATATGAAAGTCATATAGAAATACTTTTAAAAAGATTTTCAGTCATAAATTGTCAGCTCAATTTATTATAGTGTCTCATGTTATTCCCGTAACAAAGCGAATCCTCTATACTTTTGCAAGAATGGCAGCCTCTCAGGTAAGAAAAATGATTTCCTACTTTCTACTAATTTTTTAATTTTTTAACTTGACGAATAATTGATTTCTATTCTTTAATATTACAGATTGATAAGGTTTTGGACATATACAAGACTCTCTCTCAAAATCCTACGATAATCAAAGCTAGAATCACATCGATAGCGAGAAACGGAATTACTGTTCAGAGTAATTGGGCTCAAAAAAATTTAGAGAGACACTCCAAACAAAGATTTATTCAAGACTTCAGCCTCGACGCTGAACTTAATCCTCTTGTCGAAAGCTTTCCTGTCGATGTCTCTAGCGAGTATGTGATTTTTATTTATTTTTTTTTTTTTAAGGAGCTATGATTATTAGTTGAGATTTGATTTTAACGAAATTTTACTTTTTACAGGATTCTAAGTGCTTTCACAGAAGACGAAAGACATAAAGCAATTTTGAGGCTAGTAACGACAGAAAATGTTACTAAACAATTTATAGAAATCTGGGATAGGCAACACCTTGTGAAAAACTACGATCTATCAATCTATGATGTCCATGGAGATATTTACACAGATAGTACGTTTGCTAATAAAATTTCTAAACTAAATAAAGACCTAAATAATACTCCTAACATAATAATTTTTAATACATCATTATTTTTCTCTATAGCCGAGTTTCATTCGTTTACGTTTTCACCGGATAGAACTAAACTGCTTTACGTTGCTGAAAAGAAGCTTCAAAAATGCGAGCCATTCTACAAATCGAAAACTCGAGAAAAAAGGGAAAAAGAAGTACTCGATATGGAAAATATATCAAGGGTAAATTATTTAAAGAGTTGTCGATAATGAAAATGTATAATATCAATTACAGGTTTCGAACTGCTTTCATTTAATCACTCTGTCGTAATTTTCTTATTTCGAAGACTTCGAATTTGGGTTAATTAAAATTGTTTTGTAGGGAAACGAATACGTTTTTAAACCTCACTGGGGTGAAAAATTAGTCGGAAAACACCAATCTGTGATTGTGGTGCTGGACATAGTGGAAGACACGATCAAGGTGAATCCTTTTATTCCTGAGGAATATTTTATAGGCCAAGTGACCTGGACACCGAATGGTGAATACTTTGTTGGAGTCATATGGCAACGCGAGCTCAGATATTTAGGATTAAGTGGCTGCACAAATAGACCTTCCTGGATCTTCCTTTTAAAAACTTCAGAGCTCAGTAAAAAAATAAATTAAAATTTAATATTACTTTAACTATACATCATATCAAAGTGTAATATTTTTATATGCTTTTAAATTTAGAAAAAATATCAACCGAGGGTTGTTCCGCTCGATCTCCACGTTTCAGTCCTGATGGAAAAACTCTGGTTTGGTTGGAACGAGATTTAAGCAGTGCACATCATCAATGCCACAGACTAATGCGTGTCAAATGGGAAACTGACGAAAAAGTAAACCTCCAAAGCATTTAAAAACCACAGTAGTTTTCCCCAGTAAATAGAGTATTTATCTTTAACCATTTTCCAGACGGATATGCTGATCGACGTCGTACCTATTTGTAAAACTATCGCCAACGATAAAAAATTTTACGGTTTATACAATACGAATTTGTCTCGTCGTTGCTTTAGTAACGATTCTCAATACGTCTTCGTAAGCAGTCCCCAGCGAAATACCATTAAATCCTACATGGTGAATGTTGGTAAGATATCGGAGAACTGATGTGACAAATAAGTGGACACTTTTGAGAGACGTCTAAATCATAACTAACATCAGAAAGTTCTAATGTAAATTAATTTTGTCTACAGAGACAAAGGTTATCACAGAAATCCAAAACGATGAGAGCAGTTTAGAAATTCTAGACGTGAGGAAGAATAGAGTCGTTTTAATGAGAACTTCCTTGATCCACCCCCCTCGATTAGTCGTCGGCAAATTCGATCCTCAAGTTGAAGCTTCAGAGCTTCCGAATCTGCACTTGTTAGAAATTACCGCACCACTCGTTATGCCAGAGGGAATTGAAGATCTCTTGATAGAGAATACAGACTATGAGTATAACACCAAAGAGGAAGTCAGTAAGTCATAATTAAAAATACCCTTTACCTCTGAAACTATAAAGTTGTATAAACCAGTAAAAACTAAAAAGAGGCTAGAATTTTATACATATCATCAATATTTTTCAGAGGAATTCAACTTCACCTATTTCGGGAAAAAGGGTGGTGAAGATAAATCTACACCTTGGATTCTTATGCTTCATGGTGGACCGCACTCAAATTACGTGAATTATTTCTCCACGGAATGTGCTATTTTAACTCTTCTAGGTGAAAATTTAAGAAATTTTTTATTTAATCCTTCTTTAATGAACTTTTATTTAAAATGTAATTTAATATTTTTCAGGTTTTGCTATTGTCCGAGTAAATTATCGCGGCTCCACAGGCATGGGTTCAAAAAATGTTGAGTTTATCCAAGGAAAAATAGGAGAAATAGACGTTCTCGATTGCGTCACTGCCACTCATGAAGCTTTAAAAAAATACCCGTGGCTTGATCCAGAATATATAGGACTTAGCGGAGGATCCTTTGGAGGTTTCCTTGTCGCACATCTTTGTTCTAAATATCCCGTAAATCTCGGAATTTACTCATATTTAAATTTCTTGTCTTTTAAGATTCAATTTTCCGTTAATTTTTGTATTAATTATTCATTGGTTTTGTCTTCTATTCTAGAATCTCTACAAAGCAGTTGTGTTAAAAAATCCGGTCGTTGATATCGCAGCAATGTACACGATAACTGATATCCCAGATTGGTAATAAAAATTATATTAATTATCTATATTATACTTTTAAGAAGCTAATTGTTTTTGCTAAATGTCTTTTTTTAAATCTAGGTGTGCAGCCGAAACTGGCACTCCATTCGTCGAAACACTGCCGTCTACGGCAATGGATACAAAGTACTTGGAAATATTCCTGACAATGTTCAATCACTCGCCAATTATTCACGCTGATAAAGTTAAGGCTCCGACTTTACTTCTCCTGGGATCAAAGGATCAACGAATTCCATTTTATCAAGGAAAACTTTGGTACAATCGTCTCATAGCCAACAAAGTAAAGGCCAAGTAAGTCCAAGATAAATAAAAATTTCAAGAATTAAAAACTTAATTAGGAAGACTAAATTGAAATACTTGATCGTTTCAGGATGCTAATTTATGACGACAATCACTCTTTAATGACTGATCCTGTCGAGATGGATTATATTATAAATGTAGCACTCTGGCTCATGGAACATAATTCGACCTTCATTCCAGTAGAAAAACCGGAAGTCGATGTGACCGGAACTGCACCAGAGGGTCAAGAACAGCAGGAAGAAAAAGTTGAGGAAAAACCCATAGAAAAAGAGGAGAAGAAGGAAGAAAAGAAAGAGAAGAAAGAAGAGAAAAAAGAAGAGAAAAAGGAAGAAAAAAAGCCAGAAAAAAAGGAGAAGAAAGCGAAGAAATAGAAATATCATTCACCCTATTTTATCATTCATTCATGCGTGCATTAAAATACATACGATGGACTATTTTTATCTTCAACATTCTTTATATGGAATATAAACACTTTACCTCGAGTGAGGAAGGGATGTAAAGACTTTACAATAAATTTAACTGACAATTTAAAAAATCGAATATTTCCCGTTTTCTTCGTGTTTACGAAATCTATTTTTCATAGTCTTCAAATTATATTGAAACTATTTTCTCCAAGGCTATATACATATTTCAAGAGTTTGGACCATTATTCTAGACCTTATCTAGAGACAAAATTAACTTTAAAAAGAGACTTACTCTTCATAGTTGTGAAATTGTGTCTCTTGGTATCCACATTACCAACACCTCGAAATCTTGATAATCCCAATTGGCTCACTTAGATACACATCACTCCGCGGAATGAGGCACAAATTTCAAAAAAAATATTTTAGTTAACTAATAGCAATCAAATGCTTTCAGGAAAAAGATTTTTAATTTTGTAATAATCAAAAGCTTTTTTGAAAATAGTTTTAAAACAGAAAATATTTTCTTTGTGAATACAGATGGAAATTAAATTTGAAAAAATTCTTTACGGCCTAATGTTTTAAAAAAATAACAAGAAATTAATTATATCAATTATATTAAATTTTGCAAACTTTTGGTTGTGAGAAATTTATGCCTCGATTCATCGAATAGGTTTTTAATTCGAACGACACTGTACACCTAAAAATAAAGAAATAACTATTATTATTATTAAGAAGTTAGAAATATCATTTAGTTTGTAAATTTTTTTACTAAAATGTCGTAAAAAGTCTTTTTATTCCAAAAAGGTGGTGAACATTAATTATTGAAGAAGTCCTGGAGGAAATCCGCGAGGATTTTTTGAACTCTTCGAGTCAAAGAATCAATCCTTGCAGAATTCCTCAAGGAATTTGAAAATCCTCGCGGATTTCCTCTCGTCCTAGGATAAGATAAGGATTTTCTCAACGATTTTTTCAATAGGGATAGAAAACATTTTTTAAAGTTGAAAATCGTTTTCCTAGACCTAAGAGACTCTTCCCGCCCAAAAAGTTCATAAAGAGATTGTCGCAAATTCTAACCCTAAAAAAACCAACACTTACCTGGAAAAATATATTTCCAATTGATCCATGATATACACACTTATTCTTTTACAACAACACGTTTTACACAACTAGTAAAATTTAATCGAATTTGATTGAAAACTAAACAGAATTATCCTTTTTTGAGCAAAAATCTCGGAATCGAACGCACGTCGCTTTTGACCGTTGCAACAAAGGAAATCTACTGATGTCTACTGGTCTACACAGGTTCGCCAACGGATGATTTGAATTCTAATTCGAATGATTCGAATTTTCGGTGGAATTTTCTTTTTGAGTTTAGTTTACATATTTAAATTTAAGAATTCGTTTTGACATCTACATGCATTGTTAGAAAGCAGAAGGATTATATACTTTCCGGTTTTCATATTCGCTTAATAATAGGGGATTTCATTGACCAAAAGATATTTGAATTTAAATTAAATCAATTAAAACTTACCTAACCTCACCTCACCTAACCACAAATTTGCAAGCGTGCAACTGGCGGTAAAATTTAAATTGTAGCGAAATCCTGAATGTTTATTTTAAAGAATATATATTTTCAAAAAGAATGAAATGATTAAAATGTTTTGCTATCCTCAAAATAGATATTTATATTTTAAAAAATGAAACATTATATTCAGTCATTGTGTACGTATATTTAAAAAATATTTTATACCTATATATACAAAATATTACACTCGAATCGTTTCATATGCTTATAAAACTTCCACGTTTCAAAATTACTTGCACTCAAAGTGTACATGTTTGGTCCCTTTTTTGTTCACTTATAAAGCTATAAAGATCTATAAAACTTGAAACCCTCCGAGTATTAAGTAAAAGAATCGTTTAATAATAAATATAGATACAACGAAATTCTCGTGCCTATATTACTGCAAATTGCACATTTTTTTAAACGGGTGTACTATTTTGAAAAGGCTACTGTCTCTTGAGAATCTAAATTAAATCACAACTTTTAAACTTCGTACTCGTAAATCGAGAGTATATGGCCTGAATATTTTTTAAGCAAATTCCCTCGAGAAACTCGAATTTCACAGTCGAAAATATTCACTAGCACTCTCGTATCACATATTTTAATGGACGTACATATTTTGATATATTCTACTAAGAATTCGGCTGTCTCGTAAATAAGAATTATATGTACAAAAATATTCCACTCACATCCGCACGATCATTCACAGTTTTTAAAATACAAACACACAGTTTTAATTCTAGAGTAGAAAATGAGATTAAGTTTTGGCTGTAAGAGAAAAACCCTACAGACAATTAATTGGAGAGTATAAAAATGCATTTGCTCTCGAAATTTGGCATCAGCTATCAGTATTTATACACAAATGAAGCAAATTTTGGAAATATGGATTCAAAAAGATGCTTCAAGTGTCCCTAAATCTTTATCTTTTATCTTCTAAGCTGAAAAATACGAATATAATTTTTAAATAAAGTTTAATCTCGATTCGAGGAATCGAGTATTTTGTCTAAATAAATTATTAGGGAAATAATGCACGCGAATTATATTCGATTATGTGCTCGCAGTATTTGACTGTTCAGGGAAAAGTGAATCGTAGCTGGGTGGCAAATCCTTATTCGGCATTCCAGAAGGCACTGCTATTTCTAACATTGGCGCCGTTGGTGCCAAAGAAGCGGTTACTCGTCCCACATCTGCACTTGAACTTGGTCTCGTAATACTTGGTCCAGCACAGTCCGAGGACCAACACAGTTTTTTGTGTTTCTTGCAAATCCAGAGACATGCGACGAATATAATAAAAGAAAGGAATATCGTCGTCACAGCACCGATCGTAACTTTCGTCCCTGTTCCGTCATTTTCTAAACTGCGCACACATTCCCTTTCGTCATCGCAATCTTTTATCGCACAATTCTGGTAACTATCGCAAATGTAGTCTTTCCAAATACAAAAGTCTTCCGTCACATGGCGATAATTTTTTCTGTCAACGTTAGAACACCCTAAAAAAATGTAATAGTTAAGATTTATAAGAGAATAAAAAGTTAATTAATACTATGATTAAGGTACTCGACTAAAGTTCTAATCTCAAGATTCAATACTCAACAAATATTGAAAACAGATATTTTTTCGCTCTACAGATTTACTCTTTTATAAAATAGAAGTATGCCAACCGAACGAAAAAAAAATGATTAATTTTTATCATTATTGCTTAATACGAAGAATTAAAAATCTAATCTAAAATTCAAACGTTTCATTTTATACACAGATTATTAAAATATTAAATTTGTTCACCATGCATACTTTGAATTAAAAAATTAACACCGGTGCGGAGAAAAAATATGTAATTATGTTTGTTAAGTAAAGTAAAGAAATCGAATTTTTAGATTATTAATTAGATCTAACGTCCTCAATATGAGGAATAAGATTCTAAACGTACTGATATATGGAGTATAAACGATGGTTATGCTCAGAAACTCGGATTGCTTCATTGGCTCAGAAGAAATCAAGATACGAGTTTCTATATTACCACGAGGATCATATTCTGAGTAGTGGTGATGTGGTATTTGCGATTCGTTTGTCTTTCTATCCATCACACCACACCATTGTTCTGACCAGCTGCCTTTCCCTCTTTTAAACTGAAAACAGAGAAGAATTTGAATGTCATATTCTAAATTTATATTCTTACAAAGTAAACAAATATCTGTAATTATTAATTTGAAGGTTAATCACTTTACTATACCTGAATATAATCTAAACATCCTCCTTCTTTATTTCTTCGCAAATTCATATTCTGAATGACAGCAAACAGACCCTCTTCCTTATTGCTTGTTTTCATCGTAAAATTGCATTTTGTATTAGTGATCAGTTCAGTTCCATGGTGGATTGGAACATAGGGTCTGACAATAACTGCAGAACTCTCCAAACTACTTATTTTTACACCCTCAGCCTTTTTGAAAGGATGGCAAATCTCCTCTTGCTGAAGAGAATCTATAAACCAAATAACAATATAGGTTAAGAAAACACAACTTTTGCATCGAATTTTCAAAGAATGTTAAGTCTTCTCAAGCTCCGGAAAATTACTTACAGACTTTGTAGTGTCCTTCAACATTAGACACAGGTTTATGGAAAGCTGCTTCCGAAAAAGCAATTGTCAAAAGAAACAGAAGATAAATAAACTTTGTTACTTGGAGAGCCATTTTGAACAGTCATAAACATTCCATAAAAATATTGAATAGCTTATAAATTGATTCAAGAGCAATATTTGCGCGTATCGAATTTGTTATGAAGAGTTATTGATATGAGGTTGTCTAGCTTTTATCACAAACGATTCATTAGTTAAAAAAGGCAACACGCTTCACCCCTGTGGTGAGTGAAAGGATATCGTGAAATAACTGGAAATAACTGTAAATGAAATGTGAATATGTGATGAAATGGATTATGGAAGACACTGCACTCATGAGTGGCTGGATAAGATTCTCTGGAAGAAATTTACAAATTGAATAGCGCCGTATTAAAGGAAATAACCAATCAGAATGATCGTTCCTATGATCAGCAATTTTGATTCGTGGTTTTCCCTAAGGACCTCAGGAACGTATATTAAAGGAATTAGAAATAACGGAAATAATTTATTAAAAAAGGTGCTCTTTATTGAAAACAAGCAGTTAACTCGCAAATTAATTAAATAATAAAAATCTTAGAAATTATGTAAATTATTTGTAGGTATATAATATCTTTGATATACCTTTGGGTATTGTTGTGCTCCTGATTTTTAAAAATATTAATATATACGCTCTTGACAAATATGAGTTGAGATTTACGCTCTTATTTTAAAGTATTTTCTTTTGATGACGCATTCTTTTTCTCAATAATGATTTAATTCCTTGTTTTAAGAACTCATTGATGAACTAACTGATGATTCAGTAAGATTAATTGTTTATTTTTAAATTTCTCATTCCAAAAATTCTAAAAATGACCTTATGATCCTTTTTTTACAAAAAAGAGTATAAAATTTAAAAACAATTGACTATAAAATTAGTTTTGAGAATTCGAATACATTCAGATCGCAGTTTCAAAAACATTTAAAAATGACTGATTGCAATTTTGACACCAATGTGAAAATTCAAACTCTTTATGTGGATTTTGGAAAAGTGGAAGTTGGTTGCACAGCTGTTAGAACAATTAAGATTTTAAACCAAAGTGATGTAAGTTAAAGAAAATATATTACATATGATTGATTTTTAATTTATTGACTGAATCAATATTTTATAATTTAGGTCGATCAATCATACGAAGTTCAGAGAGACTCAATAACTAATCCCTTGAATTATGTTTTTAATTTAAAAGAATATTTTTGGATCTTATCTCCTGGATGTGAATATGCTTGCGACATTAGCTATCGACCTATTGAAGCTTTCTGCAAAAATACTGATTATTTTACAATAACTGATGACGATGAAACCTATTCTTATAAAATCGTCGTACAGGGAATCTCCATTGGTAGCTTTTTTTAATAATAAATTAATTTTAGAAATTAAATTACAAAATGAAAACCTTTGCATATATATCCAGGTCCCTGTTTCTCGATTTCAAAATCCAGACTTGTATTTCACACCTCGGAAGAAAAAAATGAGAATACAAAGCGATTAAAACTTATCAATGAGTCTGTAATTCCAGCTACTTTTTTATTCGATTTGGACGAAAACCAATCTCCTTTTAAATTAAGTTTAACAAATGGCACTATAAAACCATCTTCTTTTATTTACCTAAATATATCCTTTGTGCCTGTTGCACCCGGAATTCATGTCCTTTACCTGCCTTGTTTAATTCTAAACCACGTAAGATTATTTTTGAAATTAAAATAATAAAATATCAAATGCATTAATTTATTTATATCGCTAAAAACTTTTATTTAGAACCCAATCATCGTAGAATTATATGGATACTTTGGATCGGTATATTCTAGCGAAAAAGAATTTTTTCAAGAAATTTTAAAAAATCCTCTACCAAAACTTAATGGCTATGAAGGCTACATGTCTGATGTAACTAATATTCGAAGAGGAAATGCACCTTTGATTTCCCTATCGAATAATTATATCAATTTTGGACAAGCTTCTCTTGGACCAGAAAATTCTATAAGAAGAATTCCGCAAACTGTCTGCTTCTATAATCACACTAATTCAAATGTTCTTGTGATTTTTCAAGATAGTAAGCTGAGTATTCATTTAAGAGTGTTGGATTTTTTGTGTAAAATGAAATGATTAAATATTTAGGATAGATCTATTTGTCGGTGAGAACTTGGATCCAATGCACTTAATTTAAAAATAAATTTCATTGTAACTATAAATTAAACATAATTAAACAGAATTTAAAAAATTAAAAATATCACTTTGCAGTTGCTTCCGGCGTTTTTAAAATAAATCCTCGTGGTGCCCAAGTTGGTAGTAAGAAATCTTCCATTTTTGAAGTCCGTTTTGATCCTCTAGAAGAAAAATCTCTTTATTCTCAAGAAATTTTAGTAAAGGCCTTTAGAAAACCTGCAGAAGTTTCTTCATTTTGTCAAGCAATTCCAACTCAATCGACGATTCCTTTGATCACATCCATAAGAATGATTGGTGAAGAACATTTATGACTGCAAAAGAAAAAATATTTTAAAAACTAATTTCTTTTATAAAATAATAGGGCATTCATTTCCTAAGGGATCAAAAAGCTGGATTAATCATTATCACGTTCCTCAAACTGTAATATTGCCTGCTTGCATCCCAGCAATTCCAGTTTATACATCATTTTTAATTGGCAAATTTGAGAGTCAGATGCCTCTCATGTATCGTTTTATTCCCCCGGATGTCAGTAATTTCACAGTCAAACCGATTTTGGGTATAATTAACAAGTAAATTATTTTATAAATTTATAAATTAAATTAAAATAAGTAATTTATACTATACTATATACTATTCTATTAAAGAGATTACCAAATAGTTACTGTCGAGATATTTCCTGAAACTGAGGGCGAAAATTTATACTTTGAACGCTGGGCTCTTCAGTTTAATGATTGCAAGAACACAGAAACATACATTGATTTTAAAGCATTTGCTGAATATCCGAATGTTAGTTTTGAAATTGAAAATCAGATCGAATTTGATCCTACTTTTCCTGGCTCTAGTCGATCTCGTCTGGTCTCGATGAGAAATACCACTCGACATTGTATAAAGTGATTATTTAATTGTATTAAACATAAGATAAGTCAAGATAAAAAATAATTAATTTCATTAATCTTCAGATTTTCCTTTCCTCGTCTACCGAAGGAACTGAAAATTACATACGATAATGACATTATTCATCCAAATGAAATTCTTTCACACAAATGGCTTTTCAGTCCCACTGAATCTAAAAATTATGATTTCACTCTTGATTGCAAAATTACTGTCCTTCATAATGGAAATTTAGAAATAAATTCTTTAAGCAGAAATATTGAAATTTCTGTGTCAGGCATTGGTGAAGAAGGAACACTTATAGTAATTTCAGATTTTAAAATAACATCTCTCAGTAATAAATTAGTGAATAAAACTTCTTTAACAATTTATTTGATTTATAGGCAATACCGAACGAGCTTAATTTCGAAGAACTGGCTTTTCGAAATTCAAAATCTCTAAGTTTTCATCTTTTCAACTTTAGTCGAGTAGCTATTCATTTTGAAATGTCTTTTAAACACCGAAACTGGCCAGTCGGGTCTCTCGAAAGAGACGTAAAAATTCATCCAAAAATAGGAACGATCCTTCCTAAAAAAAACCAAAAAATTGAAGTAATGATAACTCCCCAAGAAGCTGGATTTTACGAATTTTTTATCCAGTATTTTGTAAAATCGGATTCAGTACGAGAAGATTCAATTTCGAAAGTTGAACCAAAAGAAATCTGCAGGGTTAATTGCATGAGTGTCTATCCCACTTTCAGCGTACGTAAAATTTCATCTGAAAAATAAATTTAATTAGGTTTTCGCTGATTTAAACAAATTTTAATAAATAGATAGAAGATTTATTATACCATGGAACAGGAGCTGGCGTTAGTAAAGTTTCCCTCTGGAAGTTGATGCAAATTAATAAGTAGATATTATACAATAAAAATTGAAACGTACCCGAAAATTAAAATTATTAAAATTAATAAAAATGAATATAATTTTATTATAGACTCAACAAAATGTTAAAAGACTTGCAACCCAATTCTAATCAGACTCTAAATATGGATTTTCCTGTCTTCACAGCACATAATGAACCTCTTCGCGTAGAATTATTAATAATTAATCCACTCATGATTCCAGTTTCGTGGACCTTGAAAAGAATTAAACTCTGTTCTTGTAGAAAAAAATACAAAACTAGTAGTTTTTCCTTCCAAAGTGAAAAATACGATTGTCCTCACCGAGAAGTCTGCAATATTTTCCCCAAATCTGGTACACTAAAAGTAAAATGTTTAATTCTCAAAATATTTTATATACATTTTATTTGTTAGGTTGATTAGGAGTTAATGTTAGTTTTTCAATGCTAGCCAAGGGAAGAGGCAAGACTCTCGATAGAAATGAAATATAACTTATTGGGTACAACCGAACTCCAGTGGGATTTATTTTTCGAAGAAGATAGACGTCTTACTTTAAAAACAAAAGTTAGAGTTCTTTCGGAAAATGAGGAAGAGATTATTTTTTTCCAAGAGCCACCTTTGAGATTCGATAAAATTTATATCGGGGATTTCAATCCTGTAAATCAGGCAAGAATAAAAAATTCTAAACTTACGAATTACTATTAACTAATTATTATTTAGATTATTTATATCATAAAAATGGATTTAGATGTGCTGGATATACAACTGTTCCAGCCGTGAAATTTCTTACCATTTGAATATGGAAACTTTAAATAAAATCAACGAAAAATTTGGTGGGCCAATTTTTTCTTGTTTAAATCCTTCCGGTTCATTAAAAGGACAAACTCATTATCCTATTATTTTTAAATACCATCCCAGACAATTTCAAGAATATAATGTAAGATTACATCAATTGAAATTTATTTATTTTCAAATCAGTTCACTAATAATTAGTAAATTTGTTAATAAACCTAATTTACTGAATTTTAAAGATAAGAATTCCAATAATGCTCGGAAAAAGAGAAACAGAAGTGATTCTAACAGGAGCAAGTTCTCGAAATCCGATTACAAAAGTCGTGGAAAGAATTTCCCCTTACAAAGATAAATTCCTGATTCCAGAAGTTCCGGTTTACTTTAATACTGACAGTATTACAATTTCTCCTGTTCCCACAAATTCAACGATTACTAAAATGATTATGATTCACAATCGTCATCCTCATGACGTTCTTGGATATTCTTGGGAAAGGTGAATAATTTTATAGTTTTTTATTTCAATTTCTTTAGGTAATTCTCTTTATTATTTTTACTTGTGCTAGATATGAAGTACCAGAAATAATTAAAGCCAAAATTCAACCCTCGGAAGGAAGGATACAACCTTTAAAAATGCAAACTTTTTTGCTAACTGTATATACCGGTTCTCGACCTTCAAACATAACTATTTGCCTCACTTGTAAATTTATCAACATGAGTGAAAGACGTCTTTATAAGACAGAAGTATTATCTCAGTTTTCCAAATCCAAAGAATTAGAAAATGAGTTTGTGATCACCGAAAAAGGCATTCAATACCCGGTACTAATTTTTAGAAAAATTGTTAAAGTTGCTATATCCAATTGAAAAGTGAAGATTTCGTTAATATTTAATTTTTAATATCTGATTGTAGAAAGACAAAATGCTGAATCCGATTAACGTAAAATCTCCTGTCCCATTTTATAAAGGGCTAACAATTCGGGCCTATGTTTATAGTTCAGAAGACTGTGATTTAAAAGCAACATTGAAAGAGCAATTGAAAATGATGCCACCGGTGGAAATAAAATTACATGAAAAGAAAAGAAAAACTTTTATTTCAGAAAAGAGTCTTAATTTTTCTGGTTTTATTTTAGAATGCATAATATGGTAATAATTAATTTTAAAAAAATCATATAATTTTTGAGATTTATAAATATATTTTCAACTTTCAGGGATATTTTAAACAGTAAGATCTTTCAAAATACCATGCAAGAAATTGCACTTCATCCACAAAATATAAAGTACTCTCAAATAGTAATGGATCCGTCCGAAAGAAAAGAATTAATACAGAAATCCGAAGTCAGACCCCCAAAAAGATTAATTGAGATGCTTCTACGAAGAGTGAGCTTTTAAAAATTATATAAAATTTCGTAATTCTGTAATACAAATTTTTCTTAAACAAACATCAACTTTTTAGATGATTTTCGTAATAGTACACGAAGAATTTGTCCTCGATACAAATCATTTAATTCAGCCACCAGATATTAGGCAACTCACTTACAAAAAAATATCTACAGGCATGCAAGTTGACCACATAAAACATTGTTCTAATCAATCGAGTTAATTTGTAAGTTTTTGTGGTAATTAAAAAGCTGTTTAAGTAAAATATACTTAAGAAATTTATTAAATAACTACACCTACATTATCTGTCTTCCTGTTCATAGGGATCAGGAATTCTTTTAAACACAGCCAGAAACTTATCACCTTTGATCCTCGTCACTTTCTGTCCCTCTTCTGTACTCTCGTACAATTTTTCAACAATCGAATCCGACGTCTGCAAAAATAATTAAAGCTTAAATTATTCTGCAGTTTTAAAACTTAGTATATAATTTAGTAATTTTATATTTACCAATCGATCATCTGGAATTCTTTCAAACAAAGGATGTTCCTCAAAATGCTTAACCATCCACACATGCAAATCTTGAACGTCAGTCATAGTATATACAATTGCCTGAAACAATAAAATAATCAAGTAGTCTATAGCTTTATATTTTACCAAAATAGAATTATATTTATAGGTACCTCTTCTGCAAGAATATAGCTATATTCTGCTAACAGAGTCTTATTAATGATACGCCACTTGTGTTTCGCTTTTTTGAAATGTGGATCTGGGTAGAGGAAAAACATCTTTGTGAGCTGTAAAATAATGAAAAATTTTAACAAAGATTCTACTTTTTACAGCCTATAATATAATTACACTCAATTAATTAATTAATTAAAATTACCTGTCCTTTATGGAAATAGTTGGGCAGATATTTCATAGCATTGGTCCTCACACAGGCGATATTTTGAAACTGACCAGGATACTGATGTCGCAAAGCAGAAATACGGTCCATCACGTAATCCGAGACTTTCACCCTGATTTCCATTCCAACAATTAGATTCTCAGGAAACATCGGTGAGAGGGTAACTTTAAACCAAATCCAAATAACTCAAACCTTATTTTTGTTAAAAGGTTTAATTAAAGTTTCATTAATTATAATTAGAAATTATCGTTATTATCTTACCGAGTAGCCCACCATATCCACAACCAATGTCAGCGAACTCTACTCGCTTAGTCAGCTTTTTGATCTCAGATTCTTCCTCTCGAGATTCTTTATACGCTGGGTACAAATTGCTCCAGTCCATTTCATCTGGCTTTATAGGACTTAAAAGAGAAATAGTCTTTATTTTTAACTCCAGTATCCCAGACAAAATAATATAATACTAATATATTATCTAATAGATAAGGAAAAGAAACCTATTTCTACTTTTGAGATCCAATTTTTTAAGTTGATAAGAGTACAAGGAATGCAATCAATTATTTCGAATATACTCACTATTCAATGCAATGATCTGCAATAGGATTGGAATGCGCCCTTTGTCTGTAATATTTCTTCTGGGGTAAAGCCATAGCAGTCATCTTTTATTCTGTATCTTCTGTATATAATATATACCTGTAATACCAATAAAGATTTGGTAATACGAATTCCGCACAAAAATATCCTTATCTCTTTCCTATCCGATAAAAACGCTGCGGTATTTTTATTTTACACTGCTGATAAAAATATGTACTCCAAAAAGCTACGAGTTTCAGCATAAAATTATCCTTTTGTATGTATGCACACGTGTTTTTATTTTGATTAGGGTTTTAGGGTTATGATTTATAGAGTTTGAAAATTCTCGGTAATTTAAAATTGGGTAAGGTAACAAAGAACGTTACCATAACTTACGTAATTTAAGAGAATTAACGAGAATTTATGAGAATTCACATTTTTTAACATTAATTGGTCACATCATTCATTGTGGTAAAATTACGATAATATTTTTTACAGTGTACTTACTACAGAAATATTTTTTATTTTTCATTTAGAAGGGTAACAATCCCCCTTGGTCCCCCCACCTGGCTACGATCATGGATTATCGACGGCCCTGAAATTTGAATCGCGCGCAAAATTTTGACCAATGGCAGTATTTCTCTAGCAGATTGCCAATGTGTGCTGCCATTGGTCAAAATTTGGTGCGCGATTCAAATTTCAGCCAACGGCAGAAAGCTCGGGCCGTCGATAATCCATGATCGTAGCTAGGGGAAGGCACCAAGGGGAGGATTTTCCCCCCCTAGAAATGAAAAATAAAAAATGATAAAAAATGATAAAAATAAAAAAAAATAAATTCTCATAAATTCTCGAAAATTGTAAGGCAATTTATTTTAACGTTACCTTCTCTGTAACGTTACCGAGAACGGGAATATTACCTCGGTAATATTACTCACTCTAGTTATGATGCATTGTAGTACGTGTAATGGCCACAGACACAGAGGCGCTGAAAACTGGTCCTATATTTTGCAACTGCAGGAACTGCACCAAACTGCACGATTTATTCCGGAAAACCACGGAAAACCACGATCAATCTTAATAATACTCGACAGAGTGGATGTACAGTTTTTCTCGCAATTATAAATGAATTTTTCCTGAATATCGTTAATGATAAAATGTAATTTAAGTATAGTTTAAGTGAAAGAAGGTATGAAAGTTCCAAATTCGCGAGAATTTTTCGGTTCGTGACAAAAGTGCGTGAATTCTGGGAGGAAAATCGAGAGACTTATCGTTATCGTGGTTATCGAAGTCAGGTGAGGTTACAAATTAATTGAACTTCAAACACTTGACTTGACTCTATTAATGACAACTCAGATTTAAATTTCATCGTGGACATCATACAATGCTTTTTATTTAATATTATAAGATATTTATTTGAATTTACAGTTATGTTTTTCGAGGTTATCTTTTTGTATGTTGGTTGGAGGGATATTGGTTTTACAGCCTTCACGATTGGTTGTTATCAACTAGGAAGTTTTTTCATGAAGAGGTCGTAATTGGATTTATGTAAACTATGGCAAAATCGCTGACGTGCTACGAATAATTTTCTGATTTCGTAGACCATACACAAGGACGCATTTTTGTGGAAACGATATACTTTCTTTGTTCCAAGCATGTTTTTATTCAAAGGATTTAAGTATAGAACACTCTAGAGTGCTTTAAACATTTTGGAAATACTCTCAAATGAATTCGTTTGCGAATTTTATTTTGGAGTAATTCCTATTTTTAAGTTACGTTTGGTTTAACTTTATTATAAATTATATATTTTTTAGGAGTAATTGAGAGTCAATTGGCTGCTTTGACAAGGTTGTTTACATTTTATCCTTTTCGAATAAAATGTTTCCCTATTGGAAAGTTTTAAAATTCTTTTTAATTTTCCATTTGTTTGCTACCTTAACAGACATTAAACGATAAGATAAAAGGTCGTTGAAAATCGTTTTTCCGGGATGTAGAGTTTTTTTTATTATGTAAGAAATGAATAATTGGTTTTCTACAAGGATCTATTCTTTTTTTGAATGTTTTGCTTAGTATAAAAGTAATAATATACTATTATTAAATATTACATCTGACAATGAAAAAAAGACTTCAAAAGTCATACAATTTAAAAAAAGAGAAAGAAAAAAAATAATTCTAGGCAGATTCTGTTTTTTTATCGATATAGGTTTAAGATCGATTGAATGACCTCGCAGACAGACAGACTAGGGATGCATTCCTACGGACAAATTGGAGCATGACCTTAAACTGAATGAGATGGACTAAATTTTTCATGTCTTTTTTTTTTGTAAAATGCTTGTAAATTATGTGTAGTTAGTGGGGAGATAAGCAAACATTTAAGTCTATTTAAATCTTTCTAACAAATAATTGAATTCACGTCTCCTCTAAAATTCGTGTACATATTTTATCTATATTATCAGACTCGAGAATGATAAAATTCCATTTAATTCAGAACTCTAGAATTTACATTACTAAAATCTTTAAATTAGTTTTCTTCATTTCTTGATTCAGACAAGACGTCGAATTGAAGTAAGCATTGAATTAAGTTTAGCTTTCAAAAAACTGAAATTCATAAAATATTCGTATCATAAATCAAGCATTTTACATGTTGTAAGTAATATCGAAGTAATAAAATTTCTTTTATATTCCACCTACGCAAACATGTAAGTTTTTTTAAGCGGAAGAGTATCGTTTAAAACTTTATTTAAGTATGGAAATAAAAAATGTTAAATAGAAGTCGTTACAATCTACGAATTTTTATGGTTTTTATTTTTAAACAAAGTTAAAGTTATAGACTCTATTGATTTAAACTCTCTATTTAAAAGTTATCATTCGAGTGAAAAATTTATCCGAGATTTTTTAAGTTTAATAATATCCTTCGTTTTTGTTATTGACTTTATTAAATATTTATCAATTCTTTGCGACTAAAGAGTCTTTTAATAAGGGTGTTGGATTCGAGTTCTAACGTCAAAATTTAATTTCCTCATTTTATTCAACAAGGCTATAAACGAAAGAACTTTTACTTTTAATACTTTTTGCATAAAACTAAGATTTCGAAATTTGACCTTAAAATTAAATTTTGAGATTAGAACTCGGATTCAATAGTGTATATAATTAATTAATTAATTTATAATTCCGTGTATATAATTAATTCAAGTCTGCACCTGCTTACGCCTGAAATTGAACTCTGTGGAATTTGTCCTGTTTGTTTTAGGTGTACAATTGCGAGATAAGTACTGTATGCTACTAGTACGTATGAAGAAGTCAAACACACCGATGTATCCTCTCGTGTAATTGGTAAGTTGGTGGGTAGTTCTCTTGGTTGTATCAATCGATGCATTAATCGACTAGTAAGAGTCTGTCGTCCCTCTTTCTTTGCTAAGAGTTTGCAGATTTATATTGAGTACATAGATTTCTCGTCATGCGTGTAAATATTATATTTATAATCTAGAAGTATCTGATTTTCAATCTTTATTCAATTCAATCGATTATTCAATCTTTCTCAGTTAAACGAGTTTATATTTATAAAGTTGTGATTTTTAGGCAAAAAATTTATATCTTTAAATAAGTAGACAATTTTCCTTATAATCGAAAGTGAAAGAAAAATGAACTTATGGATCCCAGATCGTGGTTGACTTTTGACTCGAATTCGAGTTCGGTAATGTATTATTTAAAGTAATTTCTTTTATTTCTAAACACACAATTATCGAGGGAGAAGTTCATCTTCTATTTTATTTATTGGCTTAGATCGTGCCCAGTTTGTTGTGAAATGCGGATAAGGTTGGGATCAGAAAGGTCTCGATTGAAAAAAATTATAATGTCAGGGAAATGTTATCGATAGTGTCATCCTTCTTCATTGAGTGGGCTATTAATTATGAAGGTTATTTTAAAACCCAAGGAAGTTAAGCTCGAAACCTTAAAAAAATTATTAATCTCTCTTTTTTTTTAAACTTTTTATTTATAATACTTTCACTGAATTTCCCTTTATATTTCTTTTTTATTTTATTCATATTATTCCTTTAAATTACATATTCGGAACAACTACCTTGCGGAAACAATTTTTTTGCTACTAATATGTATGTAAATTTTTAATAGATTCCCGTAACAAGTGAGTCAAACCGAAGATCCACCTGTCGCTGAATATTCTTGAGGTTTCCACCCATCCAAACATGTGACATGTTGACACTCCTATTGTTTTACAACTGACATGTAAATAAGAGAACTGCCTCTGATAACAGGACACCAGAATTGTTCTAATCAATGTCTATTCGCGCAGATCAGTTGTGTCAGTTAGTCGCACTTCTTTGATTAAATCTAATCTAGTTTTACGTATACAAGCAACGTGCTTTGTTCTACTTTCGACTTTTCTGAAGAATGCTTTGGTGAAAGTGCGCCAACTCGATTCCGTTTTTTTGCGGTAATCGAACGGTTCTTTCGATTAGTCTCAGCATGAACACCAGTAGCTCGACGAACTCCTTTCGGTTCCCATCCGAAGCCTCATCTGCAACATAATATAAACAATCGGTTAATGATTCTTAATTCGTTAATCTCATTTCTTCGCAGAGCGTCAACCTTTTATTGATTCTTAATCATCTTCTTTTGTCACTTTGAAGCTGGATCGCATTTTCTCTTCTTGGATTTTTAAATATTTCCAACCGAGTGCTTTCAACAAGTGATAGTAAAATTTCAAGATTTTAATTCAGAGACAGTGTTTTTGGAAATACTTTATGGACATTATAATGACAAGATAGAATCTTTCATCAATTACTTTTTCTTTTTATTGGTGAGATTGTTTCCCCACTTAAAATTCCTATTTTCGAAATGTAATTTTAATTCGCTCTTAACTCAATGAGACTAGCTTCACGTGGTTTCTCAAATCTTAACGATTTATACAAAGCTTTTTTATCTGAAGATAAGTGAAGATAAGTGTCTTATTCTGATCGTTTTTCCATTAGAGATCAAAATTTTGCGGGTTTTGCGAGAGTCTAGAAGTCCAGAGTTTCGGAAAGATCATGTTTGGAAGTTTTGGATTAATGGAAACTAAAGCTCTTGTCGTATGACGAATCGACATTTTCAGTTTTCTTGTAATAGTATATTCATAAAACAATATAGAGTGTGGGAGATAAGTACAATTGTAGTACCCGGCTCGACCGGCTCGTTATCGAGTCTATTTGTTTAAGTGTGGGTGTGGATTGTTTATGTGTGACACCTGTTATTACCATCATAGGAAGAACGACAATTTACCAGTTTTTATGCGACTTTATGCAAGAATCGATCTATTGCAAGTGGTTAGTGTCAGAAGAAAGAAAATTCAAGGCTACAAGGAAGAGAGTAATTTAAAAACTTTTAATAATAGGGGAGGAAAAGTGAGACGTATGATCCATGTCACACCGAAAATCTAAAGATGCCCGGACTCTATCGAGGAACGATGATTACAGACCTCTCTCTTTGTTTAGAGGGAGACACCAGTTTATCGTTCAACGTTTTGAACATCGACTTCAAGAGGTAATCCTTTAATTTTCCGAAACAGGATTTTTCAAAGAATTTCGGAAGTTTAAGAAGTCTAGCTATTCTAATATTAAACTTTTCCAAATATTTATTAGGTTATTTGATTATTTATATTTTTTATTCGGTTTTGAAATTTTGAAACCCGCAAATTGATAAGCCAAATTACAAATAAACCTAGACACTGAACATTTACCCAAAATATACTGAGCCAACCTAAATTCGTATATCTTGGCTCTGTTTATTGAAACCTGCCAGATGCAATATGAATATAAAATACCTTGTCCACTCTCTTGTTGTAGCAATATACTTCAAATTACTATTTCTGTTTAGCTAACAATCCGTTAATTTCTCCTAAGCCAGGGATTTATCTTCAGCTGAACTTGATCTAAATTCTCAATTATTCTATCAAGATTTCAGCTCTGTGGCTTTTAAAATAAAAAGAATTATTAAAAGACGATACTTATTTTAGAAACAATCATTTATCACCTTAAAAGAGACTCACCTGAGAGTGAGTCTCTTTTCCACAATTTCAAAACAAACGCTTGAACGACTTTAGTTACTAAACTTGTTTGCAGTATTTTTGCAGATGAACAAAGCAATCGTGGATCAGAAGAGTTGTTGAACCAGAACTTTCTGCATTTTCGTCGTATTTGTGACCCAAAGCTATCGATGAGTTCACGAGAAACTGATAAACTATCCAAGAAGCACTAGCTTTTCATGAGGAAAGTTGCGAGTATCATTTCATTCAGGAAGCACTTGTTTCCACCACGTTTATATTGAATTTTGGTGCATCTTATGTAACGGATTTGAATTTTTAGTCACGTAAATTGTCGGAGATAAGGTATCTGATCTGGACGCCATCAGTGTAGCTCGCTATCACTTATCATGAGATGATGAGCAGCCTACCAGCAGTGATATACCTCGTTCATTCCTTTTCTTCACTTTTTTTCTGAAGACGATCAGTAATCGATAGGAATCTCCTCTTTCCACAATGTTCAAAATCCTCTTCTTCAACTTCTTTCCTTCCACGAGAGTCTCTTAAGACTCTCGGATTCTATCAGCAATTTTATATCGCTGATTATTTCCATATTCTGTACACTGGAAGATTAAAGAGAGAAGTGGAGAATTTAGTGAAGAAAAAGGATGTAAAGTGCAGATTCATCAAGAAATTTACAATGACAATGTTTGAAGTTACTTGTGATCTGGATTTAAATATTGGTTCTTCTTACTATAGAGACCACAGTTTTTGTTTTGAAAGAAACGAACTTTGCATTTACTTTTCGTCGAACAAACGTCGAAGAGTTTACGTTTATTCGAATAAAGAGAATTTAAAAAGTGAATTAGTGATTTTGGATTAGTAATTAAGACTGGAAGTTATTCGTGAGGAAAGTTTTTATATAGAAGCAGGATTATGAGAGTGAGTCCAGATTTTGACCTGCTTACGCCAGGATATTTTAGAAGAAACAATGAAAACATTGACGAAAAAACTTCTTTACTTTTTTCTGTGAGTGACAGTCGATCGAGTTTGTGTTCGTCTTCGTCGAGTAATAAGAGTAATAAATCCTACGGATCATTTCTTTCAATTCAAGGTCTAAAGTCTCTTTGGAATCGACGCAAAAAGGTACTTACACTTCCCAAAATATCAACATGAAGTTCTAGAAAAAATTTTAAAACAATTCAATTTTTTTAACTTGAATCGTTTTGAAAATTTGAGTGGAAAATTTATTGTAGAAAAGAGGAAATTTTTATTTGTTAAGCTTACAGATCAATATTTGTAATTGTGACAGAAATCTTAGTTCTGACGTCAATTACTTCCTGATAATTCTATCGTTTAGAATCGCTGTACGTCTTTCCTTAAACTTATCTTTTACATACCTTAGAATTGAGATGAATCAGTCTTTTTCCAACTTAACTCGTCAAAATGTTTATTTTAAGTCCTATGTTTTAAAGTCAAATCTCGAATTAGACTCGCCAGCTATTTTATGACCAATTCACAACAAATCTCGGATTTTAGTCTGCCAATCTTCCTACTACTTTGTTTTTTTATATATTACGCAGTGAAAACGAATTCGTCTAAATGTATCTATATTACAAATTGTTATTTAACATTCATGAATCATACATGAATATATAGGAAGATTTATTGTTTATTCAGTAAACCAGTTTGAACAGCGTATAGGAGATTAAAATATTTAATTAAATTCATGGATAAATAACACATTAAAAATGTGCCTTAAGTAGAAGGTTTTACGATTTTTGAATTTAGATTTTTTAATTTTTTTTAATTTAAGCTTTATTTTGAATCTTATAATTTATTCAGTAAATGTTTTGGTGTATTTGGCAGAGTTTCAAAATTGGTATGACTTTGTATAGAAATGACAAATAAACATATAGTAAAATTTATTGTTTGATAGTCCTCTATTATTTTAGAATCTATAGCCGCAAAATATTTCATTTGTTTTTCTTTTATCAATTTGGATCCCAATTTGGAGTATTGACTTCGGATTAAATATAATAAAGAGGATTGGTTGACATAATAGGTTGCAAAACTTACTTTGGCACCAATTTTCTTATTTGAAAACAATTCTAGTCATTTAACTCAATTGAAATTTGCTTGGTGCATCGCACGTTTCGACCGAATGAAAATTCAATGAATGAAATTCACCCCTTCTCTTCGTCCCAATTTTCTAAATCTGTCCCTCTTTCAGCGTTCTTTGCTCTCACACTATTCTGCTCTTAAATTTTCAATTCGTGCCAAATTTTCACAGACCTTCAGAACCTCGCTATTAAGTTTACAGTTATTGACAAACTTTCGAATCAAGATTTTCTAAACATCAATTCGGAGTTTTTCAAGAATGTATCAAAATTAGACCAATGACCTGTCGTCTTTAAATTTAAATGTCAACCTTAACTTCTAATCCATAGATCTTTATCAGAAATTCGACTTTATACTGATAAAATTTATCTCTTTCAATCATGATAATAAGATTACGAAATTGCATTTTCAAATCCACTTTAAGTAGAATGTCAATATTGAAGAGGATTTGAGTCAAAATAAAAAAGAAAAGTGTTATAAAAATCACTCAATCTATATATCATTCTCAGTAGCTAATAATTTGATTTCTAGTTTCAATTATACTTGTTTCTTATCTTCCTACTAATTGTTATTTGTATACACAAAAGCAGATATGCATATCAAATTGTCAAGGCTGCTCAGAATTTACTTTTCACCTCCAAATTTGTCTTCAGCTGTTTGTATTATGTTCACACGTGTAATGTTCTGTAAAAATATGGGCAAATCAAGTGTGAAATAAATTCAATGGCGCTTGCAAGAAAAGCTAGTGCCAAATATCTCGAGGACAAAAATATATCATATTATATGATTTTATTCGCGGTCAAAAGTGTTCTTGTCTTGAGCCAATCGTGTCCCGAAGATGAAGACGACTGACTTCCCTCTTGGTTGACATCGGTGATGTCGACCCATGTCGTTCTCACACATTGGAATCCTTTATCTTAGGACCATGGTTAGTTCGTCACCTCAAGGAAATGTTTATACATATAAACATTCGGGAAGGCGATAGCCTGGGCGATTGGTGTTCAAGCGGATGGTAACTGAATATGATAAAGAGCATATAACAACAGAGAGAATATTCCTCTTCATTCAAAAATTTTATATCAATTAATAATTCGAAAGCTTTCTTAAAAATTTGGTTTTTATATTTTGAAGTTCGACGATATTGAACAAGCTCAGAATATTTCTTTTAAATTCCAATTAGAATCATTGGATTATTGAATATTAGGCTTTGAGCCTAAAAATTTTTTTAAATATTTGAAATATTATTTTAATATTATTGTAATTAAAATTCGTGCTGCATTTTTAGCTTAAATAAATTACAAAATCCACTTTCAAAATTTTTATCAATACGTATCTTGCAAAAGTCTACTAAACACGGCGGTAGTTTAAAGTTAAAAGTGATTGTAAATTCATTCGCGTGAAATCGTTTGCTCTGTTGGCGACGCCTTCCAATTGCTTCTTTTATAAGCAGGCAAGTTCTATTTGTTCAAAACAGCCTCGACGAAGCTTCTATGCACTTATTGCTCATGCGTTAATCGCAGAAGCACGGAGAAGTAAGGCTCATTAATTTACTGAGAAGGCGAGCAATCTAATTTGTTCAAGTGCTGTGACATGAGGCACTCTACTACGTCATCAAATTGAATCTGCTTCAAAATCTACCTATATATTTATAGAGTTTCTACCCCATCAAAGGGAAGCCTTATCCTTTCCTAAGCTATTTATATTCCAGGCCATAAAATTAAAAATGAATTCAAAACTCGTCATTTCCAGATAAAATCTGATAAAATTACCTCCAAACAAATCTATTAACTCTATCGATCTCAGTCTCTGATTTTTTTATTCAGAATTTGCCTTTTTTCAGTCAAAACGGAAAATTATTTTATATCATTTTTAAAATTATTTTTGGACATTGAACTGATTTATCAAAAAATTCTAACAGGTTCTAATTTTGAATTCTATTTCTGATAAAATTCATTTCAAAAATCGTTTCGAGATTGAGAGCTTTGAGAAAATCTCTTTATAGATTTGGCATCACACTTATTCTTCAAATTAATCCTCTATAATTTCAAGATGTCAAAATGAATTTTTATCAAGATATCATTGTGGATATTTCGAAAGTCTTCATATCTTCATTAAGTCTCTACATTCGATTCTCATTTCGTGGAAGTAGGATTCATTTTGAATTAATTTTTATCAAAATTAGTATAGATTAAACTTTATTAAAAAATTTTGACTTTTTCAGGGATGCATTGTCAAGATCTCCCTTTGTTGTCAAAGGAATTGTGCTTACTTATGTAATCATCGTGTTTGTCTTCACGAGTGCAGAGAATACATTCACGCATTGTATGAGTCCACATGTATGCTTTCTTAGGGTTCCCAAGTTGGTATATATCTCGAGTAGCAAGACTCCTCGTTCTTAAATGTTTCGTCGACTTGTTGGGAGTTGGGAGATTGATATCTCGACTGGCTCGCTCATCGATATCCATATTATTCTGGATTAATCAAAATTCGTTTTCACCTCTTATCAGTTTTTCGGTGTGTTAAAAAATACTTCAATCTGGTTTTGTGTCTTTGAATTTATGATTGGACATCATGAGCTCTACGAGGAACTTGGAAAAGATTCTCAAATTCACTTCAGTAGCCAGGGTCTGTATTATTATCATTCGGGATTCTAATTTTCTTCTGATTTTTGAATTCAATTTAGTGACAGCTAAATCTTCTTCCATTTTTTGATTTCCTTGTTCATTTAAAACTCGTAATTGCCACGGATTAGAAAAACCGAGACTAAATGCATTGAATAGAAGAGCAAAATTGACACCAAGTTTTATAATCTCGCAAAATTGGTTGGCTGTTTGTTTTTAGAGTGAAGACGAGGCGAGACTATGGTAAATGACGACAAATTTGGAAGCCAAAGTCCTTGATCTTATCAACGAGAGTCGTTTAATATAATTTATAGTCGTTTTTCTGAATCTCAGATTGTTTGGATTTTTGCGTCTTAAAAAAGACAGTCCATTATAATAGAAAGTATTCTCTTATTTGAAATAGATGGATTTTAAATTTGTAATTGAAATAGGATTTCTCAAGTTTAACTGAAACTATTTTTAAAATCAATTATTGAAATTCTTTCTTAATGAATGTTCTTTATTTCTGACGTAAAACAAATTCTGTGATCGACTCATTTAAAAGTTGATTAGAGACTTTGTACGTGATTTTCACCTCTTTGTGTTTCCTATCTTGTCTCTCAAATTCGAAAATAATTTTTTCTGTCAGCGTTCATTATCAGTTTCAGATTGAATCATTAAAAAATGGCAAATTTCAAAACAGCCTACAATTTTAGAATTGTTATCGTGTTGATAAACTACGAAGGAAGTCGAAACATAAATCGAATGTAGAATTTGTTATCCCTGACACGTGTTTTTCATTTGCTCAAGATTGTCGACGACGAGAATACTACGAACATTAGTGATCAGATAATTATTGTACTTCAGATAATTCTGCTTTTCTTTCATTGCAAACTATTTTTCATATCTCAATAATATTATTTTAATCTCCACTTCATTTTCGATAAAAGGGAACTGATTGATTAAGGCCGGAGAAAGAATGCGATGCGGAAAGCTCAACCCGATCACCAAGTCGCCAAACTTTCTACAAGGTACTTTCGAATTGGAATCGAAGAGGAAAACGAAGATGAAGAAGAGAAGAAGAACTCCGAAGAGGCCAAAACCCCGTTGATGCCCCAAGAACCCGAACTATCTTGTGGAATTTCTACCACGAAAGAACTATCTTCCTCGGAAAAGTCCACATTCAAAAATGCTCAAAGTTTGATAAATAAGAATGCAACAGAAAAATTCTATAAGGCAAGCAGAACAAGGGAGAGCGAATTTCGAGGCAGTGGTCGGAGACTAACATTGCCAGTGACTAGCATCGAATTGGAACAAATTTCCTTCAAAAAATCGATAGAAAATTTAGCTCCAGCAACAGCTCCTGTGAATTCTTCGATTTTTAATTTTAACCCAAATAAAAAAGAGAGTATTTCATCAATCAGAAAACCCAGTATCTCTTCGAAGAGAAGACCAAGCATCACGGATATTGCGATTGGAGCGAGCATAACTCCAAGTTTAGCTGGCATTTTTCCTGATCCTTGTAACTTTTTAAACCAGGAAGAGATTAAAAATGGGGATCTTCGAAGAAGTATCACACTCTCTAATTTGTCTTTAAGCTCTGCAACAAATTCTGGAGATGACACGACATCTGAGGAGCAAAACAAAAATAATGGTGGTCGAAGGTGGTCCAGAATTCCATTTTTGAGACCTCAGGATGATTTTCTTGATCGCCCCCATCATCGTCATCACCATCATCAACATCATCACCTTGGACTGTCCCTCCATGTTCCAACTTTCACATTCACTGGTCCTGCAACTGATGGTGGCACTGGTCGCAAATTCAACTTTGGAATCAGAAGGCATTCTCATCTGGTTAGTTGAGAAGTGCTCGATAGTTCCATTATTCGACAGCTTTTTGTCTCCAATTTAAAGACATAATTTTGAACTGTCGATTTTGTGTGGAATTTCCCTTTCTTTGGATCTGATTCATCAGACCTAATTCTTTAAATCATATAGAATGCTTGAAATCTAATTTTTTAGATGAAAATTTGCTATACTCTGCTAGACATTAGAGCTTTAAAGCTGATACTAATGCAACTAATAATTCTTCTTCGCTTCTATTTAATTTTAATCTCTCCCTAATACTGCTTATATAACAAGCTGATTTATTCAGATCAGGAGAAGCAAAAGGTCTCATAATAATAAATAATTATAAATTCTGGGGCAACCTTTTAAAATCCATTTTATTTTGCTTCATCTGAATTCCAGATACGCTCTCTGACTTTAGACTCTGGACGTTTACAATTACAACCATTGCTTCAATGGTGATATTTAGAATCTAGTCTGTTGCACTAATCGAGAAGAAAATTGTTAGGAGATGAACTTTAACTTCTTTCACAAGAAGATAAATATCAATAACGCTTTATTTGTAGTAATTAAACATTTATTTACGGGGACAAAAATATATTTTCATCAGAAGAAGGTCCTCATTTCATTACACTCGTGGAGTTGGACCCAAAAATAAATTATCAATCTGATCAATTGCTAAATTTAAAATAAAAGTATAAATGAAAAATGTAGACATTCTATTTTTAGGTAATAGTTCCAGAATTTTAGAAAAGGCGGCGAGGAATGTATATTTATCCTTAACGATAATTTCCATTTGTGTTTCTTTGTTGCTTTCAGAGTTTTTACCTAGTCGGCATTTAACCAGCACTGCTGAAGATTTCGATGTTTTGTGAAACTCGTTGTGTTTTAAAAAAATCTTCATTACCTTAAATACTTATGTTTGAATTTTTTTCATTTGCAGACCTTACACCGGACTGACTCGATGGTATCTCTTTGTTTCCGAAACTTAACCAGTTATATTACTGACGATAATCTCGCAGGTCTTCAGAACTATCTCGAAAACAAGAGGGTTCTAGTCGACGATCGAGATGAGGTACAAATTTTTATAACGAGTCAATTTAAGTTATTTTTTTGTTAATTATAAATTAAATTTATAAAATGAAGCCTTCGTTTTATACTTTGATTCTCTAAATTAAATTTTTTAAATAAATTTTTTTTTACAATAAAAAGTTTAATTTAGAATTTAATAATAAAACTATAGTCTTATAATAAATTTGAATTTCAGAATGGAAGTACGGCCCTCATCTTTGCAGCGAGCAAAGGAAAGTTACACTTTGTGCGGGAGCTTATTAACCATGGAGCAGATGTCAATGCCGAGGACGCGGTAAGTGTGTTACATGTCTTCTATTATGTCAATGACGCGTTTTCAATATATTTTATGCACAGAATAATTGGATCTTTTAGCGTCTAGTTGAAACATTTGAAATATATTTTTCTTTATCCAGTGCTTTCAAATTCAAACCTTGTATTGATCTCTTAAGAATTTAAATTAAAAGTTTGAAGATTTAAAATCAATTATAATTCCTTGAAATTTCTCAAAATCTAGAATAATCTCTTGAAATTCTTTAAAACCCATTAAAATTCCTAAAAATTCAAAGGAATATTTTGAAGTTACTTTAAATTTCACAAAAAACCATTGAATTTATCAAAAATTCCAAGAAATATGATTGATAACTAATCTTCAATATTTTTTTTCTAAACGCAGGACAACTGGACCGCCTTATTGTTTGCTGCGAAGGAAGGATACGTCGATGTATGTCTCGAACTACTCGATCATGGAGCCAACCTCGAACACCGGGATATGGTGAGACCATTCATCTTGCTCTACATTTTCAAATTTTCATGGCCAAGGTCAACATTAAGACTTAATTCCAGGCATGCAGCCAAAAAGTTGAATAACAATAGGCAAGAAAGTATTAATTTTATTGCTGGAAGTTTGAATCTCTTCCAAGAGTTGTCTCATTAATTTTAATTATATTCACGTTGACTAAAAAGCGGAAGCAAATTTTATTTATCACGCTTGAAAATAGATTTGAAAATAAATTTATAATATATCCGGCATATAACGAAGTTCTTTATAAACTACTATTAATATTGAACATCATTTTTGTTTCATTTGAAGGGTGGATGGTCAGCCCTTATGTGGGCGACTTACAAAGGTAGGACGAACGCAGTCTCGCTTTTGTTGTCGAAAGGCGCGGATGTCAATGCTCATGGGAATTACCACATATCGTCTTTATTGTGGGCGTCAGGTAGAGGATATCCCGAAATTGTCAGGGATCTCCTCGCACATGGTGCAAAGGTTAACGTCGGCGATAAGGTGACTATTTAATTTTATTATTAACTAGATAATACATTTAAGATATGTAAATAACCAAGGATTAAAATATTCTTCTATTTTTAATTTTAGTATGGAACGACAGCTCTCATCTGGGCATCAAGAAAAGGAAACATAGAGATAGTAGACACTCTCCTGAAGGCTGGAGCTGCTGTTGACACAGCAGGCATGGTAAGTGATAAATGATTTTAATCTATCCCTAATATTACTAATGTAAACAAATATTAACTCTCATTTACATTTTGCAGTATTCGTGGACGCCTCTGCTGGTCGCAACGCTCGGTAACCACATCGACGTAGTAATTTTGCTTCTTGAGCACAAACCTAACGTAAATGCACTCGACAAAGACGGTTCCACCGCTCTTATGATCGCTTGCAAAGAAGGCTACCACGAAATAGTAAATGCACTTGTAAATGCAGGTGCCTATATTAATATTCAAGACAGATCTGGCGACACGAATCTGATTCATGCCGTCAAAGGAGGACATAGAGGAGTAGTTGAATCGCTTTTAAAAAAATACGCTGACGTTGACATCGCCGGCAAGGTATTTTTCTTTTAACTCAAATTTTTGTAATTTACACGAATGTCCCTTGGTCTCTCGGTTTTCGGACCCAAACACCACATCCCCGCTAACTGAAAAACAATAGATCCTACTAACTGCAGAATCATGTATATTTTAGGATAAGAAAACCGCAACTTACATAGCAGTAGAGAAAGGCAATATAGCGATATTGAAATTGTTACTAAGTGCCAACCCAGACCTGGAAATTGCAACAAAGGATGGTGACACACCATTGCTAAGGGCTGTGAGGTCGAGAAATGCTGAGATGGTTCAACTTCTTCTTGACAAGAAAGCCAAGGTCTCTGCCACTGACAAGAAAGGCGATACGGTTCTTCACATTGCCATGCGAGCGAGGTCGAAAGGCATCGTTGAAATTCTACTCAGAAATCCAAAGAATAGTCAATTGCTTTATCGTCCCAATCGCCAAGGGGAGACGCCTTACAACATCGATGTCAATCATCCTAAAACAATTCTAGGACAAATTTTTGGTGCTCGTAAGTCATTTTTCTTTTGAGATAAAGATCTTTACTATAAGATTTTTTATAAGTCAGATGTTGTTTCTCCGACCTGGAAAAATATTCCCTTGTATGAAATTCTGCACTGTAAGTTCCATTGTTGAAATAAGTTTATCCTTTGATAGATCGAGTAAAACAATGCTAAATCAAAACACAAATCTCAGGAAGATAAAATGAATCTTAATTTTGATCTTTTCATAAATTTGTTACAGGAAAATCAAATGATATTATTTCTCTTGTGGAATAAATTCAACAATAAATTTAGGAATTTTCGAATTATTTATTTTAGGTCGACTTAATACCAATGAGGACAACGAAAATATGCTTGGTTACGATCTCTACAGTAGTGCTTTAGCCGATATTCTCAGCGAACCTTCTTTGTCAACACCAATCACTGTCGGTCTTTATGCCAAGTGGGGTTCCGGAAAGTCTTTTTTGCTTAATAAACTACGAGGTGAGTCGAAATTCGATTATAAAGAAATATAATTATAATTTTATACCTGCAATCTCTCAATTTTTAATGCCTAAAATAATTAGGCATCACAGGTAGTCATCTATGTTATTCACCTATTTTGAATTTTGCCATTTATTTCACCTATTTTGGGTATTTATCATCTTTTTTCAACTAATTTGATAAAAAGCTCATTTAAATATTATCAAATAGTTGTCGATTGTGTCCGTGTGGACATATGGAATAGTTTAAGGCTTCTCATTCTATCACCGAAATTAAGCAGCGCTTGGTTCGGTTGTACTTGGATGGGTGTCATTGTACTGGTTAGGTTATATGTAACTTTAGTAATCCAATAAATTAATTGTGTAATTTATGGTCCGTGACTTTTTCAAATTTAGAAAATAAATTTAATTTAAACCTTTTCTTTTTAGAGGAAATGAAGAATTTTGCAAGGCACTGGATCGATCCAGTATTCCAGTTTTCTTCCTTACTCTTCGTAGTAGTATCACACGTCTCGCTTTTAATTGGAGTCACTCTAGGCCTTGCCTTACAATCTTGGGTAATTGGTTTATCAACTGGTTCTGGTTTAATCATATTAGTCTACGTCTTCCTGGTGCTTATCTGGCACGCCAATAAAAAGTACGTTTCACCACGTCCCAGATTTAGAAATAATGTAACACCTATAAAATTTTCTTTATCTTCACTCTACTTACTAAATTTTATTTCTGAATCCATAGATACGATTGGTTTTGGCCTTACAGTTTCACTGTAGCTCTTAGTACAAAACTAAACTCTCTGAAACTTTTGCTACAAGTGACTTTCTGTCATCCACCAACGGGTGAAGTTCATGACGGGATTACAGTGCAACCAATAAAATTTTACTTTACCGATCAAACTAAAGTTGGTACAACAACTGCTGGCGAAAATGCGGTTGTGCAAATGGTAGGATCTCTTTATGATTCCATCGAGGGAGATTTTGGGTCATTGGCGACTCGTTTGTACAGAGCCTTCAGACCCAAACCGCTCAAAACAACAAACGCCTGGAAATGGAGGCAGATGTGTTGCTTGCCTTATGTCGTTATATTCGAAGTTTGCTTCTGCAGCTTCCTTGTAGGGATTTCTATCCTTGCTGTGTACCTCGTAGATATATCTAGCAATCAGTAAGTTTAATTTCTTATTTTATTAATATTTAATTTTTAAAGAAACAAAATCATATATTTATTTTCTGTTATTTCAGAGTCACTATTGAGCCGTTTACTGCACATATAATAATGATCACAGCTGCGCTCTTGTTGTCTGTTAGTATAATAGCAAATTTGTACACCTGGAGTAGAACACTTCGAGCATTATTTTTCTCTCAAAGGAGACATCTTCAACGTAGTATATCCAAATTAGAAACCTTAAAGAGTGAAGGCTTTCTTCAAACTCTAAAACGTGAAGTGAATCTTATGACGGATATGGTGAGTCTTCTATTTTGGTTGCCAATACTGTCTGCTAACTTTTTTACGCAACTGAAACTTTTACGATGATTACAATTTTATATTTCAGATCAAGTGCCTCGACAGTTTTACTGCTCAACAGAGCAGATTAGCAGTGATAGTCGATGGTCTAGACAGTTGCGAGCAAGATAAGGTTTTGCTAGTCCTAGATGCGATTCAAGCCTTATTCAGCGACAACGGTTGTCCCTTTATCGTCATTTTAGCGATCGACCCTCACATCATTGCCAGGGTAATTCACAGAATACTTAATAAAATTAATTTTATCTTTAATTCTCATTGCTTTGTATTTAATACTTATTCATATTTCTCCAGGCCGTGGAAGTCAATAGCAGAAGACTCTTTATAGATTCAAATATAGGCGGTCACGATTACTTACGAAACATGGTTCACTTGCCTTTTTATCTTCAAAATAGCGGCTTGCGAAAGGTCAAAGTCGCTCAGCAAACTGCACAACATACTAAGAAAACGGTATGGAACGAAGCAGAGGAAAGTGTGAATTACGCCGCATCGGGTGCGATTCATCGATCAGTTTCTAATAGGCGATTAAGTACCGAATCGGGCGTGATGAACAGCAACGAAAAATTGAAACCACCCAGCAGGAAAGGCAGTAGAAAATTACGCCTAAGTGAATCAATCGCTAGCAGCATTGGAAGCAATCTTAATCGCCTCGGAGGTGCCCAAGATTTGAACAAAATGCTTCTCACAGATGATTACTTCAGTGACGTGAACCCCAGAAGCATGAGAAGACTTATGAATGTCGTCTACGTTACTGGTAAAATCAATTAGAAACTTTTTATTTCTCTATCTCTTCTGTGAATTATAATTCGCAAAAATTTAAGTTGAAAATCCATTATTATAGGAAGGTTACTCAAAGCATTCCAAATTGATTTCAACTGGTATCATCTCGCTAGTTGGATCAACATCACCGAACAGTGGCCCTTTCGAACCTCATGGTTAATTCTTTACTTCGACACCTGTGAAGAAAATTTAGATGACTCTATGTCGCTAAAAAGCCTTTACGATAAGTATGTTTCTCTTTGAATTATGATACATTTTTTATTTCAATAAATAATGATTAACTATTTTTTAAATCTATTTTTAGAGTTAGGCCTCAAATTCCAGTTGTGAAAGACGTTCAGCCGCTGCTTGATATGGATAGAGACGAGAGGAAACTTGACGTTTTTCTGACTTTTCACCGATCCAGTTTGCTGATTAGCGATATGAAAATATTCTTGCCCTTTACAATTAACCTTGATCCTTATATTAAGAAAAAGATTAAGGAAGAACAGCAGAGTTTGGAAGATGATTCCAACCAAGCTTACTACAAGCCAATTCATCCGTGGAATGTTGTCGCTGGTCCCCATGAACCGTGGTCTAGTAGAAGTGTTTTAACTAATAGAATACCTAGAGGTCATAAAGCACCAACGACTTCTCAGATGGCACATGTAACCACACCACCTTCTTGGGCTATCCAGCCTCATTTTGAATGGCCATTTCCCCAGTGGCAACCACCACCACCACCACCGATGGAACCTCTGCAAAAACCAATTTCTGCTATTACAACTTTGCCGGTAAGATTTAGAAAACTTGTAGAAGAACAAATTATAAAATTATAATTATTAATAGTTACAATTCAAAAAATGTATATATTTATTTTTAGCCTGATATTATGGACACGAAACTTACAAATTTAACAATGACTGGATTGTGTGAGCTGCTCGACAAAATTGAGGATCTCAATCCGCATCAACTTCCGCGTTACAAGGAAATTATTAAACAGAATAATATAACTGGCAGAGTTTTACTTCACTGCGATTTGCAGGATCTCAAAAAGGTCTTAATCTATTTCAATTAATACCGATTTAAGTATAATCGAGACCTATATTCTTTTCGTTCTTAATTAATGTTAATTCTTTGATTGCAGGTACTTAAAATGTCCTTCGGTGACTGGGAAATATTCCGAATGGTGGTTATTTCTCTACGAGAACAGGAACTTTCATCATTCACAACCTACGATGAAGGTTCACGAAGCGTTCGCTTTACTGTTGGAAATGAACAAATAGCTAGAAAAGGTAACTGATCTAGAAGAGCAAATTAATTCTAATTCCTTTTTATTACATGCCTTATTATCTCTATATTTTAATTATTTTATTCAATCAGAACACGTTCCAAGTAATCCACCGAGGGTAACTCCAATTATCGAAAAGGACAAGATAACGAGAACTGATGGTCCATCCAGAAGGGATCAAAACAAACAGTCCATTATGGAAAAACAAGTAAGTCCTTAAACTTCGATCTCGTCATTTTACTGAACCAATATTAAAAATATAGATATTTTTCCGCTACAACACTACTCTGTTTTAAAATAGAAGTGTGGCTATCGAGCGAAACTTAAAACATTACCAACTATTTCTTTTCTTTTTTTTTACATATCCACAAGTGCACAAATGCACTCGCGGAAAATTTCCCCAAATCTGAAAATAAATTAGTCACTCATTAATCTTTCTTTTAATACCGCACTTGCACATTGGAAACTCTAGTTGCAGGTAAGGAATCTAAGGCAATTAATAATAAATAACCGGAAAGCTGTTTTTTGTTTAAATATAAAGGTTTGATATTTTATTGAATATCTTCTCTTCTTTTTAGGTAACATTGGAGGAGCAAATGATTTGTGGCGCGCTTCAAACGTTAAACGAAGAAGCTTGCGAGGACGTGTTAGATGTGCCATCACCAGCTGCAGCCGCACCGGACTCACTTCCAGGTGAGCCTACTTCTGTTCCGCTTACACTGCCTGTGGTCATAGTACAAGAACCACCGAAGTCCGACCAAAGCCCTGACTCCGTAATCGAGTACGGCACAAATCTCTAATCAAAACAAACGACGCTGGTGCGCTTGACCACTCCTAAAGTTGCATGTGTTTGCGTGAAAGACATTCCATTCTAAACTAATTTCCTAAAACGTAGAACCTGCTGTTCAGCTCCAATGGCTGTGTGCAATCGACTGGTGCTATATTCAATCTCTCTACCAAAGAAAATTTTGCAATCCGTTAGCAAATTATCCAAGATTTGGTCCTTTATACTCTGTGCCTCAACTGTTCCAAATCAAATTAGACCTTAAAGACTGTAGATATGTAAATACCTTCGTTTTTTAATCTCTCGTGGCCATAATTAGTGAAAAATTTTAATCTTAAAATATTTCATTTTTTTCCGTATGTCCTAATTTTTAATTGTGAAAGTATTCTATTTCAAAAACATGGCCATGTTGATAATTAAAGTTTTCTAAGCTGAAAATTACTTCAATCTGATTAGCAAAAATCTAAAAATTAACCCATTGATGACTTTGCGGTTTTTATGCGTGCGCAAAAGTTTTGAGACAATAAAAAAGTAATGATAAAATGTAGTATAGTAATGATTGAGAGGAGTGATGCTGTATTAACAGATGCAAGTCATAATTTTTTTACGCTTCTGCTAGTATTGTAGCTATAAATATATAAGCATTTGAATTTTAGAAAAATTAAACAATGGGAATGGCAGGGTACAGTCGAGTGATTCTCGATTCCAGTCTCAGAACTTCTGTCCACGATGAACGATGAAATTTGAAAGTTTCTAAACGAAGCGAATGATCTCCGAGAGACTTAAATGTAACGATAAGTTAGTACAAATTATGTGTCAGTACAACGTTACAATTTCCATCTTTAAGTGGCTTTGCTGTATATTTATCGCTAAGATCAAGAGTCTAATTTTTACGTAGATCTCCAAATATTAGTCAAGTAAACGTAAATAGCAAGGAAGTAATCTTAAGTATTAATAAATACCTAAAAATATGAGAAAATTATCAGCCCATCGTCTGATGATTGAATCAAACAAGTTTCGTGAATTGTAAAGTGCGATACGTTTGATCAACTGTGATATAATGATAATCAGTCACTTATAAATTCAGATTGAAATTTGAAATATTTAAAACCAAATACCGCGAGATGCTATACAGTTTGCCACTTAATTTCATTCAGTACACTTATTTTCCTTCAAGATAGTTTTATTTGATAGAATATTTTCCATAATTATTTCTATATGGATTTACTAAGAATGGTGTATATTTTTTTTGACACTACCGAAGATTTGAGAGTGTTCTAAATAATCGTGTGGTTAACAAACCGAAACCAAAGAGAAAATCTATTTTTTATTCAGCTCAATAAATTTAAACTGCTCAGTTTTTTTGCAAGGTACCGTTTTTGTTACTAATTAATCTTTATTGTGCTAAACGAGGCTTAATTATAGCTTTGTGTATCGCACACGCAAATGTATATATGTATAAGGCGGTCACGTCGCAAAAAACATGAGAGAATTTATCATTATATTATACAAACAAGTGGCAATAAAGTACTTATTTCAAAACGACTACTGCATGATTTTATTTAACTTGTTGAGTGTGAAAGTATTGCGCCCCTCACCATTGGGTTATTCTAATCAGTTTTAAAACAATTGATTCACTAGGCGGACGTCAGGGCAGGTCTCGAATTTCAAGGATTGCTTTTCTTTATTAGAACTTTTCTCTACATTTAAATCCTTTCTTAACTTATTTTTCCTTCTTAAAACTCAATTCTTAATCTCTCAATTTGGAAACTATTTTCGAAGAAATTTCTCAAGTAGTCTAGGCACTTTTTCTTTGAAAGTCAAGCACGTACCAAAATTGGTAAAACCTTTGCTTTGTAATTTTCCTTAATATTTATTAATATCTAGCATGCAATTTAAATAATTTGCAATACTTTTTGCTTTTTCTGTTTAATACAAAGTGGAATTTTTTAATACAAATATATAAATTTCTATTTATCAGGTGTCTAAAAAGTTTAAAGCAATATTTTAAAATAAACTTAATAAAATGGTAAAGAAACTAGTCAAAGAGGAAAAAACACTTTTTTTTAGGGGATCGCTCCAGATCAAGAACATCGAGTATATCAGCTCCGGATACAGAATACGTGATTCTACAGTCGAACCCTCTTCTGCACTGGGTTCCAGTTCAGGACGACCTCGAGAGCACCGAAGAAAGTTCGCAGGACTCAAATAGTCAACTACATCGAACTGATTCTCAACGAAGTATAGTTTCCCAATTCAGTGTAAAATCAACATGTTCCTACAATCGTCGAAATCCTTCAAGATCAGGAAGTACAAGCAGCAGCAGACCTTCTTCTCTCTTCGTTTCACCTCCTCCATCTCCCAGGCCAGCTTTCAGATCGAAATCGAACGACGACAACTACTTCGGTGGAAACAGCGATGCTCAAAAAAGCCGAATATCAAGAAATTCTACTTCCAATATCGATCAAAATTCAACGATAACAATTTCTGTTCCGGTTCCTGTGACCACTTTCGGAAAGCTCAGTAAACTTAAGGATCGTTTTGCAGGGTCGTCAATTCCAAATCCTCCAAAAGGAGACGAAAGCGATGACGAATCCACTCCTTTAGTGTCTGAACTTTCCTCTCCGGCGCATTCCAATTCCGATAGTGTTTTTAGAAATGATTTTAGTCCAGGTGACAGTAGCGATTTTTCACCTTCTTCTGGAAAAAGCCTTCCGAAAGGAGGAGAACAGGCTTTGGAGATCGTACACTCGGATTCAATGAATCTTATTCTTCGAGAAAACTCGAACGTGAGATTCCTGTCGAGACAAAATGCAGAAGATTGGGAAAATCCAGAGACACCGGTCTGATCTTTCTTTTTATTTAGGGATCTTAATTGCTTAGTTTATTTTAGGATTTTAGAATTTTTATTTTAGAATTTTAAAGTTTTTCTAGAATCAGAGCTTTTCTACCCGTAATCTCCATTTCGATGGAAAAAATAACTTTGCTTTTGATCTTGACCAGTGATATTTACCTTATTTTATGATTTTTTATTTTAGCTTTATTATTTTAAAAACTGTTTTCAGTTGTTTGAATTTATGTTTGAAATTTAAAGTGATTCATATTGAGATTAGAATTCAACTCTAGTCGTTTCTAAAATAATTAAGTAGGTAAAGTTACTTTTTCTCTTCAGTGTAAAATATTTTTTTACTCTTTAAGACTAGCTCTGATTTTATTAAAAAATCAAGTTGGTTTAATTAAATATTTTTTTTTTAATATACCTAGCAATATGCGTAAAATTATACGCATGAACAATTAGTGGATAAACACGAAATATGAATTGATATAGGGTCACAATAAGTAAAATAAATAAGAATGTAAAAAAGTGCTTTGCACGTTTTCAGAAAATGCAAGTCAAATCAATTCTGGACACTAAACCAGTGTATTTTTTTTTTTTTTTTTTTTTTTAGAAAAGTCTGGTTAAATTTGCTCAGGATTTAACAACTGAGTGAAAGTGATTTTTATCGTTTCTCTGTGATTCAGCTTTTAGTGTAAGAAATTGGTAATCGATATTGTTATTTCATTTTAATTCATAATGACAATTGTACTAGTTTTTTTTTTTTTTATTTTTAGAGAGGAACAGTAAAAATTGTAGACAAGTTTTAGGTAATACTTTTGGAAATTGATTTCCGCTTCTATGAAAAAAGGCGTTTTTACTTTTCTGAATTTCTAGGTTTCTGATTTTGTTTCAAATTAAAAAAACTTGAGTCACAAATACAAATTTAGGAATTTAGAAATTTGGTATTTACAGGAATTGATGCTAAGACGAGAAGTTGTCAGTATTATAATATATTTTTAATTAAATTATAAAAGAATAACTAGCGAATATACAATTAAATAAAAGTAAGTGCCTTAATTAAATTTTGAAAGTTTGATACTTTTTAGATTTATTCAAACTGCTGGAAAATAAGGATCGGAACATCATTAGGTGTATGTAAATGCGGATTGAAAGTGATAATTCAATCTAAATTTGTATGCATTTGAAAATAAAAACGTTCTCATGGTGCCGTTATTTTATAAACAATTTGTAATTGTGAGAGAGTTACCTAAAGGCGCTTCATGTCGATCAAATAAATATCGTCCAATATTGAAAAGAGTGAAACTTGATTTGCTTTTATTTTGTTCTTTTAGTAAAAGAATTTTGAATTGTTTCATTTGTATATTATTAATAATAAAATATACAGTATTGATATTAACAACATTGAATAATTCATTTTTGATTCTTAATTCCAACTGCAATTTAAGTTTCAATCTTTCAATTCAAAATTTAGCTGCTAATAGAAATATTAATATTATAGTATTAGATAATTAAGAATTGGAATTGAATACCAGTTGAAAACTAATAAACATGACTAACAAAAGAAAATTATTTTAATTCACACTTGTACCTATCACTTATTAATTTAAAGATTAATTGAATAATTTTATATTGAATATTAGCAATTTTTTTTGTTTTCCAATATAAATTAATCACAATTATTCTGAAAAAATTTCAAATTTGAAATTGTCACATCACAGCATATGCGCATGCGTTTTGGCGCCATTCATTCATTTCCGCCACGTACTCTCGAAGCAAACGTTTGAAAATTTTGTAGGACAAGTTTTTTGCAGAAAAAAGGTTCTTTAAATAGTTAAACGTACGAAAAAGGTCAAAATGGCTGGTGTTTGGAGGCAAGAGTTAAAATCTCTGCAAGCTGGAACCCAAAATTCCATCCTAGTCGGTATAATCATCTACAGTGGAAATCCAAAGATTTTCGAGGCAAGCAACCCAAGATGTAAGTTTATAAATTATCCATATTTCTTCCCTTTTTAACTTAAGAATTAGATGCATTTTTCTGAATTTAACTTATTACTGTTTTCGTGCTCTGTGTTCTAAATTTATTCTACATTGTTAGAATACAAACCAGGAATTTTTCAAATAAAAAATTTTACGGTTGAATTAATTATATATTGTATCTTAAAAAAAATTTAAGAATGAAAATGGGTTTATTATTTATGACAATTTCTTTAATGGAATTCAGAAGTCAATCTAAATTAATAATAATGTTTTACCCAAAAAATATTTAATATTAATTTTGAATTTTGTTCGATTTATTCCTGCGGAAAAAAAATTATGCGTTTTCATTTGTTGCATAGTCATTATTGATAACTTAATAATAATAAAAAAATAGTTAAAAAATACACACTAAGAAGTATTTTTTTTGTTTTAATTAAATCAGTTGGATCTGGAGGAGAACGTGGAGTTTGGACTTTCACTTTTCGTGATTCCCCTGATGACTTTATTAACGTGACAGTTTGGGGTAGCAAAGATTATGTAAACTCGTGCTTTAATTCGTATCGAATTGGAAGTGTTGGTAGGTATCTGCATTTTTCCCAATTTAATTTAATCTGAACATTTTTTATAATTTAATCTGAATAGGTTTTAAAACCGAAATTGCCTTCAATGTCTGCAATGTTTTAAAAAGTTTAAAAATCTGTTTTATACCAGGGGAATTACTTTTTGTAATTCTTCTAAATAAAGAAGTCAAGAATAAGAATGTTTATGAATAACACATTTTTATTTTTCAGTGGAGATCATAAACGGCAAGGTGGCAAGTCGTAGGCCTGATGATCCAAACGATTTGTTCGTTCCAACTGTAACAAGCCAGATGAAAATCACCGTGAACGAAGGAAACGCACTTATTCAGTTCCACGAACGAGAAGACTGTGTTCAATATGAAGCTTTATTGAAATTACCTACGAAGTCCATGGACTCTCTACGATCTTTAAAATATGTTCTAGAAAATATTGAAGAGCTCAGAGACAATTTTGTCGATCTTCTGGTCGTCGTCACTTTTGTAAGATTTCTAAAATCTTAATTTTGTTGAATTAATTTATTCCTTCACTGGTTCCAATTTTATCAAAGAATCTACTCGTCATTTCAATTCCAGATTGGCGAAATACGCGACATAATTAGTCGAGATGGTCGATCTTTCAAGTGTCGCTCTTTTGAGGTAACTGACGCTTCCACCGAAAAGGTAATTACACTCCAGCTTTGGGACACTGAATGGATCAGGTTGTCCGAAATTTGGGAGCCTCGAAAGACGGTTTTATTTTTGGCTGATGCTCGTGTTGCATTCGATAATTTTAAGAAGAAGACGGTTATATCTATCGGTAATACATTTATATTAAAATTAAAGAATTGTAAAGAAATGTAATTAACATCTTTTAATTATTTAATTCTAGCAAGAAAGACATTGATCACAGAGAATCTGAATGTTACACAAGCAATCGATTTGAAACATGCCATTCTTAACAGACCAGAATTTACGCCCAGTGATCCTTACTCTATTCCAAATCGTAAGAAGCCCTCATTTTCCTTATTAAGAATAAAAATAAAAAAACGAGAAATCCAAATCTTAAGCATTAATGGATTTGAAAAATTTTAATGAAATTAAAAGTCGATATAATATTTACAGCAAAGAACATCACTACAGTAATGACAATAAATCAAATCTCGCAGAAATTAAATGCAGGACTGACTGAAAATGACGAAAGGATTCAGTTCTTTGCGATTTTGTATGCCAACGTCACTGAACTAAACTTGGATAGCAAAGAAGAAAATCTGCTTCTAACAAAATGGTGATAAAAACGATTTTATAAATTTTAAATTCTAAAAATTCTATAATTTCAACATCATTGATATAATTAAATTTTTTAGCGCACTCTGTAAGAGAATGGTGCAGAAGGATCGCGACTCATGTATGAATTTGGAGTGCCCTTCCGGAAATGGAAGTAGAGAACCCTACAACTTCGTAACATTCAATGTGAAATTGAATCTGAAAGATGATACTGGATATCTGGTTGGATGCCGACTTATTGGTAAGGCGGCTGAACAAGTTTTTGGATGCACTGCTTCAGAATTTCAAGTAAGAAATATTTCAAATTCTCATTCATTTAAATTAAAAGGTATGTTTACAATTATTTTCTCATACAAGAAAAAATCACTTTTGTTTCATAATTTCCAGATAATGAACGCAGAACAACGAATGGAGCTAAAGTGGAAATTTCTCTTGTCAAAATTCGACGTGAGGATGCAAGTTTTGGGACCTACTGTCACAATGACTCGAACGATTTACAATATTTTGCATATGACACGATTTGAGACTACAGAAGATGTTTTCTTCGAAGATATCGCGGAACTGGAAACGAATCCTTAATTTGAGAAAGATTGGTTGAAATCAAATCTCTGTTTAAAGTAGGAAGTTATTATTTTTCTATGAAGTTTATTTTCAGTTAATATTTCTTTATTATTAATAGTTAGTTAAATCTGAAATTTATTTTGGGGAAAGACTTATTATATTTATTCTGTGATAATTAATCGAGATCAGGATATTTTTACCCTAATAGCACGAAATGTTCCTGGAACATTCGGGACCAAAGCGGAACATTCCGGCAAGGTTCCGAGTTTTCCAGGAACATTTCGTGCTATTAGGGTAAATAATACTTGAGACTCCCGGATATAAAAAATATAAACTAATTTATTTGTTCAAAGTTCATCTTTCGAAGTAAAATCTTCAGAATGCTGAATTTCCTCTTTTTGAACGACTTTGACAAGTTCAATTGTAAATATAGTTGTTGCGTTTGGAGGTATTTTTGGTGGAGCGCCTGCAGCTCCGTAAGCCAAATCTGGTGGAATTACCAGTTTTCGTTTCTCTCCAACACACATTCTAAAATCAAATATATATTTTTCATGGATATTTCGTGATCTGTTAAGTTTATTAAGAAGTAGAAAACAGTTGTTGCTTAATCAATTAAACTAATTACTATTTATTTTTCTATTCTGACATTAAAAATTGAAAAAGATTCGCTGTAAAAATATTGTAATGTAATATCACGAAATCGAATTTAAATTTTAATTAAAAAAAAAGAATAGTAAAATCTAAGAATATTTTTTAATAGCAAATGAATAAAGACCCCATTAATCCTTGCTCCCATCCTTTAATAACTTGACCATATCCTAGAGTTACAAGAAAACTTTCATTGTAATTTGCACTTTTATCAAATTCAGTTCCATCTTCCAAAGTTCCCTGAAAAATTAAATTGCGATTCATTACAAAAATAATAGATAAAGATTATAGGTATATAATTTGAGAAAAATGAACTTTGAAAGATTTAAAAGGTTATAATAATCGGTATTTTATATCTGAATTATTAAATTCTTTTTCTTTAGATTACTGAAATTATTTATGACGATAAAGTTTTAGGCTTACCACATAATTAACATATAAAGTATCTCCTTTTTTTGATTTGGCCGTACAGTTATCGATGCGTTTTTTTATGCCAATTTGCAACTTTTTTTTCGTTGTTTGACCTGTGATAAACATAGAATAAAACACTATCACTATTCCGCACAATAAAATAATCCTCATGATTAATAACTTATTATTTATCACTACATAATATCTCTGTGTATTTTATATAAGCAATCACAGCAATTATAACCGATAGCGTCTCAATTCTCAATACCAAAGAAAACAAACATGGACCAATTGGATGCAATTGGATTGGACCAGCTTGATGTCTTGATACTCTTGATCAGCTGTTCATTACGTCATACACAACTTTCACAAAACTGTTTACCAGTTTACCCTGTTTACTTTGCCGTAGAGTTCTTAGCGAGTAATATTATCAAGGTAATATTCTCGTTCTCGGTAACGTTACCGAGAAAGTAACGTTAAAATAAATTATCTTACAATTTTCGAGAATTTATGAGAATTTATTTTTTTTAATTTTTATCATTTTTTATTTTTTATTTCTAGGGGGGAAAAATCCTCCCCTTGGTGCCTTCCCCTAGCTACGATCATGGATTATCGACGGCCCTGAGATTGCTCACTGACTTTCCGTTGGAGAAATTCTGCTGTTGGCTGAAATTTGAATCGCGCGCCAAATTTTGACCAATGGCAGTATTTCTCTAGCCGATTGCCAATGTGTGCTACCATTGGTCAAAATTTGGCGCGCGATTCAAATTTCAGACAACGACAGAATTTCTCCAACAGAAAGTCAGTGAGCAGTCTCAGGGCCGTCGATAATCCATGATCGTAGCCAGGGGGGGACCAAGGGGGATTGTTCCCCCTCTAAATGAAAAATAAAAAATATTTCACTGTAAAAAATATTATCGTAATTTTCCTTCCTTCCTTCCTTCTCTTTCTACCATGTGAGTTAGAGGACGAGGTGCGATTTTTTACCTGGATAATGTTAAAAAATGTTAATTCTCATAAATTCTCATTAATTCTCTTAAATTACATAAGTTATGGTAACGTTCTTTGTTACCTTACCCAAAATTGCAATTTTAAATTGTTTTAAATTGCCGAGAATTTTCGAACTCTACTTTGCCGCCGGTCATTCTTGTCTGTAATTTATTTGTTTTTTCTTCAATTTATACAGTTTAAGAAAGGAGGAACAGGTATGTTATTTTATGGGATTGCTAGCAATAATTTTTACCTTTAAATGTTGAAAAAAATTTAATTTTTAGTGATAAATGATCCTTTTTATGTTTTTTCTCTTTACATAACCTCAATTTTTGAGAAATGTTTTTACCGTTTGTACGGATTTTTTTATTCGAGAATATTATATTTTTTACAGAAAAATAGCAAGAACCATGGCGTACGAAAGACTGAATCGCGCTCTAGAAATGTTAGATAATAAGATAAAAGAATTCCCGTTAGGTGCAATTACAATAGATGATTTTATGCCAGTAGAAGATAAAATTAAAAAACTAAGGACTGTCTTGAAAGAGATGGATGCCAGAATTTTAAACTTGAGTGCTACGATTGAAAAAAGTAAGTTTAAACTGCCACTTTAAATTTCCTGAATCTTGCAACAAATATAAAAAATGTTGTTTATATATCATTTTAGGTAATGTACCGAAATTACCAGAAGAAGAGGAAGAAGATATAAACGAAACTTCTGAAAAATTAAGTGAAACAACGTCAAATCAAATCATTAATGAGAAAGCTGTCACCTTATGCCTTGAAGCCGATGTGATTGAAGAAATGATGATATATTCCAGTCAACAGAATCCAGAAGAGCATGAGTAATGCAAATATTTATACATTCATAAACTACGTCCTTAAATTATTTTTCCAGTAATGTTAATTGACAATATTTACTTCTTTTAATAGAAAACTTACATTAACACCGAGACAACTTTATTCGCTCAACGATGAAGGATTAAATTTGCATAAGACAATGAACGAATTAATGCAAAAACAATTGTATCTCAAAATCGAAGCTCAAAAAGTAGCTCAGGAGCATCAGGAATTTTTGCAACAACAGGAGGAACTAAGAATTCAGCAATTGCAGAAATCTAATCCAAATCTGGCACAGTACTGATTCTCAATTAATTAATTCATTTGTTGTTTGGATAAAGAGAAAAGAAATGAAATTCAGTTATTCAATTTGTTTTAGGTACAAGCAGAAAATGGAGAGATCGATACATAAGATCAATATTATGAAGAGACTCATAATTAGTTTCATAGCATCATCTGGTATTTTATTGATGCAGGAACCAATTTTGTTAGAAATGCTGGAAAAACATAGAGATATCGTTAATTTCGAGACCATTTCGAATATGATTCAAAATGATGACAGTAGTTAACGAATTATTAAATAATTTAAGAACATAATTGTATCTTCTGGAAACGAAAGAATAAAGTTTTGTATGTTTTTACTCTTTTACTAGTTATCAAATTCTGGGTTTTCTACATCTAAATAAGGAGATTCTCAGAATTAACGCTTTGTAACACTTAATTTCTCTTTTAAATGACGTTAGGTTCTCATTGTTTGTTGCGTTTGAAGCAGACTCAGACTCTCGATTGCTCAGCTGGTGTCACTAGTGGTCACTAGCTGTGATGAGTACACATGTGTGCTCATCTTCATATTTTTCACTGCGCAAGAGCAAGAAAATAAAGGCTAATTCACAAGCCCTCTGCTCTTAAATCGAATGTTTTAGATCACGTGACCTATTCCATTTATACAATTTGAATTTAGAATTACATAGATTCAAAGGCAGAATTGTAGATCTAAGGAGACTTTAATATAAGACGTATATATTTAATATAGAATACTTTCATACTTTTAGAATCATAAAGAAAATGTCAAACGAAAATATTTATGAGTTTCCCAAAGGAATTAGCACGGTCGCATTTATTATTGTACTTGCGTTTTCCCAACATTGTAAATTATCCACCTAATCCAGGTAGCGTGTGACCGCAGGTATAGTTTTATTGCGGTACGTATTTAGGACAGGCGTCCTAAGTAGAGCATCCTCGTTTATATTAATCCTTATATAGCGCGTGTCCCAACCATTAAAAGAATTGTTAATATTGCCTACCTAAGGAAAAACCCAAAACCCAAGCTTCGAACGAGGAAACGTCATTTTCCACCTCTTCTCAAAAATTGTAATTCTCCCTCTACCCTATATGTATCTACCGTCCACCTCTTACCGGGTGACCGTCTTCTAGTTTTACCTTTGAAGATTTAGATTTGTCTTGGCTCTTGACTTGGGAAGTTCGTTCTCTCCCAAGCTCGTCACTAGTTCAAGCTTCGATAATATATATATCTAATATTTTACGTTCAGCTAATAAATAGTCCTTGCAATCCACCTTGTTCATATTTTATTTAAAGAAATTGAATTTCCTCGCTTATCTTCATAAGCTTGCCGATAAGCATAAAATAATTTAAAGCCTTCGCGCCTTTTTGAAAAGTAGTTCGTCTCAAACTAACGAACTCATAGACGGCCCTGAGATCGGGTCATCACATAGCATGATCCAACGTTACGTCACTAGAGTCCATGATCTAACATTCAAGTATTCGGTTATCTGCACTTTTCTGCTCTTGCTCCGAGTAAGAGCGTCTGCTCTGTACCGCACGGGTGTACTCCAACCTAGGTCCGCGTTAGTACGGAGCACACCTCTGACGTCATCAATCCGAAAAATTGTACAACTTTTTGATGCATGTCACGTGATCGCGTGAAAACTCCACTGCTCTGCTTTGCTATGGATTGCTCTTCAAACAAGCACTCGAGCAAGGTGTGTTTATGGCAATTTCGCGCGAGATTTAAAAATAATTATAACTCGCTGATGTGAAGTTGTATCGACTTTTATACAATGAGTACTTTGCTTCCTGAAGCAAATATGATTTTGTTCCTCATAGAAGAAGCATTAATTATTAAAATGTATTAATATTAGGTGACCTGATTAATAATGTCAGACTGTTTGAAACCAATGATTTTCTTATTTTTTAATAAAACTTAGTTATAATTATTATTAATAATATTATTATTATATTTATTATTTATAATTATTTATTATAAATGAATCATTTTGAAATAAAATATTCTTTGCGACAAAAGAAACCTTTTACATTCTTCTATTAGCTTTTAATTGAGATATTATTTGATAATTTACAGTAGAAAAATTAATTTTTGAAAACTACAATTAACCGCATAACAATTTTATTTTTCAATTAAATGCATTAATTTTATAGGTCAATCATTTCGTCTGGACTTTCGTTTCTTCACTACTACTTTCGAACAAAAGCAATAAACGATCCATGATTTCATCCATGTCAATTCAAATCTAGATGGAAGATTTCAAATCAGTTCAAATACAGAGCATGCGAAGTCCAATCTTGACAAATGCTCCGTCGAAAGAGACGGTGCAAATAATCTTGATCTTTTACGGAGTAGAGTACACCAGAGCGTATACTCGAATACGTTTTTCACTCTGCACCAGAGTAGAAGTTTTATTTCGAATACGCACGATGCACTACTTTGGAGCAGAGCAGGTATAAACGAATACAACTTTTGCTCTGCACCAGCGCAGTGTTGTCAAACCGAACGCAAAAAACGAACCTCTCCGGGGCAGAGTAGTCAAATCGAACATTCGACTCTGGTTCGGAGCACTCTCGGAGTACTCCGGTGCAGATAACCGAATACGCTATAACAGAAACAGTCAGTTGAGTCAGTGCAAGTCAGTGCAAGTCAGTGAATATTGTAACATATGATCATGACAGATCGTGAAATCGTGATGATGCTTTATTCTCTTTAAAATCTCTTTTATGATTTTTTTGCTATAATTTGAAATTAGTGCGTAGGAATATATAATTTTTTAATCATGTCTGAGGAAGTAACACTGAAAGTTTTAACCCTAAACTGCTGGTAAGTTCCATTTATAGGTTATGTTATACATTTTTTTCATTTATCATGTTTTTTTAATCTTTTGCGATATCTCCTTTGTTTATGATATCATTAACATAATACACTTGAAATGGGTAATATCAATTTATTTAAGCTTGTGTAAAACATCTTTATTTGTAGTTTCTACAAAAAACGTCAAATTTATTCTCCAATTATAGGTTTTTAATTATTTTATTGTCAGTAAATAAGTTTTCTTGTAATTTATCAAAATTAATTTTTTAGGGGCATACCGTACGTATCAAAAAATAGATTTGCTAGAATGAATGCAATAGCGGATAAGCTTATCTCAGGAGATTTTGATATCGTTTGTCTGCAAGAAATGTGGTCAGTTAGCGACTTTAAAATGATAAAGTCAAAAACTCAAGAGCAACTTCCTCACACACATTATTTCTACAGGTAAAACACACATTGAAGTTGATAATTCTGCAATATTCTCCTTGTACAGAATCCTTTTAAATTGCATAATTTTAAGCACACGAGATTTAAAATTATCATTTTTTAAAAATTTGCAGTGGCGTAGTTGGATCTGGAGTTTGCATCCTCTCTCGATATCCAATTCTGGATGTAATATTTCACAGATGGACTCTAAACGGCTACGTACATAAAATTCACCACGGAGATTGGTTCGGTGGAAAAGGAGTAGGTCTTTGTAAATTCAATGTGCAAAATATCAACATTAATATTTACATTGCTCACGTAAGCACTTAACAAATATTTCTCTACCTAAAACACCTAAAACACCTAAAACTTCATTAGACGAGCAGAAATAATTTAAAGAAATATAATTACAGTTACATGCGGAGTATGATAAGGAAAACGATGAATATACTGCCCATAGAGTTTTGCAAGCATTTGACACTGCTCAGTTTATTAGAATGACAAAAGGAGGTGCGGATGCTGTTATTCTCGGTGGAGATCTTAACACGGAGCCTCAAGATTTAGCTTATCGTATAATTCGTGGCGTTGCTGGCTTAAGTGATGCTTGCTCAAATACTTCCAATATCCTAGGGACCAACGAATGTGCCAATAACAGTTACACCTCTTCCAGGGTAGCCAGAAAATGTCCAGATGGAAAACGTATTGATTATCTTCTCTATTTAGGTTTAAATAATTTTAGGGTGAGCATACAAAACTTTTCTCAACTTGAATCAAAATTTTGGACATTGTATTTATTTTCAGTCAGAATATTTTGAATTCAATTAATAGTATATTAATTTTTAGATTGAAGTTTCCAATTTTCAACGTCCTTTCCCAGATCGCGTGCCGCAAAAGAATTTTAGTTACTCTGATCACGAGGCTCTTATGGCTCATTTTAAAATAATGAAAGGTATCTTTTAAATACTTTTTGGAGTTTAAACATATGGAAACATATTAGGAATGCATTTAATGTAAATGAAAATTATGTTATTTCAGGAGAGAATGTACCTTCAAATGTCGATGTGAGAAACTCGGTGAAAGAGGCAATTAGTATCTGCAATTTAGCTCTGCACAGCGTTCGAAGACAAAGGGTATGGTATTTTGTATTCAGTTTAATCTTAGCCATTCCTCTGATGTATTCGATGGGACTTGAATATGCCTCAACGTCTATTGGATTAAGCATCGGCCTTAATATAGGTCGACTTTTCGGAAGTGCAATTTTATGTTACACTCTTTTCATGAGCTCCATATGGAATAGAGTTGAGGCAAATGCGTTGAAGGCAGCGTGTTGCGCTATGGATGTTCATCTCACACAGTTGACCAACAATTTTAACAAAAAATGATTTGAAAAATTCATTTTTCGAGAAGCTATTAATTTATATTTAATGCTTTTAATGCCAACACGATTGGTACTTTCGACAATATTGAAAATTGTATCTTCTTTGCAATTGAATATCCTAGTATTCAATCTATAAATCTAATTCTAGAACTATTGATTTTAGATAGAGAAAAAAAATATTGCAAGTATGATTCAATGAAAATGGACGGATGAAACGTAATTTTCTCAATGCTCAATCATCTGTCCAAAGTGCATTTCATAAATATAATAAATATATATTTAATTCTTTGCATCATAGTATTCAAAGTTGAATCATTCTAGCAACTTAAATTTAATTCTAAACCTTAAAATCAATTTAGAATCATTTAAATTACGAAAATATGTAAAAATATGATTTTCTTATTTATGGTTGGGATATGTTTAAATGCCTAAGAGAAGTATTAAATACCTTTCAATCGGAATTATTAAATTGTAAGCGATCTTTAAAGACTTTTACTTATATTTGGAAAGATTTATTTTTGTGGATTTTAAAAATTAATAAAAATCACACCTAATACAGTATTAAATTATAAAATTAATTAAAAGGAGCAAAAAGTCTAGGAAAACTGAGAAAATTCAGATGAAATTATATTTATATCAGAATGCAGATATATTTTTGTGTTTTAAGTAGCTAGTAACAATTTATAGTCTACGAACTTAAAAGTAGTAAATATATCATTCTTTGGTTTCTTTTGCAGATAAATATATCAGTAATGGCTGATAATTCAGTAAATAAATGAAAAAATTTCAGTTTGAATTATGTAGGATTATATGCTACACAATGAGTGATAAATAAAAATGCTCTAACGGCGTTCTGTACTTTTTAATTCTTATTGTTACAGTAAGATTAAAATGTTTCTTGATGTTTGTGTTCATGTAGATTTCTAAACTTAGCAATAAAACTCATTCCCTTACTTAAATTATAGAGTTCCCTGAATCGTGAAATATTTCGTTAAAGACTATTGTGGTATTAAAAATAAAAATATGTGTAAATATAAAATGAACTTAAAATTAAGTAAAATAATTTAATTCTAGTGGCTAGATTATTTTTACATATTATTAAAATCATTTAGAAGTAATATAGCATCTTTAAAGCTTTCTTTTTTAATTCTCAAGAGATGGAAATAAATTATTAAACAATTTCCTCTTTTAATTTTAAAATAAAATTGTGTGGATCATTTCAGCTTTTTGGCACTTTGAGGGTTAAATAAAAAAAATCTCAAATCTTTGGTATTTTTTACTAGTTTCAAATAATAATAATTTCATCTACACTATTTTATACAATTAGATTTACAGGCTTATTTTTTTTCACAGTATCAACAGTTAATTTCATTATTTAAGTTTCAACGAATAAAAATTAATCCACAAAACTTTGTTTTTAAAAAAGGGGAAATTCTAAAATCTACCCTAGAATAAATTGCAGACTTTAAAATGTATTTCAATCAACTTTGATTCTTAGAAAGGAAGTAACTTATTGTTTAGTATTTACTTATGTGAGTCAGACTCATAGTTATTAATACATTTTACATTGGTCGAGGATTTATAAGGTTTAAAAATCTATATTGTCACATAATAGACTTTTAAATACTCAAGAACTTAAATTTATCTCTCCCTCTTTTAACGTTTGTACTTTTTAAATAAATTTTACTAAATTAAAATATTAAAAAACCTATTGAACTAATTATTTTTCATAATTAGATAGGCTACTGAATCTTGAATTTGTATTTTGATTAATCAAAAAGCATTTTGAATTGAATGATCTAGAAAAATGTTTAAAACCCGAAATTGACTAGGAATTGTTCTTAAACATAATATAATACTTGACTAAATTAATGAAATTCTAACAATTTAAAAATTTTTCCAGATGTTAAATAATGAATGACATCTAACTACAATTATGATCAAACGCTACTTTGACTATCTTTGTGAAGACTAGGAGGACTGGGAAGTCCAGAGCCGAGGGTAATCGTGATATTGATAACAGGATCACCACTACTTGACAGGTGATCGCTTTCCTCGCGAATTCGTGCTTTCAATTCCATTAACCTTGTGTCGCACTCCGAATTCGTCATCACCACCATTTCGGTATCACTCTTCATTCTTTTGTTCAGAGCTCCATTCATTCTTGCGTTGTATATTGATGTCAGTCCTCGATGGCAGTGTTTCTGAAAATTTGGGAGATCACAACCTCTCGATGGGGATAGGGATCTGAGAAGAGAAAGAAAAAATACGTGAGAATATTATTTGCAATTAGTCAGCAGTTTTATTTTTCCCAGATCGAAAAAACTGACCACTTTTACAAGTTCAAGCATTGGACAATTTAAGATGATTATAATTTGTACATGAGTAAAGAATGGAGTTAATTTTTACCGTTTTCGAAGACCCCCAATGAGTGATTTAGCATCTAATTCAGCCCAATCAGGCAGATTTAATTGCGATCTACTGAGTTGTCCGCATCTCTCGCTTCGGTCGAAGCTCAGATTTAAATCAGAGCTGATCGTGTTACTAACAAGACTCGAGTTTTTACAAGTCCGATGATCCTCATGGATCGTGTCAGCTTTCGAGTCTCGTAAATTCTCGCTGGATTTGCTTATCCTCTGATTACACTTGCACATCTCATTTTCCAACTCTGCAATTTTTTCTTCTGATCCAGTGCAGAGGCGAATCACTGATGATGCTGCGAATTGTTCAAAAGGCTCGTACAATCCCATCAGAAGTTCTTCTCCGGTTTGAACAGACAAGGTTCTTTTCTGGAGGTTATTCTTCTGACCTAGAAAATAAAATTATTTTGTCAACTTTTCTTATTGCAGATATAGTCGCTATAGTCTCTAAACTTGTTTACTCGAAATAAAATTGCCTTTCCTCTTTCAATTTCAAATTAACAACCTGACAATAATTCTGAGTAATGCAATATCGAGGAACACGAATCACGTCAACTCTGTACAATTTTATAGTGTCGAGATAGTTCGTACAGAGTTTTACTGGCTTATAGTCGTCTTTAAAAACCCGACGAACTCGGTAATTACACAGGAACTCATTGTTACATTTTATAGCGAGGAAGCAATAAAGTCGACCTTTGATGCAGCAACGTAGTCTGAAAGTCGTAAATGGAATAGCGAACCACTTTATTAATTCAAAATAATCTATTTAAAAGTATTTGGTATCTCTCATTCTCTATCTTCCTCATCAGGAAATTGACTTCTTATTTCTTAGGATTAAACTGAGGATCCTCTTCTGAAGTAGATATTTCTTTAAATTAATTTTTTAATAGTGTAAGAATCAAGAATAAGTTTTGTTCTTTTGTACTTTTTATATCTTCAAGTGAAAATATTATAAATCCTTTTTCTGTCTCGAAACCTTCTATCGTTTTAATTTCTTTTCTAATAGTTACTTTGATGTCGTTTATATTTTACAAAATAAGACTTTTTTTTTATTCTCAAGTTTAATCAATAATCTTGGAAAGTTTTTAGGTCTCTGCTGTCGGGTTTCCAATCGCTATTGCATTATCGAAAAGAGGAGTGATTTCTTACCCTGAAATCTTAATTCATCAGCTCCAGAAAGTCGATAAATTGCCTGCTTTGCTGGCGGATCTGCTATAGCTGCTGCAACACGAGCCCCTATGTGACATCTGATTGATTTACTAGTTGTGAATAACGCACGATTATTGCGCTCCGGCCTCAGTACAATGATATATAATTTTGGCAGAAAGAGGAATATCAGCGTTACCGATGCACTCAGGGTCACGCACATACACATCGTTATTACCTAAAAAAAAATTTTTTCTAGAAAAAAATTTCCGTAAAAAACATATAAAAATATTGATTCCAATTTGGAGTCAATATTTATCAATTTCTAATTAATTGGACGCATTAAAAAACTCATGTTTGAGTTTCTTTCATATTTCACATCTTCTTCACGATATATCTTTCTGTTTTATTTAACTTTTTTTCTTGTTTTCCCGAGTTTTTTTTGCTTTCTCCCATTACTCTTTACACCCAATGCCTCCCCAAACGTTTTTACTTCATAATGGCTATGCCAATTTTATTTTAGATGCCTGTTGATGATATATTACTTCGTGAAGAGAACAATGGTTATCGCTTTTTCACAGAGGAAATTAGTATTCAAATGACATAAGAAAGAAAGAAAATATCTCCACTGACACTGCAAATAGTGAATCGTCAAAAAATTTCCATGGCTCTTAAATCCTTATTTCAAATAATTTAAATCAGGATTTAAGAGCTGCTTTTCATTTTTCATTCTCAATATCTTTAGAAAATAAAATCCAATATTACGATTGCAGGTAATTTTAGATTTAAATATTGGATCCCAGTTTATCAAGTCTAATTATATTAACGAAATTGATTCTCGATTATAGAATTAAAAATTAAGATAAGATTTAAAAAGAATTTTAAAAAGTCGTACCTTTGACTGACTACCGAAATATATCGGTACAAAGGCCACCCAAATGACGCAAGTGGTGTACATCGCAAAGCCAATGAACTTTGCCTCGTTGAAATTTTCTGGAACATTGCGAGTTTTTACAGCATAGAGAGTACAAAGTACTAATAATAATGCATCAAATATGAAAGGAGATAAAACAGCCCGATAAGTTGTTGCACAGGTGAGGACCGCTCTATGTGTTGCAGGAAATTCTAAAAGAGGCAATGGAGGGTCTATCAAAAGCATCGATGATACCACAGCCACCTCGATCATTATTAAAATACATGTTATTACTACCTGCAAAAAAATATTAATTTTTTTAATATGCTACTAAAGTCGAAATATTTAAAGCTCTTATTTCACACGGAAATCCAAGAATTATAAAGAATATAACAAATTAACAAGAATCAAAATAATTCACATAAATTCAGAATGAATTCAATGAAAATAAACAAAAGTTAATTTTTCGTAATTAATAGAATCTATTACTATTAATAGAATCTCTACCTGAGCTGTAGCTGACATGAAAAGCATCTTTCGCTTTGGAAAGCGTTTTTTCGAACCCGCCAATATCCTCGCAATTCTGTTAGTTTTTGTAAATAAGCTCGCGTATATCATCGCGAAACTAATTCCAGGCATCAGTCGGCTCAAAGTACAGGATATAATTGCAGGCTTTGCTAAAATTGGAAAAACCTGGAAAGAGAAATGAAGACTATTGGTGAACGTATGTAAATGCGAATTAATTAGTTTTTACTTATTCCAATTTAAAATATGCAATTGAAATATCTTCAATCTTCCAAATTCGGATAAAGATCAAAATAAAATGAGTCCATACTTTTTAAAGGTGTTGGAGCCAAGTTCTAATTTATAAATTCGATTTCTTCACTTTACTCAACAAATATTAAATTTAGAATGTTTTCTCTCTGTAAAATTAATCAATTTTTAATTAGAATTATGCGTACAGAGCAAGAAAATATCTTATTCAAATATTTTTTATGTAAAATGAAAATATTAAATTTTGAAGTTAGATTTTGAATTCTTCGTTTTATGCAAAAAGTATCGAAATTAAGTATTTTTTCGCTCTGTATGCAGTCGTATATTTGAAAAAAGATTAGCGCTACAGAGTGAAAAAATATTTATCTATAATTTTCGTTGAGTAAAATGTAGAATGGGACCAACGCCCTTAATTTAAAAATATTCCAGCAATGATGCATCTTTTATTTAAATTCAATTTGTTTTCTTTGATTAATCAACTTTTTGATGTTTATATCTAAAGTGAAATAAAATTTGTGTCCAATATGTTTGAAGTCATTTGGAAAAATTTTAATCAAACTTACTGCAATATGAGCGAGACTCATCCCAGCCAGAATGAGATAACTGAGCTCACGGGTACTGGCTTTCACAACCGGAGTATTATTGTGTCGGATGAATATGTGACATGTGACAAAAGTTGCCATTAGACCCACAGCACTTGATGTCATTGCAACCACTGCTTCTGCATCCCCCCACGAAATATATTCCTCTGGAATTTTGACACATCCTGTAACAATGTGAAACAAATTTTACTTGCAAATGTCCTTCATTTCATTATGAAATTATACCTATCATTTTCTGAGATTTAATTAACAAAATTGAAAAATGGAAAATTATTAGTAGTCATTTTTGTATTTTGTAATTTATTTACCGGTCTTATTTTCATTTGGCCAATAACCACTTCGACAAGGACGACATTCAGATTGATCTTCAAGTGAGTAAGCATTTTCTGCACACATTGAACAGAGCCAGCAACATTTTTTTTCTTGTCCACCTGTTTTATATTGCTGTAAAGACCATTTTAGGTAATTTAGATCTTATTATAAGCGACTGAATTAATTAATAATAATAGGGTGTTTAGTATGCGGGAAGTGTATTTCCGGGATGAAAAAACTTTTCCAAATAATCAAAATATTTTTATTTAACTCTTGCAACTTTTTTTAAATCTCTTGAAATCTTTTGAAATAGTTACAAATCTTTTAAAAAGAAACTTCAATCCTGTCAAAACCTTAGTGACTCCTTAAGATCACTTCAATTTTTAGAAATCCTGTAAAAATTTTTGAAAGTCCTTGAATTCTTTTGATGACTGATATTAGTTTACTTTTTACGTTTGATGTTTTATTCTTTGTGTAAACTCCTATTTTTTTCTTACTTAAAATTGAAATTCTTAAAAATTCTGTAGTAAGAGGGACTTTATATTTATAAACGGTAAAACTTCAGGAATTGTTCGGGAACTTAGATGGCAATATATATATATATATATATATATATATATATATATAATTAGTTTATTTTGAGATTGATTGTCCATCAAATTAATTTAACAATAATTATAATAAAGATAATCATATATTAATTAATTCATTTTAGAACATCCAGATCGAAATTGAATGAAAATTTGATCCACATATATGTAGAATTGACAGATAATCAAACGAGTAGAGTCCAAGTAGTATTTTAGACCCTGAACAGGTTGGTGATAGAAATTATCTCCAATGAACTCCACCCTCTCAAATCGAATAAAATTATAATTAAATCTGCATTAAAATCATATTACCATAATTATTCAATTGTAAAATTTCAAATTAATTATAAGCCCGGGAATAGAAGGAGAAAACTCTTTCTTTTAATCGAATCAATTTCATCCCTGTCTCTTTTCATTCTCTTCCCTCGAAATTTCATTTTTAATTCCGGATTAAATTGCTTCAGGATAAAAAGAATCTTTGGGGATTAAAAAGAAATTCCATCGTTCATTCAATTAGACCTTTCAGAATTATAAGACAATTAGAACGAAATTTGACAGAACAATTTGGGATAATTTTGGGCAATCTGCGACAATGTGGAACATAACTCTTTGATTTAGCAGAAATTGGTTGGAATCTCTCTTCGAGTTATCGGGTCTTAATAGAGGAATGATTATCATATTCAATGGTTATCAAAGGTGAAATTACTAGAGCATTTGATCACATGCATACCTTGTAATATCCCGGAAGACATGGCGGCGAACAGACACTGGTGGCAATTTCTGTATAGGTAACACGTGGCTGTAGATCACCGATCCACGAGAGGGTTCCATTGTTCCAATCTCCTATTTGTACATAAGCGTAAGTCCCATTGGACAACAGTTGGTAGTTCAGAATCTCGTATCTGTCCAAATCCATTCAAGGTGGCTCATTATATTATATATATATTATATAAAATCCACGATATCGTTAATTAAGCTTAAAGTTTAATTATTATCTAAAATCCACCTCAATTAAAATGATTAATCAAATATTTGAAGGAATTTCTTTAACCACTAACATTTTTAAAACATCTTTCATTCTGATTTTCTTTTATTTATGATTTTCATCTGACAATAATAATCGTTGAAACTTTTAATTGGAGAAACAGTTTCTGTTAGTTTATGGATTAAATTGGAATTCGGTCCACAATAAATTAATTTTGGAAATAGACATACGCACCAACCTGCCCGGGGGATCCCCTTTTTTATCGAACTCCACCACATCGTCCTCCCAAGTGAATGAAACGTTTAATAAATGACTCTGTAAAAAATTGTATAGAATTATTTGAAGCATAAAATGATAATAATTTTAGAACTGCTTGAAACAAAAAGAACCGTATTGAAAATCAAATCTTATTAACGTACCATGTATAGCGTACCGTTGAAAGGCAGTATTTCTTTACAAGCACCTTTGTAATTTTCACCACAAACTTCTTTTAACATACTGTCAAGACCGTAGGCCATTGTCCAAAATGATTTGACCACGAAACTCATTTTTGGATCCTGCCGATATCTGTCTGACAATTTTTCCTTTCCTGCAAGAATCGAATTCATTATTTACATCTAATTGGACGTAATTTGATGAAGATTTGTGTAATTATTTTAGATTGAGTTAACAGATGATTATTTAAAATTTCAAGTGGACATATTTACTCTTTCGGTATTTTATGATCGAGATTATTTATGCTTGGATCTCTCGTATTCACAAGGTCGTTTAATTGCAAGTCGGTATTTTGCATTCGCTTATTGTAGACGAAAATGCTGATCCCCGATTTCCAATATTTCCACACATCGGTTTTGAGAGTAGATCATTGAAAGTCAGAAATATAGGTCAAATCAGCATCCGGAAGCCGACAATCTCTACACAAATCCTGAATCCAGGATCATTCGTACGGCGCAGAAAATTAGTAGTTTAAATACAGCTCATTGTTCATATGATCATATGTACTATTTACCTTAATTCTGCATTGGTATTCACTCTCAAAAAGCTTTTCTTTGGTAATGTTGCGATAATAATTAAGGCATTGAGAAATATGGTATAGAGCACCCTTAAGGATGTATGAAAACAATTTTCTTAGCCTCTTTATTATTCAAAATTATTCTGAAATCTTTATTCAAAGATCCTATTAAAGGAACTTTCATCTTTGATGAAAGCCGCACGGTCTCAAGTAAATTTCCAGAGTAAAAATTTTATGCGCTAGAAAAGTGGAAGGGACTGCTTTTCGATGGACAAGTTATTCAGGAACTTGGCTGAAATTGAACAAAAGTAGGCGACAGCCTCCGGGCTTAGAAATTTCTAAAGCCTCTTGCACAAAATTGAGTGATCTATAAATAATAAAATTGGGAAATATTCTCGAGGATAATCCTGAAACTTTATTAGGAATAAAGTAACTCATAAATCCAGATATAATATTTAAGAAACTACAGATTATTATGTAAAATGATAAGAAAAAGCATTCTTTCTTCATGAAAGAAGATAGAAAAGAAAATTTTGAAAAAGATGTTAAAAATTGACTAGGAGTCAGTATTCTGGAGTAGCACTAGGGCACGTTTGTATATTCCATGTTTTAAGTGGAAAGCACGTTTTGAAGAAAATGTAAGCATCTCTTGATGTAATGTATGTGTTGCTCTTACACATTTCTTGTAAAGGTTCTCTTTTGAGAAATTTGTAAATTCACGTAAGAAACATAATAGTGCAGTCGTAATAAAAATTTAAAAAGACGACGCAAGGTGCAATTACTCAGGTTTCCATCGGGACTTGGCATAATTCAGTTCTGGCTGTAGATATTAGGCAAAGTATGAATATATATGCACATGTATACATATATATATGTATTCCCATTCATTAAAAGCGCAGGGAAATGGAAATGAGATGAGAGAAGTAACAAACGTGTGTTTTAATCAGGACACCTGGATATCGAGTACCCACTTGTCACTTCATTACGAAGTATAAATTGAAGAAAAGTGTGTATGTATTGTAAGCATTCAAGATTGGATTTTCAGGTATTATAAGGGATTTAATGAGGCTGGCATTAGATTTTTAATAATGTTAAGAAAAAAAGGATTTTATGAAATTTATTGGGATTTTCAGTTTTATAAGAAAATTTATGAAATTTCATAGAAGAATTTGATAATATTTTATGGGATTTTAGGTAATTTTGAAGAATTTTACGATATTTCACGGGATACTAATTTTAAGGACTTTTAAAGAATTCAAGGGATTTTACGTAATTTGAAGGAATATCTCTAGATTTTGTAGGATTTTGAAAGGATATTAACGATTTTAATTAAACTTATTCAAATTCCTAAAATTAGACAAGGAATTACAAGTTTTTATATTTAAAAAATTTTTAATTCTGAATTAGTAATATATAAAAAGGAGTAATATATAAAATTCCACATCGAGTAAAATTTGCAGTTCAAATAAGTGTCTAATTAACAATGACCAATTAGGAAGTCTAAATCTAAATCAAAGATGCTAAACCCATATTTATCCTCTGTAAGCAGAATGGTACAAAGGCTGTGAGGGTCGATCGATTTTGCTTTAGGCTTTGTCTAATTAATCCTAGGTACGCACAGAATTAAGCAGAACGTCTTCCTTTTCCCTAATTGTATAATTATATTGTTCAATGTTTAACTGAAAACATATTAAATGAATAAAAGAAAAAGACAAGGAGATGAGATGAAATAATAAGAAATCGAATAAAGCTGTCGAATAATAATCGAAGGAGAGAATATAAAACAACGATTAAAACCGTGTAAGCTTTTAGTCTCAGAGGATGATCGCTGCAGGCAAATAGTTGAAAGTTTTGTCGTTTTCTAGGGTCGAAGCTCCATTGAACTTTGAGCTCAGACGACTTTGGATAACATCGGTCTCATCTAACATATAGATTATTATGCTATATATGCAAGTAATGTGAATATTATCCTCACTCTCACGTTAAAACGTCACGTTTAAAACTTTCTTGAGGACCCTCGTCAGACAATAAACCCAAGTCGTTCACCTCAGCTAAGCTGAGCGAGACCTCAATCTTTGTAACTTTTCGTATAGTCATTAAGAACTGTATTCTTTAAGTTTAAGCTGCATCGTAAGTTTACGAAAGCTAATTTCAAAGAAATGTTTATATAATAAACAAAAATAAATTAAATTTCAATGTCCAGTTTAGTGAATCGCATTTTACGGCTAAAGTTATTTACACATATATTTATTTTTCTCCGGAAGAAAGAAACTATGAAAGTTTGAATACTCACCGGTGCAGGGCTTCGTCTTATTCAGAGAAAGTTCAGTGGTGGAGAGTGTCCATCCCTTATCCTCGGTGGTGCTATTTGAAAGCTCGCAATTGAATTTGTATTGCCAGAATTCAGCGAACCATGGGTTACGTGAGTTGTTGAAAGGACTTAGGGAAAAATAGTGATCGTCGAATTCGCGATCATAGGGTGAATGAATCCGAATGGAAATACTACCCTGAGCTTCTTCCTCCACGTTCTTCACCACATCGTCACGATCTGCCCATCCATCGCTAAAAACAATATGCAAAAAGATTTCTTCTTTTAATTTCAATACTTTTTATGATTTTTAAAAGATTTTGTGGAATTTTGAAGGATCGTAGGAAATTTAAAGAGATTTTTAGGAATTTTAAAAGATTTTGAAGTTTTTTTAACTAAAAATTTGTTCGCATTTTTAATACTTTTCTGTCAGGGAAATTTGTCTGAAAGTCTGGAAAAAGTCGATCAGGGAAATGTCAAGGAAATGAAAATTGAATCTTATTGTGGCCACCGTGGCTATGTAATCCCTCGAAATCGTTATAAATCTCTTGAAATCTTATTATACCTAAAGATTCTTTATTAGTCTATTTCTTTTCTTTTTGACCTACATTATATACCAACATTAAATTAAAAATTAAGGGTATAGGGAAGAAAGTCGAGATGAGAAATATAGAGATTGAAGGGAAGAACTGTTGCAACGAACGGAAGTTAGTTACAGAACGGAAGCAGACTCCCTTAGTAGTGAATCAAGTAGAAAAGGTGACTCTGTGACTCCCGAGACTCAATTACCGAACTCTGTGATTGCGGCCACATGCTTTCACCTATGGTTCGCAATTCTGTTCGAGAAACAGAACAGAAAAGTTTCCGCCAATTGTCCCTTGCGTCATGTCAGTCTCTTTTTTACAACAAATCTTATTTACTTGATTTAAACTTCGCTGTTATTAATTCCAAAGTCTTCTTAATCGCAAGGAGGTTGATAAATGGAAAGTTTTCACTCTTTTAAAACTGGGGAATAATTAAAAACTAATTAGTCTAACGCACTGGTTGTTGAGAAGTTTTTTCTTGGTATTGGATAAAATTTAATTAGGATGGAAGTTTCTGATTATAGAAGGTTCTGATTATGAAAGAAAAGTTCAGCAGTAATGATAATTTGTTTTAATTTAACGAATTTTCAAATTGGATATCTCTGAATAGTATTTGAGTAAATTGTAATAAATATTCAAAGAGTGTATTCATTCCATTTTTTCATTAATGATTTGCTATAGAACTGAAAATACGCGTTACAAAGTTTCATGAAGTATATTAATGATGATGAATCTTTTTCGGTTCGCGTTTAATTTGCCGTTTCTATCTTTTGAATGGAAATGGGAAGTGTATTTAATATTGAAAAGGTAGTTCGTAATTCGTACCTTCCAATATAGACAAAGCGTCTCGTCATATTCAAACGTTTCGAAGCTTTCAAGAGACCATTCATCGTCATCCCTTCACAAAAACAAACTACGATGTTCGCATTGCTATCCTGATTAAGATTCCGTAGAACTCCATCAAAAACTGAATCGTCTGATGTCGATAGGGCTGAATCTTCCCTTGCCACACAAACTCCACTCTTCTCTGCCAGTTCGCGAAATGCCTGAATCCCACTTTGTCCATAATTCTCTGAAAAGATCAACAAAAGTTTATCTAGATATGCAGAAATAAATTAATAATATCGCAAAATTGCCTTCTCCATGGAGAAGGCAAGTCAGTAGGAAAAGTTTCAATGTTCTTTGATCTTTGATTCAGAATAAGTATAACACTGTGCGGGAATTTAAGGAAAAATCTTATTTAAAATAAGGACAGGAAAGTGACTAAATTTAAAATAAAAAGATTGACTGACTTTGTGCTGAAAGAGCGTGTAAGAAATTTATTGAGTCTCTGAGTTTGCCGCAGAAGAGCAGAGTTTCACACTTTATCGACTCGATGCAAAATTATCCGACTTATATCCTATAAAAGCTTCGCTGCGCCGCAGCTTCCGTTTCCTGAAGTAAACACGATTAAGGGAACTGCAGTGATTTTGTCGGTTCTTATTTACCAAGAAACTTCATTGAGATTCAGATTTTTACAGTTCAAGAAACTGAAAGCTGGTTAAATTATCTCTTTAGTATATTTCAATCAAGAAATGATGTCCGAGAAACAGAACTCAAAAGTGTATAATGATGTATCAATCCGTTTAAATTTGGTGAGGAAGAAATCAGGAGGAATCGATATAATTTATCAATTGAATTTATTCATACTTACTTTTATACGTAGAAGATTGATTTGAATAACATAAGTAAATATGAATTTGAGGGATGGATAAGTACTTTAGGGAATAAAGTATTGACAGGAACAAATATGAGAGTTAATCAGTTAATGGTTATTTGGTTAGGACGAAATCTGCAAAATAACATCTATGCTTAAAATAAACGCGGGATCAATACGTAAATATTCACTCAAATTTACGAACGTACGTATTTTCAAATTTTGAAGTGAAATAAACGATTTATCGTACAGCTTCTGTCTAATCCGTCGTTAGAGAGATTAAATTTTTGCTCGTACAACTAGATCAATTGTCGATGAGATTGCCAGGTCTTGTTTCGGTCACGAGAGCTAATGGGATTACTCAGTTAAATTTATCCACTTTCCTTTACTTCGACAAGTGTTTAGGGAGCGCCCGATGGATTAATGTATTTTATTTTGGTAATTACCTTATACGATATCCAAATCTTTTATTTGATATCCTCATGACAAAAAAGTGAAAAAATTATTCCAACTCAAAATTTAGCACAACAAAGTTATAATAACAAAATTATTCAAAATAATTAAAAGTTAAAAGTGATTTCTCAAGACGCTTTACATAAAAATACGTTTTTAATTACATCATTAAAATAAATATCATGAAATTTAAATTTATTTTTAAAATATATTCATGAGATTCTTGAATTTGAAGAAATGTCTATTTAAAAAAAAAATCCGTGAAATGCTAATTAGCCTTGTGACTCATAGGAAATTATAGTGTTCTGCAAACGCCCTTATATTGCGCTATTGTGGAGTGAAAACCTAATTAAAATTCATTTCGTCATTAATTAATGCGAGACTGAAAAATTTAATCCGATTGTATATGTGGAAAATGTAAAGTAAACTTGAATTAATAAATTCAAACAAACTCTAAAGTGTCCTTATCTTATTTATTGTGTGCGATTCTATTTTCGGAATAATAGCATCTTGTCATTTTTTTCTCTGAAAAATTTTTTATAAGCCGAAATAGAAATTTCGTTTCTAACGTCACTATCGTTTACAAATTGGATAATTTATGGAAACTAAATTGTGTCAAGGATCACGTTAATAAACCATGTCTTAATGTCAAATTCCAAATAAATATGCACATGTTTATTTATGAAAAGCTTCGGAAGTGTTAGCTTAGCACTGAAGCGTATTTATAGCATTGATTCGACTATTGCATTTTATTGGTGAAATAAAAGGTTTTGATAGGAGCAAATAAACATTTTCTTTTTAATGAAAAACAAGCACGGTTTTATCTCGAACAAGCAATAATATAATAAGCTTTCCCATATCGATAAATTCTAGTTAATTAGTGGCAAATTGCAGTAAACTTTATAAATTGTAGCAGCAACGTAACATGTTCATTACACATATTATGTTTTATTACTTTTATTGCTTCCACTCCAGACAAGCATGAAAATAAATCATTGTGGTTTTTGATTTCAGAAAAATAATTGTCATAAACTACACAATAAATATTTTCTAATTTTGATGATTCTTTGCATTTGTAATTCTCATGTTAGTTTCTGTAGACTTTTTTTTATAGAAAACTATTATAAGTCTCCATTTATTCGAAAGAAGAGAATATCGAGGGAAAAAGTGACCTATATTTAGAAATGAAGATCATAAATACGAGTGCACGTGTCAATTTAGCTAGTAGATGCCTTTGATTTTATAGTGACCATATATTTATGCGTTCGAGGAGTTTCAAGCACATAAAAGATATTTTCGACATCAGGCTGACGTAAAAAATGCTGCTTTGATTCTAGTAAAGCCGAGCCTATTAATAATCGTTCGAAATTCACATATACTAATCTATAGATTTTTTTATTGTTAAGATAAAATAAATAGTTAAAGATTACTGATTCCTTTTACTGACAAACATATATAATCTGAGTGTGCAGTAAATATTCTTGGGTCGTTGAAAGTTCGGCTTCTTTAGCTGAATAATTCAAGACCGATTTGCCATCATATCGAAAACTTCGGTATGATGCGCATAAAGCGCAGTGTGTAAAATAACTATAACGATATTCAAATAGGTTGAATAGACGTACGAACTTCTTTAAAATAATCTACTTTCCATAAATTTGAATATTTTCATTCTTTTGTCATCAATATGAAATATGTTCTTCTTCTAGTGTCATTAGATTGACAGATAAATCATCAATACATTAATTTAAAGAATGATTTTATATGAATAGAGTATCATATAATATTGTAACTGAAAATTGAATATAAGTTAGCAAAGAAAACATATATTGTGAGATAAAAATTACTACCTTCTGTGTGGACAATCGATACGTAGGTCCAATTGAAGTAGCGTAAGATATCCATAAGTAGCTGAGCCTGGTACTGATCTGATGGGACGACACGAAAAAAAGTCGAGTATCTGTCCTTGTAACTCAGATCTCGGGAAGTCGCCGAGTATCCTATCTGAAAAAGGAAAAATATTCTCTAAAATTACTTAAAATTTCTGAAAATTCAATGAAATCTCGCCAAATTCCTTTTCATACTCCTCCAATATATGTATAAATTCATATCAAATTTACGGCACTTGACTCACCTGTGGAATAGAAAACAATTGAAGCAGATTTTGAACTTGAAGAGTTACAGAACTCGCTCCAGGACCCACAACTCCAATCACAGGTGCCTGAGTCTAAAAAAATGTATTATTGTAAAACTTTACTTTAAGAACTAAAGAAATATGTATTTATAAAATTTTGTTAAACTCTCCCCACATATTTGTATATACATATAATTATCACCTGGTTAGTATTCACCCGGCATATTGGTGAATCAGCATTTTCCAGAAGCTGCTGATGTGTCGAAATTGGCGAAATTGCATCTCGAACAATTTCAATGCTTTGTTGCAACGCAACAGGAGCTGACCAGCAAGAATCTCTAACTTCAAGTCCTAATTGGACACCTATTATACAAATAGTTTCCCATATATATTTAATTTTATATGCATTGAATCATTGCTCATTTAATAATTTCATTATAAACATCACCAACCATTTAAAATCCTATCATCTGCATTGATCTTATCGAGCGTAATCAAGGCAGTTTCAACGCGTTGAATGCCATAAGTCTCCCTGATTGGTCCACAAACTAGAGTCCCTTTACTGCCCCTAGGAGTCTCATGTACGCTAAATAAAGCCCCGATTATAAAATCACCCTTCACTCTAGCTGAGGTTTCACCACTGACCTTGCTGCATATTAGGTAAATCATCAAGGCTAGTGGACACATTTCGTAAAACCAGTCGCTGTCAGCTGTTCATCACGTGTCAATTTGACAATAATCAAGTTTTCTGATCAGCAACATCCTCAAAATTTGAAAGACTCCTCTTTTTAGAGCTTTCCTTTGGGATCCTCGAGTACACCCAAGATTCACGATCTTCTGATATTCGTTTCATTATACGATTTTTCAAATTCAAATCAGTTTGCGACGATTTAGGGACTCCCTGGAGACGATGACTTCCTCCATTCAAGAAACATCTCTCTGCAAATCCAAAGTTTTCGATTTTGAATGCAAAATGTCGGAAGCTAACTTTTTAATTTCTCTCTAACTTTTTAATTTCTCTCTTTCATATATAGATTTTTCTACCATTGAATAATTGCAGTAAGAATTATCCAATTATGAAAATTCGCATTTCAAGATAATTAGTTGCTAAAGAATTATTAATTATTTCAAGCGCGGATTAAAATTCCGAATTATAGTTGAAGGACTTTTTTCGCGAGCGCTGATGCATTTTAGAGAAATTACCACACTCGGTCGTCGCTTCAATAATACTTGAAGAGTAAACGTTTGGCGTTTTTGTCTCCGACTAGACACACGAAAAACCCATGAGTAATTAAATTTTATCGACCATGAAAAGGCAACTGCCGCCTGAAAACTTTCCTGGACATAAATGCACCACTAAAAAGTTTCCAAATATTTCGCGAAATTGCTAAATTTTTAATTACCCGGCTCCGCATCGATAAAGTCTTGCAGTTTGTTCAAATAACTATACATCAATTCAAGTGAGGAAGTTTAGACAAAAGTCTTGATTAAATGCACATTAATTAGTATGATTAGTACAGAGGTGCTCAGTTTATTCATTGCCTAAATGAAATAATAAGCTGCGCTCGTAGCAATAAGTAATAAAAGGAAAAGTGGCATATTAAGAGCATAAATTCTTCAAGCGGAAGTGTTACACAGCACCCGCTACAGGTTTATACAACGCTCCTTGTTTCAAAAATTACAGATGGAAGGTTAATTAATGAGATGCGGTAATTAACAATTTCAGGTGATGTGGAAAACGATTACAGTGAATGAAACTAGGGCTTCCTCCTTTTTAATCCAATTCATTTGGTTCTTATAATATTTCAACTGCTCACCCTCGCACACTAGCTGGGGAGAAATGCACTTTTTTTATTCAAAAATTTCAATTTTAGTCAGATTAAATTTTTTTTCAGATATTTTTAGAGATCTTTTCGAGGATCTTTTTAGAAATTTTCCATTGTAGAAATTTTTTTAGTTAATTTGAATTTGAATCGAAGTTAAAAGTGGTAATTATCCTCTAATTTCCTTTATCCCGATTTCTCTAGTAGATGCGGTCTCAGGTCTCATCAATATTAAATGAACCTGGCGAGTGAGATTTCATGAGTTTACTGCAAGTTTCAAACATTCAAGAATGTACTTACATTCTTATCCGAGAAAGAGTTATAAAATTCCTTTCATTTCGGGACGAAAAAAGGCATTTTGTGGTAAACACAAACTCTATTTGTTGCATTTGCACGACTAGGGATTTCATATGGCGGAAGAATGGGAGGTAATAAAACCTTATTTAATTTCAAGTGAAATTCGGTCAACCATAGAGATGCTTTGAAATAAACTGATCCGACATTTAATACTGTTTCGATCTCCAGTAAAATTTCTACGTGACGCTTTGGTAACAAAATTTCCCCTCTTTATATCAGATCTGTCTTATAACTTCAAATTAAAAGTGTCTATCATAAAAATTTACCTTCTGAAATACAACTTTTGTATCCGTTTTATGAAATTGAAAATTTTTGATTATAAAATTTCATTTTCAACGAAAGTTAAATGCACTTTACTTCGATGCAAATAAAAAGAAAATCTTAAACTGTTTTTACCGCAGCTTTAATTTTTCCGAAATTACAGGCAATTTTAAAATTCAATTCTGGCACAAATTGGATTGTTCAAAAATTGTTTCAACAACAGTGCAATCTCCTAGGTTTTTTTGTTCAAAGCTCAAACATGTGATAGGCATAGGGTAAAGTTATCAGGTGTGAATTTCCGCGGATCGGGAAAAAATGAAATAGAGCGAGGGAGTCGTAGGGATTTGCGGTGAAATGTTCGATTGAATGCTAATGGTTTATTGGCTTGGGCATATAGAAAATGACTTGTAGTTCACTGGGATGGAAGTGATAGAAGAATAAAATGCATGGCTCACATATATGTTGACGATACATGTCGATAATGTAATATAAATCGCAAACACACATAGAGGTTCATTGGCCATTGAATGAAAAAAATCAGGACCAGCGGAAATGGAAAGCAGTACATTCAATCGCTCTTTATCGAATACCGATTAACGATCTCGTGACCTTTCTACAAAAATATCCCGGAAATTGAGGTCTTAAGCTTAATTAACCAGAAGATTTCCATTTCCATGCCATTCACCGCAGTTATACGAATTGCACGATGGAAAAATCTAATCCGACCTTGTTACTTTGCATTTTTAAAGGGAAATGGGATATCTTTGTAAAATCTTTTCATCTTAAATGCATGCATTTAAAATTGACTTTAAAGTTGCGAAGCAACATACATAAAAAGTAAAAGCATGCTTTTACATGTGCACATCCTCTTTACGCACGTTAATTAATTAAAAATGTATGCATACTTATAAATCTGTTACCGCAAGGGACGAGTCAAGGTCAAAGTAGGTAATCCGCATATAGAATGCTAGCTCATTTTATAAACTGTCGTGAGGTGGTAGACCATAAGCCAGATCCTCCAACCAGATGTTTCAATCAGCCTGACAAGTAATTAACTTGAGCGCGTAACGCAGGCGATAAAGCTGTTATACGTAAAACAGAAGTCGTGACACAATCGCCTTTTCCTCTTCCGGTGAATATAAATAGAGATTGGAGAGTGTGAATTCTGAAGGCGAGTGAATAATTCCGACGAGTGGGATTTTGAGGATTTCTAATGAAGACATATATACGTGTCTGCAGAATTTCCCATCCCTAACTCAGGAACATAATATGCTTAAATTACAATGGAATTTCTGTTTGAATTTTCACGCCTTTGTTCAAAACCAAGTTACGTTATATCTATATTGTTGACGAAAGCTTTAGATCTTGACGGTTTGCTGTTCCACAGACACAAAAGATTAAAATAATGAAAAATATGATGTAGTCAGTCAAGAGTTTGTGTTTTCGCTTTTCTTTCAGAAGATTTCAATGGATTTCAATTATACATACGTATAATATCGAAATAATTATCGCTACTTGCGAGATAATTTTATATATTGTGTTACTAATCATATTATTATCATTCTTTTATTTTTTCTTCAAGGAATCAGTAGTGCAAGGCCTGTAGAGTCAGACAAGATAGGCGAACTTGATATATTCCTTGATTTTCTTTAAAATTCTTTAAAATCTCATTAAATCTCGGAAAATCCCTTATTTAAATTTTTTTAGATTCTATGGTAAAAACCCTTAAAATTTCTGAAAATCGCAATAAATTGTATTAAATTCCACAAAATATCGTTAAATCCTTTAAAATTACTCTCTATATAAAACATGAGTTGCATTATTTTATATTTTAGTTTCCCAAAGAAAAAAGCCAAGTTGGTTGAATTTTGATCCTATAACAAAGTTTCAAAGGAATCCTTTTGTCGCTATTGTCCTTGATGTCAACACTTTCTCAGTCTTTCTACCTAGAAGGTACAGATGTGGCCAAAGTGGTTAAGTGACCCGCATGTTGAAAATGACCAAAGCGATTATGTATTAGTAGTAGTATACAGGGAGGAGCTTCGTCCTCAGAAATTATATTACCGGGACAACAATCAACCTCCTTCCTCCATCCATTCTTGAAACCTCTCGTTAATTTTAACGATCGTTTAAAGCCAAAGTCAATATCATTCACTGGCACAGTGTTATAGTTTATAATTCAATCAATACTAAAATTCAGGAATTAGATGTAAGAATATAACACATATTTGTGATATTTATTTTGTAAATGGAGCACTATCCATATATCTTAAAGTTTCATGTTTTTTTCTAAATTTAATATTTTCAATAGTATATATAACAAATTCCCAATATAACACATATATGTATAAAAATATGAAAGATAAATTTATGACTGATATATGCTGTCACTTGAGATGTCATGAAGGAGCTATCAAAGTGTACTTTAGTGGCTTGTATGCAAATGTCGAGTGAACGCATACAGATTGGACTGATATGGATTACATGAATTGTATTGATATGCAATCTGTTCTCAGGAAAATATGCATATTTATAGAGCAAATGAGAGGCAGAAATGTAAAACTAGTTTAAAGTTTTGTCATTCTCAATCGAATATTCTCTTTAATATCTTAATTACTTTTTTAATTATATTATTTTCAATAATATATCTATGTATTTCATATTTATCTGACCATGATAAGAATTTAGAAATAGAGATTGAATTTATTGAATCCAACAGCAAAGATCGTAAAACACTTGTAAAGTGAACAGAGATTTTAACGCCATTTGTCAACTTTTTGGATTCTAGAATGAAATATACTCTGGGGAAACTCGCCAGAACCACTAAAACTTGTTTCAACCACGAACTAAAAAGTCAGAAGCTCTACTGTAACTAACTGGAAAATATGTTATATGACAAAATATCCTTTTGTCTGTTTATAAACAATTGGTTTTTTTTTTCACATTTTAGGAATTGAGGGCTTTTCGGAATTTAGGGACTTTTATGAAATCTCGAAGATCAAAGAGATTATTCTTGGAATATGGATGAAGATAATATCTGGGTGTAGATAATAACAGATGCACCTTCTAAGAGTCATTAATGGATAAATAAAGACGGTTGGTACCTGAGAAAACAGAAAAATGTTCGTAAAAGCCAATCTTATTGATTTGTTTTCGCACCAATAGTTACAGATGTTCTTAGTCAGGCATTCGAATCCAATTAAACTCGTCTGACTCAACTTAAATGAGAAAGATTTCCGCATTGCATCAAAAATAGCCTCCCCAAAGTTTACGTGATTAACACTAAAAGGGGATACTTTCCTTACAAATAAATTACTTATCATAGTTATATAGATCATATTTATGATTCTGAAGCTGATTTATTGTGAGTAACTTAAGGACTCCAATGTATGAAAGTAAAAGTGCCATGAAAAAGCAACATTTATTTACTTCACTTGCCATGAATGGAAAAAAAGGAAAGTCTCGAGAAAAGATGAGCTTAAGAGAAAAATGATCGACGCAGCTAAAAGAAAAATTGCCAACGCAAGCTCACTTATTATATATGTGGCAAAATCAACGTGTCCTGCAAAAGACTTCAAGATATTAAATCAACACTCAAAAGTTATATACATAGCTACATATTTTATGAGTTCGCCCATTTTAAAAATGGAGATAATCCATTTTCCCTAAATGCTTTTCGGTAAATTCATATTAATAATTAGCCGCTCCCAAATGTGACCTCATTTACGTATAATTATAATTTTATGAAGCATAAGATAAACATGGGGGAAAACTTGATATTTACGAATGTGATGCATATTGATGATATTTTTTTACTTCTACATCAAAAACAGGGTATATTACCAAATTTTTCCGATGAAATTCCCGGAAAATTTCCGCACTTTTCCCTCTTATAAAAAATTTAAATAATATCCGTCATTACAGTACTTATTGTTATCAAAAACAGTGAAAAGGTGATTTTTGTAAATAAAAATAGGTGAGAAATAGGTTCCAAAAGAGTTTCAAGATTTTCGTAAGATTTTAAGAGATTTCATAAGATTTCTCAAGGCATTTTTAGTGATTTTAAAGAATCTTAAGCAAGTTATTTAAAAAGATTTTAATGAATTTAAAGATTTCAAAAAATTTCAAGAAATTTAACAAAAGTTGCAAGTTATTTCAAATAAAAATTGATTATTCGGAAAAGTTTTTTCAAACCGGAAATTCACATCCCGCATCAAAAATAAAATCAAGGACGTATTTCCCCTGATTTTTTTAAATTCCTGGACAATTTCCGGATTTCCTTAAATTCCCGTAAACATCACCCTGAAAAAGCAACAAATGATTTCGCAATATAATGCTGCATGTAATTTATATTCCATGACTTTTACGCTAATGGTTTTCCCTAATCTATGGCTTCCTGTTAGAATGTTTCAATTAAACTTGAAATCTGCATGCTCCAAGTTAAATTAGTTTACTCTTTGGCAAATTTTGTAATCTCTTTTGTTATCATAATTCTCCTGATTTTACAGGGATATCTTAGATCTGAGCTCGTGTTCGTTTTAATTTCGTTAGAAAAGTTACAATGTGCAACTGACACACCATCCATGCAGAAACTTGATCCCTATCTTGATCATAAGTGGTTTGAACTCTCGAGCGTCGAAAGCTGCTGACAATGTTTACTAAGAGGTGCAAGAAGTGTTAAAAGTGATTCAAGATTCAAGTTACTCCAGATTTGAATATCAAATAAGCTTGATGATATTTCCTCGAGATAAAATTTCAATACAAAATTCAAGCCACGTTATTCAATACAAGATATGTGTTAACGTGCATATATCCATCTAATGTTTAAAAAAAAAATACCTCTCCAAAAAATGTTTATTTAAATCAAAAGAAACATTTCTTTGATAATAAGATCAGAGAAAAAATTTCTTTAAATTAAAAATAGTTTGATTGATTTAAAAGAATTTTGTTTAATGTGAAGAAATAAATTTTTTTGACCTTGTATCAAAGAAATGTTTCTTTGATTCAAACAAACTTTTTTCAGAATGTAGGAGAACATTTTTGAAGGTATAAATATTTGTATAAAAATCATTTGCACGCAATATTTCATTTAATCTTGATAGACTTTGGCTGGGAAAAAATGCAAAGAACATTGCATGGCAATATGGTATTCATCGGGTTCGCGATATTTTTCTCTGGTGTTTCTCACGACGTTTAGGACAGATATTTTGTCAGGTCACAACCCAGAATCGTTGATGGATCGATTCACGTCACACGCTTGACACGTGAACCATAATCTCAACAATCTCAACAGAAATTTTAATGTTCTTGAATCTTTCTTTAAAAAAAGATATTACAATAATTGGTAAATTTTCGCTATTTCAAAATTAGATTTTATCCATTTAAATTTAAAGATATCTCTTTATATTTTTCATTTTCTTTAGCAATTTTGACTTTAGATTCGAAAGAGTTAAATTATTCTATTTCCAACTTCTCTTAGTGAATCTGAATTTTCCTTCTCGTAAATTATATGTACACAATCATATTTGAGCTTTCAATTTATGTAAATTCCCTCGGTATTGCAAAGAGAAATTGCGGTGCTTCTAATTTTAAGCACTCTTCACAAAAACTTCTTCAAAGGTGTTGAAATTTGCTTTTTATTCATCTTATAAAACTAGAGAAACAAAAATAATAGAAGAAAATCTATGTTTCACAAAAATGTACCTAAAATATAAATAACTTGTATTATTTTATGAATTTTAATTAAATTTTATTTTCAATAATTATTTCTTACCTTAAATTTCCCTGGCCTTCTAAATAATAATTTATCGTACTGTTTTCGTCACTTTTTCAAAATTATTGGCCAAATGCTCTAACTACTGACAAAGAACGAATATTTAAAACTTGAGCTTTTCAAATTTTAGAACATTTACCATTTTAGACAGATCCACTGGCAATGCCAACTCGTTTCAAATGTCCTGCACACATTAATCAGATCGTAGCCAAATTTATAATCTCACCATTAATAATAACAGATCTGGCTTGGAATTTATTTACAATAAGCTTCCGTACGATGCAACTTTTATCACTTCCTCCTTTTTGAAATATAAAATTTTTGGTATTACGTATTTTAAATTGGGGAAGTAGGCCAGTAATGAAAAAACTGAAAAGTTGTTTTATCTCCGTACTGAAATTTCATCAAAGTTATAATTTCAGAAAACTTGCTTAATACTTGACTGTTGACTGATCCAAATTTAAAGCAGGAAATCGAAGTTATTTTAAATTTAGATAAGTTTTTAAAATATTTTTAGCTATACATTCTCTCGAGAATGGATTTTTCTTTTAGAAATTTCTGTAGAATTAATCAATTTCTAACTAGAATTATGCACACAGAGCGAGAAAATATCTAATTCAAATCTTTTTTAAGTAAAACAAAAATATTGAATTTTGAAGTCAGATTTTAAATTCTTCATTTTATGCAAAAAGTATCGAAACTAAATATTTTTTCGCTCTGTACGCCGTCTTATATTTGAAAAAAGATTAGTGTTACAGGACGAAAAAATATTTATCTATAATTTTCGTTGAGTAAACTGGAGAATGGGATTTTGAGCTTAACACTTGGGTCCAACGCTCTTAAAAGAAAGAAAAGCTCTTCCTCTTGTGATTAAAATTTTTCCGTAATTAAAAAAGTTTTCAAACTCTCAGCCTCTTCAATAAACGCGGAAAAATTTGACTCTGGTTCATAAAAAAACAAAGCTTTATAAGTGGTCATTGACCGATCGATCGTGAAACAACAGACCTCAAAGAAAAAACCTTTTCTTCTATACGCGGAAGCTCTTCAAGTCTCTGAACTTTTTTCAAGTATAACACGCAATAATAAGAAAAGAACAGGAAAAAAAGTTCACCACCCGCGTAATAATTTTGCTGCGCCCGATCGGGGCCAGGTTTGGAAAGTTCGGCACGGGCAATTTTAAAAATATTTTTCTACAAGTTTTCTCTCATACAATCAAAACTTTGAAGAATAAAAATAGAAAAGTAGAATGCTCTTCTATTTCTTTTTAAGAAAAAAAAAGGAAATATTTTTTAAATCTAGATAATAAAAAATTCTCTCGCGTCTTGTCACTGGATAAAAAAATGTGAAAAAATTAGATGTTTAAAATAGATGTTTTTTAAGTTCAAGGTAGAATTTACAGTCCTAGAAAAAAATGATAAATCACCTCTTTGATGAGGGGTAGGATCACTTTGATGAAATCTCTAATAAAATGAAACTGATCGCGATTCCACGACGAGGTTCGAACTGTTCGGTGGTCGTCGCGGAACAAAATCGTCCGAGTCCTCGGAGATGTCGACGACGTTTGTGGATAAGTGCAAGCAATTCCGCGCCACGCGCTTTACGAGCACATGCGCTTCGAAACTCTGATATGCTTATCACAAATGTCATGATTGTTCTGTAAATGATTCACTATTGAAAAATCCCACGTAGGAAGCTATATATGAAACTATTTAGGAAATTATATGGGAAACTATATAGGAAATCGTATGGGAAACTACTAAATGAAACTTCGTATAATTTGAGCCAGGATCCCATGTAATTTCCTATATATTTTTTAAATTAATATTAAAAGAAACTGAAATGAGCTTTTTTGTGACTATTATTTCACAGGGAACATAGAATTAAATATTTAATGAAAATATATATTTTATTTATTTCTAATGTTTATTGGAACTAACTCTAGTTTCATAAAACGAGAAAGTATATATTAAATGTAAATTATACATTTTCATTGTGTAATTTAAGATTCCCTATGTTCCCTGTGAAATAAAAAAGTCCCAAGAAAAGTAATTCCCGAAAAATTGTTGTTTAAAATTTCGGAAGTTTAATAATTTCGAGAATTTTAAATTTCGGTCGTGATCCCATATAAAATCAAAGGGATTCAGAACAGAGGATTTGAAGTGCATTCAAAAAACTAAGAATTTAATGTAAAAGGAATTTTTAATTTCAAGGTGTAAATAATTCAAAGGGATTTAAATGAATTCTAACGCTTAAATGTTTTAAATAGAACACTTTCAATTTGAAAATTATTACAAAGTTTGAAATTAAAAAATTTGTTGAAATGGTACTGAATTTTCAAATTTCCAGAACACCCAATAAGAGTTTTAAAATTTTATAATATTTTTTGCTCTCACTTTCCGTCTGAAACTCTGAAAATTTAATTGAATTAATTTACTCTCGTAATTACTAAAATTAATAAAATATGAATATTGATTAAAATTTTTTGAAGCGTTGCATCTCGAAAAGAAGACGATAAATACAACTGTTGAAAAGAAAGTTTTGAATATACGCCAGGGAATTGAAGCGGTTGTTTTTATCTCGGTACTCTTTGGTCCGTTATGATGCTGCTAGAGATTCGTGTCACAGAGGTATAACTCTAAGCTAGAAGGTCCGGGGTATTCATAGTACCCCTTTCTCGATTTAGTTGAATGTTGAGAAGCATTTCACCAGCAGAAAGACTCCTCAATCTCACCCCCTTCCTGGGGATTTAAGTCAACCTTGGAGTATAAGGGTATAAAGCTTCGTTGAAGATCCATGAGAAAGTGGTGCATCCGTACCAAAGGTCATTCTACATGAAAGCTCATATAGCATTCACGGTATCTTGTGTAACACTGCTGTGTACGCGTGTTCAGACTTCCAAGCTGCAAAAGACCTAGTCTTCATCATCTTCATCTCAACTCCTGAATCTACAAGTGGCGACGAAAAATCTAAAAAAAAAGCAAAATTTTAAAGCTGAATACTTAAAATTTGAAGAAAAGCTTTTGAAAGAGAGAAAAAACTAAATATTCTAAAAGCATTTTTAAAATTGGTATTTGCAGAAATGCAAAATTGAGTCCTTAGAAAACGGAAAAACGTTGAAAAGGAAAATATTGTTATTAAGCTTATCTATATGACAAACATCCAGCGAGAGAAGCTATTTCTGCTGAGGATTATTTTATCTTTTGTTTTCATATGACATGAGTGTGAAACTCTATCGGGATTTTAAATATTCCTTTATCTATGAAAACTTTACTTTGAAAAAATAGTTGATAAAACCCGTTAAAAGATTTCAAAATTCATACTGCATGCCTCACTTATAAAAATAAGTTTTTAAAGAAATGATGTTCCTTTTAGTAAAAATAAAATGTAAATGTCGGGAGAATTGGACGAAAATTAAATTTTGAGAATTAAAAAAAAAAATAATAGAGTATAAAATAGTTTACGATAAAGAAATAAAGTGTGAAAATTATTGTTCTGTTTTCTAATCAGAGAAATGATTTTTCCTCACGAAATAAAATCTAGAAAATAGAATGAGGAATAAGTACGCAAATCTTCGAGTCTTCCAGACACGAATACGAATACTCTGTTTTCCCGACACTCTTAGCTTTACTTGAAACGTCAACTTCAACTTGTTCAGTTTCAGACAAGAGTTGTAGAAGAAGCAGCGACGAACTCTACTCAAACAAAATGGAACCAATTACAAAATTGCTAAATTAGTAGTATTCATTAATTTTTACTATATTTTACCTACAATGATTTACTGACTATTGATTAACAACGAATAGAGAATTATTTAGAAATTATTTTTATTTGAAAAATATGAAATAAATTATATTACATAAGAGCAGAATTTGTATAGACAAGGTATTACAAAAACGAAAAGCAAAAAACATTATATATATCAAGAAAATGCTTATGAATTTGGATTAGCATTAGGTCCTCGACGACGTCCGTAAGTTTGAACAACATTCACAAATCTGCGATTGTACTGAATGCGCCTCTTGGCACGGCCGGTCTTCTTCTTGCTTTTTTCTTGTTTCTCCACCTGCAAAACAATTTTTCATTCAATCTCAGTCACAATTTTTAAAACTATATGTTTAAATGGATTTTTACTTTATAGCAAACTCATGAAAAATTAAGTCCAAGACGCCAACTCAATTTCACTTTAGCTTGCGCTTTTTTCTAGCACTGATACTTAACTTCAGATCCAAATTATTCAATCTTTAGCTTAGATCTAACAGTGCTATTTTACAATGAAATTTCAAATTCATGAGTTCGTAAAGTAACTTTAGAATATAATAATGTGCTTTTTCCTTTCATTTCTAGATTTTAGAATAATTCTATTCTATTAAAATTTTTGTTAAAAAAAAAAAGATTTGATAAAAAGATTTTCTTACCTTTGGAGTTTGTCCCTTGACTTTGCCAGCACGAGCAAGCGAACCATGAACTTTACCTCCAAGAAGTGGGATGTTCATGTCAACCGTACTTGTCGCGAGGTCGCTGACGACAACATCGTCAGCCAAAACAACTCCAGAACAGGATAAGCATATTTCTCCTGAACATAAGTTTGCGAGGGCTAAGATCCTTGCCTGTAAAATAAAAAGAACATTTTATCAATAAAAATACATATTCTTTATAATTGAAAAATATGCTTCGAATTGAAGTGATTTCTTTGGCAAAAATTCGGTTATTTAAACTTTCATATTTTCACATTAAAAGAGTAATAATAAAACATACATTTCAATACACAAAAATTCATAATTATTATATTGAAATCATAATCCCTAAATGTTTTATCATAAAATGATGTTACGTCGTAACAGTTTTATTTGTAAAATTGTGAAGAGATGTCTTAGTAATGGAATTTGTAATTTTCATCTTCAGGGAAAATCCTTCAAATATTACGGTAAAGGATTAGACTTAGTTACAGAAAGAACAAGTAGGTAAATTTGAAATTATTCAACTTCAAATATTTCAAGTCTAAAATAATCAACTATGGAAAACAAAAAGAAAAGAACAGATTTATTACTATTAATTTATAAATTTGTCGCAAATCTATGAAAAGATGAAAACTATATTGAATTTTCATCTCCCTGAGACTTGCTTTTTGATTTAGCATTATTGCTCGTGCCGTCGATGGATTATTTACCATCGTCAGATTATCATATAATGTCACTGTTTATATTTTCGTAGCAAAAGCGAACATTTCCTATTTTAATTCACAATAAATATCAAATACAGTCGATATTTGAATTAAGGTGTAGATATATCTACACTGTAAAAAATATTTCTTGTAACTTTACCACTACGTATTGAAATTATACTAAAACTTGTATAATTACTTCCTTCAGAGTAGTGAACTTACTAAAACGAAGAGAAAAAACATCACTTCCAACGTAGTACTTTTACAAGATTTTGTTAATTATTTCTCTGAAAGCAGGTAAATTCACAAAATCTTGTAAAAGTACTACGTTGGAAGTAATGTTTTTTCTCTTCATATTAGTAAGTTCCCTACTCTGAAGGAAGTAATTATACAAGTTTTGGTATAACTACAAAACGTAGTGGCAAAGTTACAAGAAATATTTACACAGAGAAATATTATAATAATATGAAATATTTTTATAGTGTACACCTTAATTTTCTAAACAATATCAATTATCAGAATAAATATTTTTATCATTAGTATCTTTGCCAAAGCGATTCACTTTTAAGTAAAAGAAAATATGTAATATTTTCAAGAAGGAAGAAAATAAATAACCTTAAAATAAATCGAAATTCAACATACCTTAATCTGTCCAACGGTTTCATCATTTTGACAATCGATGACCCGAGTCTCATCTCCGCGGATATGCAACTGCATGATTGCGTCTTTCTACACAGAAAATTCGATGAAAAATATAATAAAATATAAATATGAAAATGGAGGAACTGACAAAATGCTAGCCTCAATGCTCCCACGTTGTGAATCACGTGCAAGCACAAAACCGTAAAAATGTAATTTAAACTACGTTTTTAAGTTATAAACACTTATTTTGTAGGCAGAAACTTTGAATTCTATTTCTTTGCTTTATTTGATGATTTGAAAGAAATACAAGTCAAATTATTGCCACAAATTCACACCTTTAAATTCCCTTGGTTGCCTCAGACGTAAAAACTGTAAAGGCGGAAGTCGAAGACATCTTTAATTAGGTGTACTACCGCTAGAGTCAAGTAGTCGCATAACGCATGTGACGCATACAACAAATAATAGATTATTTATGTTGTATTAATAGCAAAAAAAAATCATTATTAATATTTTACGTCTTAAATATTATAATAATAGGAATAATAGTATTAAAATCATATTGGAAAAAATAAAAATTATGTATGAGAAACGGAAGTACGAGAATATGAGTCAAAACTCAAATCAAAGATATTTCACCAGCAGATGGCACTGTGGTCAAATACAATTTTGGCGCGTTTATTTGAAAGTGCAATGTGTGTAAACGCTTTTATTACGGTTTTTGGAGTTTTATACTAATCATCTTGTTTTATTATAAATAATATAATTATAAAAAATGGAAGTACATACCGGAGCTATTTTTAATTCTAGAGAAGACTTGAAAATAAAGTTTTAGATTAGGGTCATTGTGTCCTTGTCCAAATGTCTTTGATCCATTTTGTTCGTTCTTGATTTCCTTGATTTACATTACATAATTTTAAAAATGCAGCTTGAAATTGAAAAATGGATAGAAAATTCCTAATATTATAGGCAATAATAAGCTGAATTAATTGAAAAACCAATAAAATCAAATAAATTGAGTGACAGCACAGCAGTGACAGTGACGGTTCGGTTTCTTGAGATTGGCGACCATGGCAAACAGCTAATTACATCAGTGTCTACAGATCGTGGGATATTTCGGCCCCCACTCTACGACCCACGAGCTCATGCTTTCTCTCTCTAGCAACAGTCACGAACCTATTGATAGAGAAAGATAGCATGAGCTCGTGGGTCGTAGAGTGGGGGCCGAAAAATCCCACGATCTGGAGACACTGAATTACATTTGTCGATCAGTGACTGGGCCTGGCGTGTCGGCGCCACGCACCACCACATTTAACCGTTTTTACCAGTTTTTACTTATGAGCACCGGGAAGCGCGTGATCGGGCGTGATATCTTGGTGCGACGATCGGTTTGATAGTAAAAAATTGAAAAGAAAAATTCGATGCTTTGTTTTAATTTTTGTGGGACTATGCTGTGTAAAAAACCTGTCTCGACGAACCAACATGTTTATCATTTTTCGCATGGTCTTGATTTTGATACACCTTTTGTACAGTTTGTTTCTGTGGGGTCGTCGCCAATGGAGGGAATGGAAATTGTGGTGCGATGAACTTTGGCATGGCAAGGACCCAACGACAGAGACGGAAGTTATTATTAGGTCTATAAAGGGAGTGAAAAATTTGCCGAGACACCTGGCCATCATCCTCGGTCACGAGGCAGTCTCGTTTCACGACCTCGTGCGCATCGTTAGCTGGTGTGTCATTGCCGGCATACCTTACGTCAGCTTCTACGATCACAATGGTAAGACCTTCAGCTTTCTGTGAGAATTCTGTTCTTATAAAAAAAAAAAAAAAAAAAAAAAAAAAACAATGTAAATTTGACTGTGGCAGTTTCATTGTTAAATTTTATCTAGACTTCTCATTGTGTTTGATCAATTTTGTTATTTTTATAGGCATTGTTGATCATAAAGATTTATTTTATATTTATTCAAATTAGAGTATTTTGAATTTTCATGCTTTAAGAGAATAAAGAAATATCGACGTATCTGTGAGATGTCTGGAAATCTTACTGAAACCTATAGGTCAATAATTGATAATAAATTATTGCATGAAAATATTTCAAGGGATTTCAACCTTCTCAGCAATTAAAGTTGTTAACAGACTGTAAATTTAAAGAATCTGATACAGTTGTAACTATTCTTTTAGGATTCCTTCAAAAAAGAGAGGAGGTCTTCGAGAAAAAGCTTGCGACTTTAAGGCCTGAGCTTGAAGAACACGTTGTGTGGACTTCTCATCCGGTTCAAAAGCCTCATAAAAATGGAGTTAACGGTGAGCTTTTCTTGGATTTAAATTACAGTATTGTTAAATAAAAAGATAATTATTTCATTGCTTAAATTAATTTCAGGTACTAAGCACAAAACAAGAATTCAACTCTTGTCGTATGATGATGGCAAGGGTAAAATAGTCTCTCTAGCTCAAAATTTAGCGAAAGCAGTTACCAGTGGATCACTTCAGTTGAATGAAATTAACGTTGAGCTTCTTAATGAAAAATTACAAAGAGAAGGCATTCCCGATCCAGATCTTGCATTTGTATGTGGATACACATTTTCTACTTATGGTTTTCTTCCATGGCAGATAAGGATAACAGAATTTTTGTAAGTGTTTATTCCCAAGCATTATTACAATTTTTAAATTTCATGATTTTTCAGATTTTCAGGTAATTATTTTGATATATTTGTCTGTTTCAGCCTTATACCATCACATCACAATTTACCAGTAAAGGACTTTGTTAATCTATTAAAGAAATATAGCAAATGTGAACAGCGGTATGGGAAGTGATCAGCTAATAAATTATTATTAAATGATAAAAAGTCGGAGGGCTTCGATTACTTGTATCGTAATGCTTGCAGCTTTCGAAGTCTCCAACGAATCAAGACTGATTCTCCAGTAGACATTTATCAAGACGAGATCGTATCTACCACTTTAAGATTACGTGCCTTCTTTTGGAGTACGTAATTTTAGTACCATAAACCTTCAGTACACTCTTTCCCATGATTATTTTGGAATATACATAAATGTATATAATTATACACATACGGCCAGAAAATATGCGTAATTGAAATATCTAAATCGAATAAATTTAAAGAATTAGATCTTTCAAAGTAAAGTAAAATTTATATTATTTTTGCAAGAATGTATTTTAACAAGATGGATTTAAGAAAATCTTTTGACTGACTGCATTCCTTAGTAGATATTTGTAACTTTAAAGAGTTAATTATAAAGATTTTAATATTTATTCTCGTACTGTGATGAAAGGGATCAAAATGTCACAGGCGTTAATTTATAAATTACAGTCAACGTTACTTAAGATTCAATTAAGTTTTTCTGTTTTAAATACTTAGATAAAATTTTGAAACAGTTTGAAAATAAAATAAAATTATATCTGACAAATAATAGTTTAATAATTGAACAAAGAAGTAAGTTGATTGCTTAGAAAAGATTATAACTCCTAAAATTGTTCCACCTCTATAAATTCATTGACAAGATCCTTGTAATATATGAAAAAAGAGCAATCTGATAACTGAACAAGTGCAAAAGTAATTATTTAAGTCTTCTAATTCGATTTTACCCTTCCTAATTGTATTGATACAGATTATCTAGAATAGAAGACAATTAACGCAAAACAAGGATCAGATTTAGGTATATACTAACCTTCAAATCGACAATGTTTAAAGTAATATTTAAAAGTCATACTAAATGTAAAATGTAAATATAGAACTACTAACGCTATGTATGGTATCTCGAGGATACACTGGATGTGAAATAATATACATGTTTAAAAAAAGTCCAATTTTATTTTAAGAAATTAAATTTCTCGATAAGAGGGATTTGCAATTAAAATCAGTTTTATGAACTGTATAAGTAATTATGTTTTATTATTTACAAATTTGTAGAATTACTCGGCATCCATCGTAGAATTTCTTACACATGTATGAGTAATTATCTGACATAAAATCGTTGAAGAGCATATTCACTGTTTTAATTGTAGGTATACTCCATTACTTCATTTAAGAAAAAAAAGCAGAGATTACTATATTTGTTTAAAATTAACTGTACCACAATACATCGGTTTATCGCACCGAAGCAGCGACTTTCTTTTGTTGAAAAAACTTGATGGAAGCCAGAGAGGAGTCTGAAACAAAAAGAAATTCCTAGGCCTGGATACGAAAAGTCTGCTTCATGCCATTTATTTTCTTTAAGGATCATGAAATCCCGATAATTTGAGTTTTATCTGAGACTCAGATTCAAATTTGTAACGAGTTTCAAAGAACCTTAAGGAAGTGATATCTAAACTTTTTTTAGTACATATGAATTTTCGATAATTTTGAATGATTTCCTTTGTCCAAATTTAGTTTGGTGTATTGAAAGTTAAATACGAAACAGATTGATACAGATAGCCTAATTAAATAATAATGAATTGTTGCTTGGATAATGAATCCTTCAAATCGACTTGCTATTGCTGGTAATATTGGTTTAAAAATAAAGCCTAATTTTTCGTAGAATGTAATTTATAAGTAGGTGATTTTATTGATTATATGTATGTATGTATACCTTTGGCTCTCTGTGTTAATCTGTTGCAGACTTCACAAGACTTAAGTAAATAAAAGAATTGGAACTCAGGAGATGGTTTAGAGAAGAAAGCTTTTAAAAGAATCATGAGAGAAAAAAGGCTAAATATAAACTATGATCTATGGTAGGTATCTAAAAGAAGAAAGAAAAAATCTCAAAATAGGAAAGACTGTGAAATCCGCACTATAGATAAGTATAAAATATGCATACAACCTTGATTAGCAGTAAGAAGCGCTCAGTCCTTGTATCGATGCGATGACTTCTTACCATCTCGATGGCCCGAGTACCGCGATTTTGATCTCGACCTCCGTCGATCCCTAGACCGCGATCGACTCCGTCTCTTATTCCTGGACGAATAAGGTGACCGTCTGCGATCTTTAGACCTAGTGCGAGATCTTCTCCTCTCCCTAGATCGACTCCTCCTTCTTTCCCTCGATCTGGACCTGCTTCGTCGCGTCAAATACGACGGACTCCTCTTTTTTCCTCTGGAATGCGAACGAGATCTCCTCTTTCCCCTTGAGTGAGATCGGGAATATCTTCTCCTAATGGAATGCGATCTAGACCTTGGTCTAGACCTGGACCGCGATTTATCTCGTTTACGATTCCGGGATCTGGATCTTTGCTTTCTCCTAGACCTGTAACTACTGGAAGATGGTGAACGATATCCCTTGCGAGATTTAACAGATCTAGACCTTGACTTGCGCCTCCTGGTGATGCGATCAGAAGATCGAGAAGTTGACTTTCTCCCTCTCGATTTGCTCCGGCTTTTTGACTTCTTTTTCCTTTCCTCACGAGTACTGTCCTTTCGTGACCTTTTAACCTTTGTAAAACTGTGACTTGTTTCAGAACTCGATGATTCACTACTGCTAGAATCCGACTCGGCTGATTTTGATGGAGAATCTGCCTTTGCCATGTCGGTCGTGTCAATTTGCTGCTGCGGCGTTTGCCCGCCGCTCGACACAGTTTCTGACGCTTCTCTTTGATTATTTACCGTTTCTTTCTCAACTAAAGTATGATGTTAGAAATTACGCTTCAGAATAGAACTAGGGGTGATTTTATTGTTCGTTGAAACATACCTGAATCTCTGCTGCTAGAATTACCAGTATGATTTTTCTGCTGTTCGTGATTCTGCTCCTCTTGACGTACTAATTCCTGCTCCTCCTCGGCAAGGCGCGCTTCGATTTCCTCCTCGGTCTTTTTGAAGGCGTGCTGTCGTCGTCTTAGAGTTTCCTGTATCAAAGAAAATTATAATTAAGATCAAAGATCGTTAAAAGGATCAGAAAATAATTGGAACTATGTTTACAATACACACCTTGAGTTCCTCATCGCTGTCTTCTTCCTCCGGCTCTTCCTCCTCGTTCTGCTCCTCCTCGGACTCGCTGTTGCTGTCGCCATAGATGCCCAGACCTACAGCAAACAAGTTTAAATTAGACAGAATCCATTTTTAAAAAACTATAAAATTCAAGACCAGAGGAGAAAGACTTAGCATGGTTAGGGGCTGGTCAGGCGGTTCTTCTCAACTGGACACGAGTCAGTTGTAAAATGACAATTTAACTCTCTAATTTTATTTACTTAATCTTACTAATCATAAACATTAATCATAAATCTTTCTTCAATGATTTATACCGAAAAAATACGTCAATATCGTCAATATGTCTTGCTGATCTAATATTTAAAAAAATTTGATTTCTTCAACTTATACATCCAATTCCATGAAAGCGACTCGAAGAAGCAAATTGCTTGGATTAAATGAACGAGGGCTGCTACCGGCAACGATTAGTGTCAAGTAATGGACCCTCTGATCATTCCTAGGTGGACCATGCCTTGAATATTGATAGATAAAGCCACTTACCAAGTTTCCGAGTGATCTGAGCAAGAGGGGCCTTGTTGTTGAAGGATGCGACAGGGGGCTCTCCTGCAGGGGCTTACAATAGACACGCATTTAGTAACCAATTGCTGAGTTCCGTATCACATTCTGGATCCCCCCTTCCCTTCCCTCATTCCCTTTTTTCCCCAAATGTGACCCTAAACAACAGCTCTCTGTCGAGAAATAGTAGAAAGATTCTCTCTTCTTCCTCTCTGTCGTCAGCAATAATATTAACATTATTTCCAACATTAAACAGAAATAGAAGAGGCGTTTGAATTTCGGACCAAGTTCAGTTTCACAATGAATCATTCAAAAGATCCAATCGATCAAAAGATCAAATCAATCTAAAGTTAATTTTGTTTGAAAATTATTCGACTTTAACATAAATTTAGTCATTGCTGCATCTGAACTTCCGATTCGCATCTAGTGAAAGAAATGATTTGACATATCCCGAATTTTGTTTTCTCAAAGATTCATGCAAAAGATCGTGTGGCACATGAGTCCTGAAAAAAGTAAAACAGGGCATTCTGAAAACATCAAACAATTAAATCTAGGAATTGAAACACTTTTTTTAATGCTCGTAGAAGGTGTACAATGCGGCAGGTGTCGTCCGCCACAAAATAGCAGCAGAATGAAATGATCTCTCTACCCGGGTAAGCAAAAGTTCGAAATATCGATCTGTTAGTTCTATCGGGTGTATCTGGGGTACCTTTGGCTCGAGCGCGGCTCCAAACCTCTCTGCACACCGACGATATCTCTTCGTTTGTTACCTCCAACAGAATCTCCGTTAGTGATCTCCGCACCTTCAACATCTGTGAAACAATTCTAGAATGAATATGTTTCTGAGGCACTAACCTGTCAAAAAGCTCAGCAAAAACTGACCACATCCTGCAAGATTTCATGTCGGGAACGCTTCGGCACGGATGGAGATTTGGTGACAGGAACTGGACTTCCTTCTTTGGCTGAACGAGAGTCGGGTGAATCCGCGTCTCTGAAACGCGAACGTCGAGGTCGAACCAGGTCAGGACTGCGGTCGTGATTTCTCTCTGCTTCTTCATTCCTGGATCCTGTTTCTTCTTCTGTTTCCTTCTCTGAGTCCGAATCCTGGTTTCAAAGTTGATTATTACTGAATATTCAAATTAATCGCTGGGGAAAAGAGTCGAGAAATAAAGAAATAAAAAACTGGTCCTACAAATTTGCTTTTGCTTGGATTGAGAACTGCACGAGCCTCGTCTTCGGCTTGCTTTCGAGCCTCAAGTTCTTGCTTCCTCAATTCCTCCAGTCTTTCACGTTCGACTGCTTTTTGCTTTTCCCTTTCCATTTTTTCTAAGCCTTCTCGAATCCACGCCGGCAATTGCCTTCGTTTGGCTGCATCTATATAGGGATAGACAATAATATACATTTATTATTTAATTTGAAAAATTCAAAAAAGAATCAAAACCAAGTCAAATGATTTAATTACCCATCGTAAAGGGATCTTCCTCAGGAGTTGGTTCTCTATCTTCTCTGCCTCTCATTGGATCCATACCTCGCATAGGAGGCATTCTGCTAGGTTGTCGCATTCCTTTTAAAAATGGAGGAGGTTGAGAAGATACGACCCCTGTTTGATCTCCAGACCAATAAGCCGGCACCTATAAAAAAAGATTGAATCCTTTTTATTACGGACTTTGGGTCCACTAAAAATTCGATCTCTTCATTTTACTAGATAAATATCATAATGTAAAATAAAGTACAAAATTTGACTACTAACTCCTGTATATGGTTGACCGGCGGATACAGAATTATAAGAATAAGGAGTTGGTGCTGATGGTGGAGGGATATTGAATCCTGCATTTCCTGATATTTGTGGAGCTGCAGGTGCAACATTAGGAATCCCCATAGGCCTTCCATCCGGACCCATGGTCACTCCAGGTGGTGGTACTCCACTCCATTCCCAATTTCCAGCACCTGGTCCTGCTGCATTCCAGTGTCCCCATTGACTCCACTGATTCCAACCGTCTAATTTCAGATGAAAGACAAATAGGCTTTATAATAATTTAATTGAAGTGGATTAAATATTTATAAACTTTTAATCGATTCCTTAGTCACTAATTTGCGATTATTATTAGAGAAAAGTTTTTCTTATAGAGAAACAAATCTTCAGATACCAGCTGAAACTTAAACACATAAATAATAATTAAGAGAAAAATTTGGAAACGATTAACAATTTTGGACTCTCAGTCCTACGCACCTGAGTTATCTTTATGTGAGATCTCGTGCTTAATTGTTTTTTCCTTGGTTCTATCACTATTTCTCATCATAATATAGTAGTCTGCAGTGAGTAAAATAAAGATAAATGTTTAAAAATCGTATACAGAAAAATCTTTCACAGTGAAACATTTTCGGTTGCTTTTATAGTGGGTTCAATACACTGTGAAAGATTCAACTATAATTTAAGAGTGTTGGATCCAACTTCTAATCTCAAAATTCTATCTCATTTTACTTAGCACATATTATAAGAAGACATCTTTTTTGCTCTGTAAGGATGCATTCATATCTAATTTTAATATGTATTAAGTAAAATAAGGATACTGAATTTTGAGATGAGAACTTGAACCCAAAACCCTTAAACATAAATCTTAATGTAGAAAAAACAATTAACAAAGAATGGAGAGAAGATAAATAATTGTAAAGTATAAAAAATAGAAATCTTCTCTTCTTCTGAGCTTTAATTGAATCCCGAAAAACATATTCTCAGAGTACAAAACCTGGTATAGGAATTTGGATTTTTGCATAGAAATACCTGATCCACTAATACTCGGTGCAGGAGGAGCTGGAGGAATGTCATCATCTTTAGTATCCATGTCCATCGGAGCTTCTCCACCTCCATCGTTGGTTGATTGTCCTGTATCAATTGATGGCGGTGGTGGAGCAGGGGGAACGACCGTTTCCTTCATTTGTATCCATTGTTGGGCTAACGCAGCCCAATCGACTATAAATTGATGAAAGAAGATTATTTATCGTAATGGGAAAATAATTTATCGTCAATTGGTTCGCTGAAATTCAGTAAATTGCTAGTCAATTTTTTACTTATTAGAAAGTTTCATTAACTTCAATGTCAATTAAATAATTTTTTTCTCTGCATGAAAGGATAAATAGATTAACTTGAATATTTTTACTGTAGATACTGTCCAACTCTGAAAATATTAAAATATATAGCTCCAAGCTAAAACAGACAGAATAAACCTCCTCTAAACTAAAATCCCTAATATCTTAAAAACAATACTGAAATAAATATTAAAATTGTCTAGGAAGTAGACATATGCACCTGGCACCATATAAAAAAAAAAGATGAGAGAACTCGGAACTTCTGACGTGGTGCAAATAAATCTTATAGTTAAAAAAATGGCATTATTTTCTTCGGGTGATATATACAAAACTAAGATATATGTAGCTGGCATAATAAAGAGATTAAAGAGCAAGGGGACAAGATACATAAGCAGGAAGTAATTAATAACAAAATCATAAACGAAGAAAAAGAAAAAAGTCTGAATAAATGATTTGGGATTATGTACCTTGATCGTTGCTCATGTTTTGGTAAGTAGAAGGATTCAGGGCCCACTGAGTAGGATAATCTTTTCCCTCGAACATCTCGCGACTCATCTTCATTTGTATAGGTCTAGTTTAAAAACATTCAGTTTTCCAAATCAATTCTTTTCACATTCACAATCAACATGGCAACTCGGTGAACTTTATGTGGCTGTCCGCTGTCGGCTCGTGCTGTCGAAGTGAAGCAAAGTGAAGCCAGAATTTTTCTGAATTTGGTAACCTTAGTGCACGTTGGTGCACGTTTTTGTAAAATGTGTGCAATTACTTTCATTAAACATTTCACTAAAACTTTTCAATCTTTCTCATCTTGTCAGGAAACATAAAACACTAATTTTACTTGGCGATCGAAAAATGCCGCTTGCAAAATAGATTTCAAGACAGAATTGAATTATTGAATAAAATTTTTACAAATGAACACAACACAATTACATATCAATTACATTCTTTAGTTGAAATCCTACTCTGCAGAGAGCGCAGCCAATCAATTCCCAAATGGCAGAAAATTTAAAAATTGAAAAAATTCTTAAAAGTTCTTAGTGAGTAATATTACCGAGATAATATTCCCGTTCTCGGTAACGTTACCGAGAAAGTAACGTTAAAATAAATTACATTACAATTTTCGAGAATTTATGAGAATTTATTTTTTTTAATTTTTATCATTTTTTATTTTTCATTTCTAGGGGGGAAAAATCCTCCCCTTGGTGCCTTCCCCTAGCTAAGATCATGAATTATCAACGGCCCTGAGACTGCTCACTGACTTTCCGTTGGAGAAATTCTGCCGTTGGCTGAAATTTGAATCGCGCGCCAAATTTTGACCAATGGCAGTATTTCTCTAGCCGATTGCCAATGTGTGCTACCATTGGTCAAAATTTGGCGTGCGATTCAAATTTCAGCCAACGGCAGAATTTCTCCAACAGAAAGTCAGTGAGCAGTCTCAGGGCCGTCGATAATCCATGACCGTAGCCAGGGGGGGTGACCAAGGGGGATTGCTCCCCCTCTAAATGAAAAATAAAAAATATTTCTGTAGTAAGTACACTGTAAAAAATATTATCGTAATTTTACCAGGATAATTTTATTCCAGGATATTCAACTTTAGATGCTTAATACATATTGTTTGTGCAATTTCGAATTACAATATTACTTAGAATATAACAATACATTACCGACGTTAGTCATTAAAACAACTATTTTTAAATCTCAGAATATTATCGCACAAAACTATTGATAAGTTTATATTCGGTGATTATGCCAATGCACCTTGTACCTAATTTAAATATTTATTGTTTAATTAAATAATTTAAATTAGAGGATTGTATTCTCAATTCTTTAAATTTGAAATTTTAAACGTCAACTGCGAGTTTTTATTGAATAGTAACAACTTTTTAAAATAATAACAAAGTATATTTCTTATAAATAGTATACAACCTGCACATTTTCAAACGACTGCCAATACTCTCAGAAAAATTTAAAATTCAACATATTATGCTACAATAAATTCACTTTTTAATTAGCAACTGAAAGCAACTCTCGTATGTACTTAAAGAGAGTGGAATACCCTCTAACTGATTCAACAAAGCTATTGCATGTGGAATATTCCTTTGATCCACCAACTTTTCAATCAGCAGTTTAATATTATCTTCTATCTCTGGAAGTGTGCGATTCAAAAATACTTCTTCAAGAATTCGATAGTAAAGTTCGTGCGTGGGACTATATAACGCAGTCAGGTTTTTAAAGAAGACTTCTTCTAAAATTGGAGTTGTTAAATTCAAAGTCTGCAAAATATTTTAAATAATTTTAAGAAACTAGACTAATATGAATAGCGGTGAAAAAAAAACGATTTCATACCTTGTATAATTGTTTAATCATATCTGCTGCTTCAAAATGAAGAGAAGTTTCGCTAGAACAGAGTTTTATGTAAATTTGTTGCTCCATACTTAAAAGATTTTTCTCCTTTTCCAAGAAATCCACGAGAATCTACAAATAAGTTTAGTTTAAACAATAAAGTATTGAAGTGTAAAAGCGTTTGAAATTTGAAGATGGAAAATTTTAAACAGATCAGCTAGACTTACGTCTTTTTGAATTTCTTGATCAGTCAGAAGATCTTTGATTTCTTGAAATACTTGTGAATCATCGTTTACACTATTTTTTCCTATTATTTGCACTGCTTTAGTTATTAATCTCAATACAGGATTTTTATCTGGCGAAATGTTTTTTGGATCGATAAAATCAGGCCACTGTTTCAAAGTTTCTTTAACTTCAAGATACTGATCTTTATTTTCTATTTCTCCAAAGATTTTTTCAAAAACTTCAAAACGTTCTTCCTCTGTTGCGTTTTCACACAAGCTCGTCATTGTGTCACTTCGAATACTAGGAATTTCATCCATAGTGTTGTCTTTGGTTTCCTTTACATCTTGATCTGGAAAATCGCCCCAGTCTTCATTTTCCCATTCATCCCATTCGTCTCCATCAGCAGGGTTGTATGTTAGATTTTGACTAATTACTTTAAATTCATCCACAGCAGCTTTTGCTTCAGTCTGATTTTCAGAAGTATCTGAGCTTTCGACATAAGTTTCCTTCGAACTCTTTGCACTTTTTGAAACTTCCAAGCTCGAATCTTTAATTTCAGCTTCACGTTTAATTTGAGTTTCATTTGCAACGTTAGTTTGATTTGCAACTTCAGTTTTATTTGTAACTTCAGAACTAGAAAAGAGCAAACGAATCTGTTGTCGTAGGAACGAAATCAATTCTCGGTTTTCCTCGGATTCGGTAACTTTCAGCATTTCATAAATTAATTCTATTGGATCATATAGAAATATATTTGTATCGGAAGGATTTACCTTCTTAAAAAGTTGCAGAGAAAAATAATAAAGTGCGAGCTGAAGATTCAAATCCGTATGGGGTAAATTTTTGAAAATTGTTTGAGTTTCTTCCATACAATCTTCTGATAAATTCAATAAATATCCCAAACCGAGAAGACAATCTTCGCTTATTACATTTTTTGCAGATTCAAGAAACACTGAAATTAAATAATAATTATTAGATGAAATACAATTTTATTTCATTCGCGGTCAAATGTTTAATATTTAAAAAATACTTACAATGATTGACGTCACTGACTTCGAAACCATAACACGCAGTTTCACTTAACATCGATACTCTCAATAAAGTTTGACAGAGTTTCAATCGAGTATTGTATTCATTTTCGTCCGAGTATTGAGTATATTTTGTATCAAATTTGCTTATTTTTGCAACTTTATGTAGTGACTGATAAAAACAAGGGAAGCTCTGTATATTTTCCTCAACTATCTCTTCTTCTTCATCTTTCAGAATATGAGTTTCAGGTTCTTTAATAAATTTAAAATTCAATGCCGTTTTCCAAAAGTCCTTGTTTCCTGCATTTTTCAGTATACCATAAGTAGATTGCTTCACTAAATTCGCAGAACTTCTTACCAGTTCGGTGGATGTTCCGATAATATTAGGAACGAATTCTTTATTTTCCACTTGTGGCTACGAAAAAAAATTGAAACAATAATTAAGCAAATCTAATTAATAATGGAACATTAATATTAAACAAAATTAAAATAGTTCTTACAGTCGTCACAGCATCGGCAAATTCATCATCACTCTCGGCTTCATTTTCCAAGCCATCATTCTCGGGAGGCATCCAATCTTGTATACTTTTATTCAAAATTTGTATTTCTAATAAGTTTAAATGTTTCATTATATCTTCCAGAAATTCACTCGGTCCATTATCCATAACGAATAATAAACAGCGTCTCCTAAATTTTAAATCTTGAAAGTTTTCGCTATTTCCTAAATTCATTGTGACTTTCCAAGCAGGCTGATAATTATCATCTATCATTTTTAGAACAGTAGAAGCACACACACTAAAATCATTAACTTCTAAAGCTTTTCGAGCTATTAGTTCAAAAATCCTTCCTTCCCTAAGTCGAGCATTATTTCGATCGATATGTAAATACTTTGCTAAATTCAACAACTTCTGCCGACTTTTATAATTGTTTTCTCGACTCTCTAGACAATCTTGAATCAATTTTATTTTATCTTTGATCAACCTTACTTGGAGTGGAAGAATATTTATGTTGAATTCGTCTAGAATTTGTAACGAGTCAATAAGATCGTATTCTTCTTTGATAAGTGCATTATCATCTAAAATGAGGTGTAAACAGGCTCTGAAATAATATAATAGCATTATCTTTACATTTGGTTTTCTTTTATGTTGTAGAGTTGAATTTCACTTGAATATAAACTACCTTGCTAAATCCATGTTCGAATCTGCGAGACTCTTTGCACTGTTGAAATATTCCGTACTTGCTTGTAAAATTAAATCTACAGCTTTTTTGTAAGACACTTTTAAAAGGGATTGCTCATTTTTCTTCACTTCCATCAAAGTACCACAATTTTGAATAATTGCCTTCACCTTAGATCTTAATCGTGCTGATAAACAAATTTCAAAACAAATTTCAACATCCAAACTCGTGAAAATCAGCCCTTGAATTTCTAGCATGTCATTTAATAAATGCGCCCAAGCTTTTTCGTCTGGCGATGGGATACTAAAAAATAAAAAATACATATAATAAATATAATAGTAAGAATCTACTTTAAATATAAAAGTTCTTACCGATTCTTCAAATTTTCTGACATTTCGATCATGAGCGATTTAATAGTATCAATATTGTCTTTATTTTCATTCAAAAAACTAAGCGGAACCTTGACACTGTACTCGTTAAAAATTTTCAAACATTGAAGTTCTCTTTCAAGTTCTTCTAGGAGTTCGTAGTTTGCAGCTTCTTGTGTTTCCTGTGTTGAAACGGCTTCATGGATTTTTTTGGCGTCTTTATACAAATCTCGATTGGTGCAAGCATATATGCAGTCCAAAGCCAAGGTGGTTACATCTTCTATTATTTCGAAAATATCGACATCTTGCGTGGTTTTCAAGTATTGGAAAAAATTGACTAACCAGTCCAAATCACTTTTACTCAAGTGCACGAAATATTTATGTAAAAGATTTTTTTCCGAGCGACTACCCTGCTTCGTTAAATAAATTTTAATTAAGATTTAATTCATAAATATTGAAAAAAGTATGGTGAACACAACTTCGGCAATCGTATATTTTAATTTTATGAACTTACCAAGTACTTTTCTTTTCTCTTAATAAATGGTAAAATTTTGTTCTTCACGTCGTAAACAAAATTCGATTCATGCGATTTACTCATTAGCAATTTAATTTTCTCTAGGTCGGATAACTTTTCAACTTCAGAAAGAGATAAAAACTCTAATTCTACTTTGTAGACAAGATCATCTAGAGTTTCTAGCTCAAAGAGTAAGTTTTCTAAACCTGGAATATTTCGGCACTTTCCGATATTTATTAATCCTAAAGCATAATCCACTACTCCACTGCTTCTTTCGATTTCGTAAGCTCTCCACTTGTACCATTTTTGTAGCAACGTCGGAGTGAGTTCTGAGTTTCTGTTAAAAAAAATTCTTATAAACAATAAAATTCGACATTGAATGATGTATTGAAAATTAAATTTAAATTCTTACTTATATGTTAGTAAGGATGGACAGGATTCATAAATAAACGACTCTTCATAATCTTTATCGGTATTCAAAACCTGACTAAACTCAGTTCTTTCAACCCAGTCTAAACCACGCAATTCTCTTTGAAAAAGTAAAAATAATCTGCCTTCTTGATCACACTCAGGTAAAAGATTTTGGTAAGTGAAAGGACTAAAAGTTTCAGGAAAGAAACTAAGAACTGCAAGCCAATAGGGCATTAATTTCGATCCATAGTAGGTGAACATGATTTCGACTCCTTTGACATTGCACTCCTTCGCAAATCTGTGAACTAAAGATTAGTAATCTGCGCTAAAAACATTTTCCACGTCTACAAAATTGAAATTGTATTTACCCAACTGCATTTTCTAAAGGCGAAAGCTGCCGAAATTCTTCATAGAATTTTTTATCATACTTGGACTTTGAATCCAGAATAATTTCGTAGGTGTTTAACTTATCTAAAAGATCCAGAAGCTTTTTTCTGTATCTGATGAGTTCTTTCTGGGGTTCAGAGAGATTTTTAACGTCTATCTTCTCCAGTTGTCTGTTGATTTTTTGCATCTGTTTTTATTTTTGAATGAAAATTAGTTTTATTTAGAATCCATTGTGTTCTGCATCGTGTATAAAATCTTTGGTTTAATTCTATTCAAAAAAATAAAAGCAAAAATCTTACTTGTTCTAAATTAAGAGTGTCCTCCATTTTCATAGAGTCAAAATCTGTTTCATCAGATTTCAATTTGCCATCGTCATTATCCGCGATTGCTAATAAAGTTGTTGAATTCACACCCCGTAATCCGAAGTTAAGCAATTCTCTCGCTGCTTCAAAATTGTCAGGCACTCGAGATATGCATTCGTTCAAAACCCAGGATCTTTTGCTAACTTTCGATAAGTGTTCTTGAATAGCTTTTAATGAAAATTCAGACTTTCTCCATTGAGTTTGATAAACGAGGTCTGTATCCAAGTTGTAGGTTTTTGCTAGAGACAATGCTTCTTCGTAATCCTTTATAAAAAATAATATATATATTTTTTCATAAAAACTACTAAAAATTACTGATATTAGTGTATAATTCTTATAAAAATTTCACCTCAATTTCAATTTTCCTAGAATACAATTCTTCTGGCGTAGTGCTTTTAAGTCCTAAGATTCTGTAAGTTCTATGAAAGATTTTCGACTTCTTTCTCTTGGGTTGGAATTTCTCTATGTCAGTTATCGAATAGAGTATGTTTTGAACCAATCGAGCCGTATAATTCAAAACTGTATTATGCTCTGATTCACATTCGTCCTTTTCACTATCAGACGACGAATCTTTAAGTTAAATATTTGCGTAAATAAATTATAAGTTAAATTTAACTTGCAATTATTGTAGAATAAAATAATAGGATATAATAATCACCTAATGCCTGTCCTTCACCTGACGATTCTCGACTTCGCTTTGTGCTAGTAATATATATTTCACAATCTAAACACAAAAATCCACGACCAGAATTTAGTTCTGAAATTTGAGGTTGCCCAGATAAAAATTCTGGACTTGTTCCTAAGAGATTTCTCAAATCTTTAACAGAGCAAACGGAAATAGCACCAGAGTATCTCGCGATTATGATTGTCTGTAAAATAAATTAGAGCGTTTTCGTAAATCTAATTTTTAAATTTTTGTAGAAAAAATCGAAATATAAGCATTTGATCGCTTTTACTCCTGAACAGGCAGAACTTATTAATTTTAAAAATCTTACTTGATCGGACCACCAGCCAATATCTAAAGGATGAAATTCCGATAGACCTGGTGGAGATTTCTTAAACTTGATCGTCCCCAAAGGATTTGCTATATTGTAATCTGGTTGTTCAGTCAATTTCCACAATTTTTGAAGTTTTAAAGTTGGCAAGTTCCAAAGTGAAATGCTACCATCGGTGTGAACACAAGACAAAAGTTGTGCAGTGGGAGAAATACTCAACTTGAATATTATCGATTGAGCTTGATTTTTAATCGAAGGCATATAATTCCATATCGAAAATGATGGTTTGATAATCGCCTGTTCTTCGAATGTAAATGATAATTTGTAATACGGTTGATCGTTTAAAAAACGCCAGGACGACAATCCAGATTCTAAAGCAGTACACTGTAAAAATTAAAATGTTAGGAAACTTTGCTAAACAGATTTTGGTTTTAAAGAGAATATAATATTTGGAATTTAAGAAATTGAAATATTTACAGTTAAGTTGCGATTGATGGTATTTCCTGCTACGAACAACAAATCGTATTTTTCACTATAAACCACAGCATTAAGACCATTTCTGTAAAAACTTCCAAATGAAAATTCATGATTCGTGTCGAAATTATTTGATGCAGAGATATAATAAGATTTTAAAAGGCCACTGTAAGATATACTGATAAATTCATATTCCCAAGTTTCGGTTTGAACTCTTGGTTTTTTGAATATCATAGAAGCTATTGCGTCCCCTGCTTCCAAAATATGAGGATTTGGTGAGACAGTTTTTGGAGTAATGTTGAAAATATTGTTCCCTAACGAATTGTAAAATGATAAATGTCCATTACTAGAAGCTAATACTAATATTGATCCATCAGGACTCCAAGCCAATTTCCGCCATTGAGGAAATGCATCTTTCGGTACTGAAAGATAATTAATTAAATGTAAAAATAAGGTTGAGTTCTTTAAAAATAAGGGACTTATAAACGAAGAATATAATTTCTCGAGTAATAATTTATTACAAAATGATTACCAGATGCTTTCCCCGTTACAGATGAATACTCATCCTTCAGTTTTCTAATCTCAATAATATTCTCTTGCAAAATAGCTAATATCCTTCCATTATCACCAATAGCAAATTTCCATGACAATGTGAAACTAATCTGCTGAGAAATACTTTCTGGCAAAGAATATCTGTTGTTTAAATACCGTAAAGCATTTTTTATAGTTCCTGCTGGTGTTGGTAAAATCACTCCATCGTTTTTGCATTTCTGTAAAGTAATTAGAATGTAAAATGGAGTAAGGTACAAATTATTGTGCTTTAGTTTGTATGCCAATTTGAATAAACTTACTATTAATTCTGGCTCTTGTTTTTTAACAAAATACTCCAGGAGTTCGTAAAGAATTGATTTCTCTGTCACTTTTTCTTCCGGATTAACACTCATTTTTGTAGGATATATACACAGAAAGTACTTTATAGTAAACTATTATTGCTTTTTTATATTTGGTATATTTATTTATAATTTTTACAATTTCTAATTAACTAAATTTGACAAATCTTGCTCACATTGACACTTTTGAAGTTTCTCACAATATTGAAGTATGAGGTTATGTTACATTCTCTTTTTTAAATGTTTTTATTAAATCAGACGAAAAAGTGGTCCATGAATAATATGCATTTTGTTGTAATTCAAAACGTTAGTATTTTTACATTTATATTGATATTTTAGATAATATTTAGTGGTATAATAATTTGGTAATATAATCGAATCTGGACTCTCCGAATATTAACCATTGCAATATTAACAACCTCGCAATATTAACCAGCACTCACCTCAAATCTCACTTGATACACTGCGCATGAGTTGCGCTCGGCATCTGATTGGTTGTTATTCGCGCGCAATTTAAAATGCTTAAAAATATTCTATTATACGCAATACGTATGGACAATTGATGTGACGCATGCGCAATTTATGTGACCTTTGAGAGAAGGAATTTCGTTAATATTAGTTAATATTTCAAGGGTCTCTGGCACCGATATCGTTAATATTGGGAGTCGAGTGTACTAAATTTCAAAATTTAATAAATAAATTCGGTGCTGTCGAGAAATTTGGCAAAATAACAAATTTTAATTACTTTTGATATTGATTTATTAAATGACAAAAACGTTTTTTTTTGCTTATATGCAAATAAATAATTGAATATCACAATTGTCTAGTTTGAATACATACTTTTTAAATTTAAGTTTTAATTAGTATTGAATATATTTATTATTATTTACTACTTATTAATAATAAGAAGTATTAATAATATTATTAATAGCCCATAGATTATAAGTAAGTGCCAGGTAAGGAATATATTTTTTCAGCAATTTATTTTTGCATTTTTACAATGAAAAAATATATATATATAAAATATATATATATATATAACCTATAGGTTATGTACATATATTATACATTTCCTTAAATTTCGCGCCCTTTTCAATATCAAGATGGCGGCATCCGTTTATGTTTATGACCGCGTGATCATGGTCATGACTATATAATTCGAACATTTTTATGTTTTTCTGAAACTTTTGAAGTTTTCGGCAAGTCCTAGCTGGTTCTAATGATCAAACACAAACTCAACAAAAAAATGGAAAAGTGAAGTGGTGTGGGGGAAAAATGTAAAGGTGTAAGGTATAAAGCATAGCGTATACATACAACTTACAACAGTACATTGGCATTGGCGAAGTGGTGGAGTGGAGTGAAGTGAAGTACCTAGTGCCAGGCGGGCCAGGCCAGGCCCCAGCCACCAAACAAAACATGGACGCCGTAGAGATAAATACGTCGGAGCCACCGCAAAATGAGGAGGGAATTGTATCTGAAATGGAAATATGTCGTGTTTGCCTTCTTGGAAACCTTGTGATGAGAGACCTCTTCCACGAGAGCGAAGTGAACTCTCTATCTGTTAAAGCCATGAGCTTCGCCAGCGTTAAGGTTAGACATCACATATTTTCGAGGTTACGTCTTAACTCCGAGTTAATAAACGATATATACTCTTCCCACCACATTGCAATAATATAAGGGCGTATCATCATCTCCAATTGCTCTTTTTATGAATTATATAGAATGTGTTTTCCTACTAGTTTTATTACTTTATCGAAAAAAAAACTTCGTAAATATAAACATAGATACTTGTGTTGCTAACTTCTTTCAAAGTCTTTCGTTGCGCGTCTATCAATCTATCAGTTATCAACTCTGGGATCAAACAACAATAATAATATGTTTGATATTTTGAAATATAATTAGTAGTTAGTACTTATATACAGTGCATTACTGTCTATTTTAAATTTAACGGTAAATTATTAATTCTAGTATGTTTGATGGTAGTGTTATTTTGAATAATTGTATTCTAATCTTTAATACTTTTGTTATAATTTGCGAGAGTGAAACGAACCTTTATGCTAATTGGTAATTTACAATTGATCGAGTGATGAATACCTTTGGAAAATTTAAAAGAATATTTATAAATAATTGAATTTTATCTGTAAATAGATGATGCCAGGCGACGGACTGCCAGGACAGGTGTGTTGCGTTTGTGCAGACAAACTGGAATCAGCATACGAATTCAAATTGCAAGTCGAGCAAGCCGACAGTGTTCTCAGAGAAAAATTTGATACACTTAATATTAAAGAAGAACTATTTTTCAACGATGTCGAAGTTCATTTGGAAGGAGAGAGAACTCGCACGAGGCGTGAAATAAATGACAATGGTGAATACGTGGAGACAACCGAATCATTGCATGATGATGGCAGAAACACACTTTTGAAGGATCATCTAGCTCTTTTACAAGTTCAAAAACTGTCAGAACAAGAAAGCATGTTACAAGAAGGTAATTCTATTTTTATGGCAATATTCATTTCATGGAAAAAGAAAAAAATTTTAAAAGTAGTAATTTAAAATTTAATCTTAAGAATATAAGGTTTGTTTAATTTAAAATAGATATAATTCTACACTTTAAGGCCATGTAGGACTTACCCGATCCCTACCTTACCGACATTTTTTTCTCTGCAACGCTACGTCTACATTTATTGAGATATCAAATTGAAAATTTCTAAAATTAAAGAAAATATGCTAAGGTATGTTTATCTGGTCTTAAATTTTTGTAAAAATAAAAAAATTTTTTTGAAAAAAATTTATTTTTTATAAATGTCAATATTTAGGACCAGATAAACGCACCTTAATACTTTAGCTTCAATTTTGGAAATTTTCAATTTGATATCTCAATAAATGTAGAAGTATCGTTGCAGAGAAAAAAATGTCGGTAAGGTAGGGATTGGGTAAGTCTTACATGGCCTTAACATCAAATTTAACAAGCACATTTCACTCATTAATTTATACAATTAAAGGTTTTTGTTCAGGTGTGGAACATTTACAAGAACATCTCCCAGAAGAATTGCAAGAGGAACATCTCCACGAGGAGCATTTGCAAGAGGAGCACTTACAGGAGGAACAATTACAAGACGAACATTTGCACGAGGAGCACCTTCATGAAGAACACTTACAAGAAGAGCACCTGCAGGAAGATCATTTACACGAAGAACACCTGCAAGAGGAAAATTTGCAAGAAGAGCATTTGCAGGAAGAGGATTTACAAGACGAACATTCACAAGAAGAAATCATGCAAAAAGATGATCTACAAGAAAACGATATTGTGAACATAAACAAACAGTCTAATCAAGAACTTTTGCAATTGGAACATATTTCGCAAACTGTGCACCACTTTGCCGATCAGAGCAACGTCAAGGATGAAAGACTTCATGAAACAGAATCTGTAAACATGCAACAGCAAAGTTATCTTGATCAACAGGATTGTACTCAGATGAGTGACGATGATTTCAACAATGACGAACCTTTCGCAGTTACTCAAGAGTCTATGGAATATTCTTCGTCCCCAGCTAAAGAAAGAGAAACCGAGCAAGAACAAGCCCAAGACCAATTTCAGCAATCTACAGAAGACACGCCCACCGAGCAAATAAATCTCAACTTGGAAGAAGAATCTCCTCAGAGTGAAACACGCAGAAGTAAACGCAAAATTGCACGTCGCTCTACTGCTTCTGAACACAACTCCGACGAAGAGAATTATTTCGAAAATCTAAACCTTAGTTCACGACTGAAGAAGACTCAGAAGGATAAAGCAGAGAAAGTCTTTTTTATGTGTTACCTCTGTGACAAAGAATTCCTCTCTAAGGAAGTTTTGAAAGAACACATGCACTCTCACGAGGAAGTGAGAAGGACCCTTTCCTTGAAAAAGATGGAAGATAAGCCTCAAAAGACAGCGACACCTCAAAAAACAGCAACACCACAGAAACTATCCTCTACATCGAAAACCTCTACTCCTCAGAAATCTGCTACTCCTTTCAAAACGCCACCATCGGGAAAGAAACTGAATAAATGTCCTCATTGCGGAAAAGAGTATCTCTACATAATCTCATATAATAAGCATTTGAAGCAACATGAAAAAGAAACCGGTGCAGTGAAGAGCGAGTCAATGCCACTGATGGAAGTTTATTTCCGTGAGGATGAAGATTCTGATGGCTTTCATGGGTATCCAAACACTCCCGGTACCGACCACGCTACTACTGGAAATTATTCAGATTCAGATGAGCCAGGGGAGGAAGAAGTTTATCAATGCAACAAATGCCCAGAGAAGTTTAATACAAAACGAGCACTTCGAAAACATGCTATTAAACACACAAATTTGAAGTGTTCCGTTTGTGAGGAGAAATTTGATTCTATGGAAAAGATGAAGGAGCACCGAATTAAACACGTGGAAGAAGGGGTTTTAACGGAAGAAGATTTGAAGAAGGAACTTGAGAACTTGAAAGATCTTTTACAAGATGTGGAGGAAGATGAACAAACAGGAGATAAAAAGTTTATTTCGAAAAATTCCGAGATTAATACAGGCAACAAGTATAGTTGTAAAATTTGTGGACAAGAGTTTTCGAGAAAGGATCAGTTACAAAAACACTCGGATCAGCACGAGAAAGTAAAGTCCTTCAAGTGCACTCAGTGCAATAAAACCTTCGGTAATGAACTCACATTACGTAATCATTTGATAGCAACTAATCACAAGACGATTTTGCATGGGCAAGAATACGACCCGAACAAGAGAATTAAACGAGTTGCGGCAAAGGCTGCCCAGAAGATTATCGACAAAATTAAAATTGAAAATGAGAGTGATTACGAGGAGGATGATAAAAGTAAAAAAGACAGCAAATATCGGGAGGAATCGAAAACTCCAGGTAAAAGGACTTACAATAAAAAGGTTCTGGAATGCGCGACCTGTAATAAAAAATGCAGTTCTAAACAATCCTTAACAAAACACATGGAACAGCACGTCAAGGATGAAAAGGGAGATAAAGAAAAGATAGATAAGATAAAATCAGAGAGGTCAACGAAACAAGATACTAACAGACCACTAGATGACGATAATGACGACGATGATCTCGATGATGATTTCGAAAGTGGTCTGGATTGGCCGATGGACACTCACGAGTGTCCCACCTGTAAAAAGAGATACAGTACCAAGAAATCTTTATTAAGACATCAACTTTTACACGAGGAGCCGAACTTTGAGTGCGACATTTGCAACGTTAAGTTCTACCGCAAAGATAAACTTAAATCCCACTACGACAAATGTTCAGAGAAAAATCCCGATCAGGTGCGAAAATGCAACATCTGCGGGGACAGTTTCGAAAATAATGAAATTCTCCGTGAGCACCGAGCAAAGCACGTGACTGAAGGTATTTTGACGGAGGAAGATTTGAGGGAAATCGAGCCTAGGCCCGAGGAAAGAAAAGCAGGAGAGAAAGTCGCAAGGAAGAGGAGAACAGATATTGTTGGTCTCGAGTGTACAGAATGCAATAAACAATATACTTCTAGAAAGGGACTTTTGCGACATATCCAAGTTCACGAAGGAAAGAAATACCTCTGCGATATCTGTCCAAAGAAGTTCTACAGAAGAGAACATCTGAAGATTCACGTAGCGAAACACAACATGCTCAAGCCTTATAAATGCACGCGTTGTACAAAACGTTTTATTAAAGAAGAACAACTAACAAACCACCTTTCAAAACACGACAGGACCTTTAAAAAGAACAAGGAAACTGACAGTTCAAAGAGATTCCTCTGTGAAATATGCTCGAAGAGCTTTACTCAATCAACGACCTTGATTGCGCATCTCAGAGCGCACAACGGAATAAAGCCTTACGTTTGCAAAGTTTGCGAGAGACCTTTTACTACAAATGCTTATCTCAAGATGCATATGAGAACTCACACGCAGGAGCGACCTTATGTTTGTCACTACTGTTCGAGGGCTTTCGCCAGAGCTGATACCTTGGCTAATCATCTGACTTCTCATACTGGAGAGGCCAAGTATCACTGCAAGTTCTGCCCGAAGAACTTTAGAAGATTGAAGTCGTTGAAGGAACATGTTTTTATCCATACGGGACAGAGACCTTATGCTTGTCCCACTTGTGATCGCAGGTTCAACAATAATGGAAGTAGATACGCACATAGTAAAAGGTGCAAACAAAACATGCTGCAGAATCAGAACCGCGTTCAAGTCGTAGCACCAGAAATGCAACCGAGGTTACATCAAGCCCTCACCCAGCCGCCTATAATTAAATCACAGAATATCAAGACGATAACGATTGCTAGACAGGACCCCCTGACAGCTCAACAGGTTCTGCAACATCAGGAACTTCTCGTGCCACTTATTTTACCCCTGACAGTGACTCTCGCCGATGTAGGAGAAGAAGTTATTTTACCGGAAGGTACCAAGCTCTTCACCACGTCTTAATTTGAATAGAGTTCTGGGGAATGATGCATTTTCTGTGAAAATAAGATACAAATTTCCTAGAGAAGTTCATCCTGGATTCAGAGTACGATGATTTACAGCTGAGTGTTCTTTTTCAAGACAAGGAGGATTAAACAGAAGTTGAAAGAGAACGAGAGTGAGATACCTTCCATTTTCGATACCTTTTTCCTAGCTTTATTTTTTATCAGACTTAAGGATGGTAAGATAGGTACTGTGAGAGTAGTTTAAATGACGGAGAAAATGGTAGTTGAATTCTAGCAGTTGCTTTAATAAAAAATAGTAAGTTTGGTTTTTAATATGATGAAAATCTAAGTGATCTTTTTTATTATTATATATTAAGGTAAAGAATTGCGATTGCTAGAATCTCATTACTAGATCGTCTATTGTACTTCATACCTTAGTCAACAGTAAAATATTTCTTAAAGGAAAAGATTAAGGGCAGGTGTTAATTACCATATATTTGAATCATTCAGTGTGTTCATATAAAAGCAAAACGAAATGAAAAATTCTGCAAAATTTGTATTTATAATATTTGGGAATTTATAACTGTCATTAAAAGATCCCAGTGTTTTAAATAATAAAATATGATACTTAATATATATTCTCTATAAACTTGATTTTAAATAATGACCAGGGACTTGAAATTTTTTAATAAAAGAAAAATTAGTATTTATGTATTTTCTGACATTTTTTTCTTTTCTCATTTCGCTTTGTTTCTGTATGAACATATTTGACAAAGAAAAATACTGACTTCTTTTTGTTTATCCAATATTGAGGCTTTTTTGAATAGTAATGGTTTCTCACATTGAAATTTCGGATTGCTAACATCTATAAGACAATTTCTTAAAACTATGATTAGAAATTACGAAAAATTCACATTCAAGTTTGAGGTCCTAACGACTTCTTTGAGGCACCCATTGCACGACATTGTTTTCGTAAACATAATTATGTATAATACATTACATATATTGAATTTTATTTTTGCATGGTGAAGGTGCAAGATATATTGTTTATCAAATAAGATTCTCTTTAACACTAAGAATTGGCGCGAAAGCAGGGCTGGGTATTATTTGATAGTGATTATATTGAAATTTTCGAAAAGGATTAAATATTTTGTGAATGTGTAAAAATCACAGAAATGGTTTAAAAAAAGTTGTTTCAAAAGATACGTGATTGGATTATTCAGCTTAATTAATAATTCATATAGGAAGGCTATCTCCGCTCAGCTTTTGTTATAAGCCACAGTTTATAAGTATTATTCCGTGTCAAATAGACATTTTTTCATAATTGAATAAAAATATTAGTAAACACAGACAAGAAGATAACTTTTTACAAATATCTGAAACTTATTTTAAAAACTTGAAATTCTGTTGAAACTTAAGGAAGCATTCTAGTAAAAATTTTCGAATTTTGCTAAACTGCTTTGAGATAATAATATATAGGCATAGAGCTTGTATTTACATTAAGTATACTGTTAATGACAATGTTGAAACTTTTTTTGTTTTTTATCACGTCATAAGTGTTTCCATCTGCCATAGGAAGTATTTCTGCTCATTTCGTGTTTCGCGTGTAAAAATATGGCTTGAGTAATAGTCGTGATATTTTATGATCAAATACTATGAATGAATTAAATCATCTTCTCTCACAAACCCTTATAAATCTTACATTAGGTTTTTCTTTTTTTTTTTGTATTTCATTTATATTTATACAAAAATTTGATAAGTTGCTAAATTGAATAAAATATTTTTGGTATATTTTAAAAATAAAATTGGTTGCATACAGTTTATAATCGACGAAAAATTCTAATTTGAAAAATAAAAATCTAAAAACAGGGATAATTGCAAGTATCATTGTTTGACGTAAAATATTATTTTAGTTTGACAAGTAATCGTATCCAGTGTAGATAATTATATTAAATAATATCTTTTTCATACATTTTCGTATAGTAAAATACATTTACTACATTTTTGATAAACCATTGTATTTTCCTAGTGTCTGTAAACACAGTAGTTTGTAATGATATTTTTACAAAGACTGTCCTGCTTATTACGTAATAATAACAATAATAATCAGAAAATAAAAATTGTACATTAAAAGGGCGTTAATTTGTAGTTTCATCTTTACTAAATATATTCATTATTCATACATGTTTTTCGCTAGTGTAAACTATTTTTCATTATAATGGAAACAGCTAATTTTACACTTGAAGGGGGAATTAGATATGTTATTAGATTTTTAAGGAGCGATAATTACAATATTATTTACCGAAAAAAAAAATAAAGACAAAATATCACTTGCCAACTTATTTAAAATATTTTTAAAAGTTTCGATCGCAAATAGTATAGCCCCAGCCCTGTACACTATGCGCATTTGTTTAGATGAGCGAAGGATTACATTATAATTATGTAACCATGGAACATAATTTCTTTCTATTTGATTTGTACATAACCGTTATAGTGTGAATAAAAACGTAGTCTTGAACCGCTTTTTATTCCTTTGCAACCCTTTACGATATAAGTACAAGTGAATAAAAGTTGGGCAGAAAATTTTACATTTTTTAATTCAAATTTTCCCGCCTAAACATGTGCTTGCTTTGCGGGATGTGAAGCTTTCATAAAAGTCTGTTCATATGACCTAGAACGCTTGGAACCCTTGGAACCAGGGTTGCACACGTAATATACCTTAAGTAAATTACATGAGGTTTTTGACGTAATTTACGTCCCTAGTTTTTTACATGTAATTTACGTTTTCAAGATGGCGACTGCGCTTACATATTTAGAAAGTAAACATAACCTAATTCTTGAATAATTGAGGTTATGTTATGCTCTTTTCCCCCACCCTCCCTTTAAATCCGCCATTTTATACATTTATGACATTTTTTACGTGTAATACGTAAAATACGTATTATACATATAAAAGTCCGAGTTACGCGTAACCAAAGATATTTTACCTAGATGCGGCAAGGGTTTAGTTAGACCACACGTTCATAGAGCGGCGCTATCGGCGTATTTGTGGCTTCGGTTTTTTTCGGTACCATTCGGCTAAATTCGGCAATGCCGCTACGTTTAAACGGATTATTTTGACCACACGCCACGAGGTGGCGCAATAAATTCTGCTTTATTCGAGCGGGAATTTGAAATTTTTTAATTACTATGGATTATTTAATTTTTCTCGAAGACTGAAAGTAACTTTTCTCCATTTAAAAATATTCTTAGTATATGTAATTTATTCGTATTACTTATAAAAAGTAAAATATAGTGTTATATAAATAAAGAATGAAGAAGACACTGAAAAGATGATAAGGATAATTTGATATAAAATGTAGATCTTGGTAGTTCTAAAAAGAATAGGATAATTTTACCATTGTATAACAAATTTCACTGTTGCTTACACATAAATTAATAATAATCGTATGGAAGTAATTAAAGATATTGATTGAAAATTCTATTTTATTTTTATCATAAAAACTTGTGAAAACTTAAAAAAATAAAAACAAAAAGGATACTTTAAATTTTTACGTGAACTTTCCGAACAATTTAAAGATATTTTCATTTTCAAATAAAGGTTCATATTGAAAAAAAATCTTATGTTAGTACTATAACTTCCCTTCTATTTTATTCCTTTTATTTTAATTCCATTGTTATTTGTAATACTGAATCAAAATGCTTCTTTTTGTAATAGTGTGCAATTTAGAGAAATTATGAAATTTTTTATTTTACATAATAATGCACTAACATTTGTAATCTTTAAAATATTAATTTTCAGCTTCAAGAAATTTTCAATAACCGGGAATTTTTTAAATTTAAGAAGGACCTTAAAATTTTTTTAAATTATTTTATTTAGGAATTATTTCATTTTCAGAAACTCTTAAGGGTATGTGATACTTTACCATCCCGGTAAGAAGGTTTGAATAAAATAAAATGAAAATTTTAAGATTTTAACGTAAAACCATAGAGAAAATTATATTAATTTTAATACCTGATTTTCCCTTTATCAGTCTTCAATGTACAACAATATAATTGTTTATCTCAAAAATCTAATTTCCGGCTATTCACATATCGTTAATGACATCTCTCTCGTATTCCATAAAGCAGGATAGATTTGAAGTGTATTTAATTCAGTCTAATTCATTCACGAAATGTAAATGAATATAAGATAGATTTGAATTCAAGAAATTTGAATTGGTTTTATATGTAATGTATTATCCTCAATTTGAATAATGAACTGAATTGAGTGCAATACATTTTGTATTACCTAAATTCCAAATATAATTTATATATTTAAAGAAAATTAGTTATCTTAAATAAATTTAAAATTGGAATGAAATTTAGATGAAATAAAATTTCACATAACTTTAAAAATTATACATACATAGTAATAATAAATAATTTATTAATTGTTAGAAAATTGTAAAATTATATTTTTCAAAGTTTATTAACACGGATAGTAGTTGCTTCTTTCTAATACGGTTTCTGATATAAGAGAACTGAGGGAAAATCAGGTATTGAAAGTAAATGAAATTTTCAATCCTATTCTATATATAAGCCTTCTTACCGGCATATAAGAGCAAATTAGTTACACCAATTATACATTTATAATAATAAATATTTTTAGCTCATAATAGTTAATAAACCTTCGTCTCGTATAGACAAAGGTGTACTGGCTCTTATTAGCTAAAAATATTTATTATTATGAATGTATAATTGGTTTAAATGACCTTAAATTCTTGAAAATATTCTATTAATTTAAAATTATCGTAAAATATAAATTACAAATTAAAAATGTCCACATTTTTAAATTTATCGAATATAAAAAAAATTTTTAAATAACCAATTATCTATCTTTAAATATTTAAATAAATATAAAAATAAATCATTTAAATAACCAATAATAATCATTAAATATTTATCGATATATATATTTTTTTTTTCATAGATATGAATCTAGCAATACAATTAGGTAATTAATTATTTACTCATGATAAATATTTGTTAATTAATTTACTAATACTTATTTTAATCATTTTTGGCAATTTTATAATTTCAGCAAATATAAATTTCAGGAATGTAAGAATTATAATTATTTTTTCTAATTCAATAATTTTACAATTCGAAAATTTTTTAATTTGAGGAATATGGGTTTCGCAAATGTGATAATTCAGGTAATTATAAAAATTATTCTATATGTATATTTATTTTTCGTCATCAATTTGTGTATTTCATATTTTAATTTTTCGGTACTAATAATTTATTAATCGAAATAATAAATTATTGGAATTAAATTAAACACTATAAATTAATATTAATTTAAATTTAAAATTGGCAAATAGAAATATGTTAATTTTATGTAATTATTATTGCCAGCTCCCAGCTCGCTTTTAGCTAGCCCAAAGATCTTTGGCCGATGAAATTCGGATGAAATCGAGCTGAAAACGATTTGACGCGGTTTCCATGGAAACAAATGGAAAGAATGAAAAAATGAAGAGGGCAGCACCTCAATATAGGCTAAATAGTAATTATCCCCACCAAAAAGTGTCCCCACTCTTGGCCCTTGCCGCATCTAGGTAAAATATCTTTGGCGTAACCAACGAAATTCCTTCGCGGCGTAACCGTGCAACCCTGCTTGGAACGGGCACGAAGCACGAACGGGCACGAACGGAACGGGTACGAACTAGAAATAGGAACTCGAAGTCTCGAACTCGAACCATTCAACTGCGAACGGTCAAGTGAAATGGATACTTGCTTGCTGCAAGAAGTGTATATATACGGTGTATACTAAACAGGCTAAACAGTCAATATAAAATCGTGCCTTGGTCCAAGAAGTGTATTTTAAACTGGAAATTTCTAGATAGTCAGAAGTAACCGAATCTTGGTCTCTTTTATTTTAACTTAAGTAAAAATTGGGTATCTTGTAAACAGATCAACATATGTTCGAACAATGCAGTTTAATTGATAAACAGCTGAAACTTGAAACCGTGTGTGAAATCAAGTGAATTGCACCTAGAAATTACAATTTACATATTACATTCAGTGTTATTTCTCAGCCATTTATAATGTGATTTTCATGATATTTTGCATAAACCTCGGATATTTTAGCTTTAAACGTGTATTTAAAGGATGCTAGGAATTTAGTTGAAGTGTGTGAAATATGCATGTTGAAAATTCTACTCCTGGAAAAGTGGACGAAGAGTTGGAGGTGACGGTCAAATTGACCAAAAATAATTCTTCAATTTTGGAAGAAGATTTAGCGATAAGCTCATCCACTTTAGGTAAGTTATGTCAAAAGAGTATTTCTTAATTGCTTTATTTCATAAAAAAAATACATACAATATTGATAGCGTGCGCGCGCGCGCGCGCGCGCGTGTGTGTGTGTGTGAAAACAGCGTAAATATAACCTATCAGTGTGTGGTGATTGATTGATTCTATTAAAATTATATTTATGTAGAAAAAGATTGAATTAAGGTACTCTGTATTCATTAAAAAAAGTTAAATAATGCTCTTGAAAAAAGAAAACATACTTATTTCTTGGAGAATATTATAAAAAAAAACAAAGAAACGCTGCGATGGCAACACTGTACAGTCAGTACTCACTACTCAGTACAGTGAGGTACAAAATCAGTCTCAAGATCATGCTCAAGATGGTCAACATGATACTCAAGATCATTGGATGAAATTTATTCACTCCACTTTACGGATGAATATTAAATAAAAAATTATCCGGCTACAGTAGAATTTCAATGGCCAGACGAATTTATTTAATAAAATTTATCCAGCTATTGACATAAATAATTACAATTTACTTGCACCTATTCTCTTAAATGTTGAGGGTGTTCGCATCCTCTTCTTGCAATTACCAAGTTGCCTATTGTCATTCCGGATGTTCCTAATACCTAGATTTATTACCCTCTATTAATTCCAGGTATGCACCTCATTAAATGAAGTCATTGTAATTGTTGAATTTCTAAATTTTACAAATCCCGGTTTTCCTGAGCTTGCTGTAAACAAATATTTGACCATAGCTTGGCCCCGACAAATCCTAATTATAATTAGGACATATTAGTATACTTAATCCTTCCCCGGAAGAATCCAACTGACTCCTCCCTATCGTTTAAAGTGTCTACAGACTCTAGATTTATTACTTCTCTAAATGACTATCTTCTTTATAAATTCTGAAAATATTGCTACACAATTCTGATTGAAATATGCAAATATTTTACAATTTCTATATAGAAAAATAAAAGAAAAGCAGATTTACATATATTAGAACCCAAATATAGAGATAATAATATTCCCCTTCTTCTTCCTTTTTTTCTTCAATATAGCTTGAATTAATAGAATCGAATAAGTAACGAAATTCGGTGAGCGTGGTCTAAGTATAATATAAATAAAAATAACAATTTAGAACCACCACAAAAATAAATACGAACTAATCACTTCTCAGTTTATTAGCAGAATACGATCACAATTATTATTTATGTCAATAGCCGGACAAATTTTATTAAATAAATTCAACCGGTCATTGACATTCGACTGCAGCCGGACGAATTATTTTAGATAAATTTGTACATGAAAATCGCAAAAGTTTTATCAAGTTCTCCTAGATATTGATTTTGTATCCTTTTACGTAGAAAGAGATTTTTATTGCAGTCGATTTAAATTCAAAACGATAGACTAATTTTAAATTACAGTCATTAAATGCCTGTGGAATTAAAAGTTCTGTTCATTTAATATTTACATTATTTTTTCAGCAACCTCGGACAAGAGTCTAAATGATGAATCAGTACAAACTTGCTCCGCTTCTGAATTTGGAGAAAGGCTCGTGTACGTAAACGAAGATGCAATGGATTGCTGTTATGATGAATCAAACGGCACCTCCACAAAACTGGAAATATTCCAGAATTTATCCAGCCCCGAGATGTTCGGTAGCGACATCGAAGAAGATTTAGGGAATTTGGACACAACCTCGAGTTTTAAAAGCACAATAAGAAATGAAATTTCGATTTCTGTTAGTCCATATAAACCAACCCAGGAGGAGCTCATTGAACGATCTGATTACAACCTATTAAGCAAAATAAATAAGTATCTCAGTGGCGTACCACCACCACCAAAATATACTATTTGTCAGAGTGATTGCAACGATTTCCTTATAAATATTCGAAAAAATGCCCATCTATTTTGGTACAATCCTCTGGAATCAGAGAAAGACTCTTCCATAGTGAAACCGACAAGTCCTTCCATTGTACTGAATAAGGAAAATTCAGATTCTAGTACTTTCCAGAATCGAGTCAAAAATAGTTCAAGAAACTTAAGCACTGCATTTGATGCTTGTGATGGATCCAGGGATTCAGAGAGCAAAACTGATTTTCAAGATAATTGTACTATTGATGAAAACTCCATCAATTCTTGTTCTACTGACTTAATGGAAAATGCTTCCGTTTCAATTGACAAAACTGCGAGTTTATCCACGGCTTCAAGTACATCACGTCTCGATACCAGGATATCTACAAGTGGAAGCAAATCAACAACTTTTAAATCATCGGACCTACCAATTTTATATAACACGATCAGTGTAGAAGATTGTGCTTCCTTAACATGGTCAGATGCTTATCAACATAAATGTTTTGGAATACAGTAAGTTGCATTCATATAAATTTATTTTTCATAATTACTGAAACATATAATACATTACAAGCTGACTCATTTTTTTTTTTTAGTTACAACCGAAATAAATCCACGGAACAATATGAAAATCTGACATTGAAACTATGTGAACGGTATGTCAGCGCAGAAACCCAATCGACGTGCAATCCATTTTTTACGAAGCAACTTCCAGTTAGTCCACGGAAAAGAACTCTTCTAAATAAACGTAATAATGGTCAAAGTCCAGGAAAACGCCTGAGTTATTTAGCTAGAAGGCGAAAAACGTTCTCAAGCGCCAATCTTCAAGGTCTCGCTGATAAAAAACAACGGGTACTTAACGTCAGGTAATTTCAGAAATTTTTAGAATCTCTAAAATTTTAACTTTTAATTTTAATAATTTTTAGATAGTATGCATATATACAAATAATCAAAAACTTTATATCTTTTGCAGAAAAGCGTTTCTTCGAAAAGGAAAAAGTCCTAAAGGGAAAGGGAAGAGTCCGAGAGGAAAAAGTCCAAGAGGGAAGAGTCCGAGAGGAAAAAGTCCGAGGAGTTCTGCAAAGAAGCGCCCAATGCGAAGGATATCTCTTGATGGTCCAACTCCTAGAAAATCTAAATTGGAAACTTCGAAACGAGCCCTTTTCCAAAGTCCACCAACTGACAAGGCTGGTCCTAGTAAACTCTTACTTCCATCTGGCGCTAATCCTCAGAGGATTAAAAAAGCACTCTTTCCTACACCCCAAAAAAAGGAAGCAGAACCTGAAGGAGTTACATCTTCTGTTTTCATAGAAACAAGAAAACGAAAGAGTGAAGAAGAACTGGAAGGACCTCGATTCAAGTGGGCAAAGAGCTTGTCATTTGATTGTTCAAGGAATCTAGATCCAAATTCTGCCAACTCTTGGAACCTACAAAGACACTCTACCGGAAGTCTTCTTTCCAGAAATGAAAACTCTCAGAGTAATGCAAAGAGCGAACTCAGTGATATACATAGAAAGGTAAATATGAATTTATATATATATATATATATATATATATATATATATATATATATATATATATATATATATATATATATATATATATAGAGGGGGATTAAGGAATTTTGTTGCAGGGAACAAGATCAAATTTCAATTATTTCATATAAGTAATTAATTAATTTATTATTTCATCAAAGTAATACGGATCGACATCAGTATAATTAATGATTTGATTTTTTCCAGAAATTATTATGGGCCGTAACAGAGGCACTGCGTAGCAAAGGAATCGGCATGAGCCATCCTCAATTCAAGCAACACGCTTCACACCTTGCGCGCACTGTGAAGAAATTAATGCCCGATCTAGACAACAAAAATATTCCACGAAAACCCGGAGGCACAAGTGATCGCATGTTGAAATTAGCGAAACACCATGTGCTTTTCATTGTGGATACGAAGACTGCTGCTCATTAATCATCAAAAGGATGTTTTCCTTTGTCAACAGCTAGAAAGTATTTCTGAGACTTATGTGAATAGTATTTGTTATCTGGCTTCTAAGTTATTTATAAATAGTTACTCCGAACTTGGTGAAAGGAATGTTATAAGCAAAGGATGTAAATGTTATGACTTGTTCGGCGGTGCTACTTGTTCTCTGCGAAAAAAAGGGACAATACTTTTAATAAGCCATGTTTTATTAGCGATAAAATAGTATATTTTACAACTTATAAATAATTAATAAAAGTTGCTTTCTCGAAAGTATAATAAAAGTGGTTATCTACTTTTTATAAACAATATATAATATTTTCACGTTACACTTTACGCCATTGAGTAAAAAAATAAGGACTAAGTATGTGACACTATTAAGTCCCTCTTTTAAATCATTATTCAGTGTTCTGGCTACCGACCCTGGCTATCACTTCGTCCAAAATTTGCGTAAGTTCCTTATTCTCTTTAGTCTTTTGTTCAACTAGGTCTGCAAGCGAATTGCATTTTAACTCCGTCTTCTTCAACATGGCCTGTAATTTAACCGTCTCCCCCTCATTATGCTTACGAATCGTCTCAAGCTCGTGATTCGCTCTGTAATAATTTTATATATTATTTTCAATGTAAAACAATCAGAAATTGAACAAAATATGAAATATATAATACATACTTTTCAAGCTGAGCCATGGCATGACTCTTGAGCTGCTCGTATCGATTTTCTAAAGCTTTAATAGTTTCAACATTTTCTTGAACGCTTTCTTTTAGAACCGCTTCGTTACTCTTGTACGCAGCGACAACACCTTTTAATCGCTCGTATTTTTGGTGAACATCGTTAAACGCTGCTTCCGTATTACTAAGGTGTTGACTTGCAGCCTGAAGCTCTTCCTTCATTTTTGATTTCTCCTCCAAATCAGCTCGATCTCGTTCCCTTTCAGCCACCAACCTGCTTATTGATCTTTCGTATTCGTCCAAAACAACTCTGTTATGACAACAATGAATGATTAGCAATTAAATGATTACTTTAAACAATCGAAGAATATTTTATTCATTGGCAATATAAAATACTCACGTTACTTGTTTCTTGCTCTCAATTTCCTGCGCCAGCTGCGCCTCTAATCTATTATTTTTTTGTTCCAGTTTTGCATATTCTTCCTGATGCTTTTTAATCTCTAGCTGATGTTTTTTGCTGTCATCATTTCGCTCCTTCTCTACTTTTTCTAGCTTCTCTTCAAGTTGTACCACTAAAGACCTAACCAATTCTAATTCTTTAGCCATCTTCTCATCTACTACGGGAGCTGAATCTTGGGGAGGAATTTCAGCTGCTTCTTGCTGAAAATTTGATGATTCATTAATTAAATAATTTTTACATGAGTTTATTCTCAGTTAAATATTTTTAAAAATTGTTTGTTTATTATAAATTAATTTTACTTTTATATCTTTCGCTTCTGTCGTTTTGTTCCTGGTAGAAATTGGACTATAGAAAAGAAGTCTATCGATAGCATCGATTGCAGGATTTCGTTTCGGCGAGTCCACACTCGGAACTGGTGTTTCAATTTTCCCATTTTGTTTTTCATCCTCAGTTTGAGTATTCCCTTGGGGTAACATGCTTCTATTTACCAATGGGTCAAACTTTACATACAAAGATTCAAACCTTAAATCTCGTGCAGGATTATTTGCGGATCCTTGGTTCAACAGAAAATCGAAACTTGAGGGATCTTGGAATACTGTAAATAGAAAGAAATAATTTAATCCATAAGATTATAAATAAAAATTAATGATATGGATTTGCAAAATCTTTCCTACATTTTGGATATTTTGATTAAATATTCAATTTGTTAATATAAAACTACTTCACACTCACGTAAGAGATCCAAATATACGTCAAACGACCGGCTATAAAAATTTAGCAAAGTCTGCATTATTTTTAGATAGAGAATACAAAAAGAAGATAAGATGAGCGACTTAATAATACAAGCTACATTAAACAAAAATTTTCTACTTATAATTATACAATTATAATTATAGTTCAATTCAGTGTTTCACTTACATTCACTGGTAGCGCTGACAAACTGTTCGTGATCATCTACAATTTCCAGCGACTTATTGTAGATCTCCTTAGCAATAGCTTGAGCCTCCACTTCTACTTTTTCGAAAATAGAAGGATCTTCAAGAACAAGTTCCGTGCTTTGTTGCTGGGGTTTAAAAGTGTCGTACTCCGTTTCTGGTGTTAAATTAATGCGTGCGGCAGTCGTTTGTGACTCTTCAAGGTCAATTTCCGAATTTTCCAAAATGACCGTGGAATTAAGTTCAATCGGTTCACTCGCTTCTTCTAACGGAGCTCTCAATTCTTCCAATTTAACAATACTTTTATTGTCCTCTGTAATTTCCTTAGTCGTCTCGTTTACTTTATAATGTTCAACAAAACTTTCTGGCGCTTCAGTATAAGGAATTTCAGATTGAGAATTGTTTTCAAGTACTTTAACTGGGCTCAGTTCTTGTATTTCCTTTTTCACTGTCGAGTCCAAGGAATTAGACTCAACTTTACTATTCTTGAGTGTGCTGTTCTCAAAATTCTTTTCTGGTGAAAATACCTTAATATCTGGTACTGTTTGTCTAGAAGACGCATCTGATATGTTAACAGTGGAATCCAAAGGCCTCTCTTTCGAAGATTCAACTTCCGGCAAAGATGTTATTGCAATTTCCTGCTCTTTAGGAATTTGTCCTGAGGTGCTTAAAGATTCATCTTCTGAAGTTATAGCAACAGTAGAGTTTAAGACTTCCTGTGACGAATTTTCGATTACAGTCGGAAGACTCAAATTGTTTTCAAGATCTTCTCCGTGGTCTGATGCACGTGAACATGGTCTTTTAACATCACCCTGAATTTCTTCAAAGTCTAACTCAAAAGTAGCGTCTAAAGACTTCTGCTGTTGCGCAACCTTGTCCAAAATGGACTGCGGTATTGGCGATTTCAATGGGCTTTGACTTCTTGGACGTTTCTTCGAGTTTTGGTTTGAATCTTTAGGGGTACCTTCACCACTTTCTGTATTTTTAAATACGTCCTCTGAAACTTGGGATTCAATCTCTTCAGGAATGATTGCAACATTAGAATCTAATGCTCTTGAAACTGGAATCTCTTCTGGAACCTCTTTGATATTTTCTTTTGGAATCTGTGGAGATACTAGTGGAATGATTTCAGACTTAATCTCTGGTTCTTGATTTGAATGATTTAAATTGCCTTCAATAAGGCTTTCTTCAAAAGGAATAGTATAATTCAAAATCTGCGATTGGGGAATCTGCTCTAGCGGGACAGGTTCAGGATTAGACAAAACAGCTCTTTCATTATCAATAGACTCATCAGTTTCCAAAACAGTCGGATTTTGAGTCTTTTCAAGAGGAGCGTCAATACTTTCGTTTATAGAAGTTAAACCTGCTGTTTCATTTTTTTGGCTCTCTATTGTCGCATTGAAACTGGATTCCACGTTTGAAGAGTCAGACTTGAGATTGCTCTCGTTGTGTGGATCATTGGTGCCTGCACCTGGTTGCTCTTTATTGACAGTTTTAAAAGTTATTCCTTCAATGTTCTGAAACTCAAGGGCTGTAGAAAAGACTAAAGAATTCTTGTTTGCAGACAGATCGTGGGTTTGTATAACACTGTCCTCGAATGCAACGACAGGAACTAGTGAGTAAGAATCTGGGACTGAAGTATCTTCCAACTTTGGTAAAGGAGTTTGAGAAGGAATAGAAGCACAGGAATCAATTTCAAACGTTCCGTTCAGCGCTGATACTTTGGTTTTGGGACTCTCTTCTTCCAGTACCTCTTCTATAATTGAGAGATCATCAACAGCTGATGTAAAAGTTTGATCTTGACTTAAATCTCCTAAGCCAACTGGCTGGTCGACGTTTTCACCTTGTTCGGTGATTTTTATGTCTGCACAAGCTGCAATTAGGTCATCTAAGCCAGGAACGTGGGAATTGACATAAGATGTATCTAAGTACTTTGCTGGACTCCCTACTACAGAATCTACACAAAGACCACCGCTGCTTTTTGAACTTAGCGTACTCGATAAGCTCTGGAAACTGCTGGCCGAAGAAAGGCTTTCCGTCACTGAAGACGCGGCTGTTTTGACATCCGCGAACTCCCGCGCAAACTGAACCTTCACCGCATGTTCTGGCGATTTCTGAGACGCAGTATCGTTCCCGCTCTGAAACAAAAATGTTAAATTATGCACTTTTTGAGTATAATAAAATCAACATAGTATTTGGCATCATTTGAATGATGTCACCTTTTCTAAATCAATAATAAAAAGAAAATTTTTTCCAAATCAATAATAAAAGGAACACCTTTTCATAAAATTGACTAAACTTTGCGAATCTAGATTCACAAATTTACTAAAATCGAATCCACAAAAACGATGCATGAACAACAATATACCTCTGATGTTAACGGTCGAAGCGTGGGCGATTTAGAGGACGCGCGATGTAAAAGTTTATTAATATAATCCATGTCACCTCCTACAATTGCGCTTTAATTATTTATTATTCTTTTTCTTTAAGCTCAACTCTGCCGTTTGTTGAGACGTACTAACGAATGCAAGAATCAGCTGGCGCGAATCAGGGATTTTATTTGAATTGCGCAATCATTCCGTACTTCACAGCGGCTAATTATAAAATATCGGGCTGAAAGGTTTTCCTTTCAAAATGTGTCAGTGTCGATTTGCGTCGATTGCAAGAACGACAAAGATTTGATCGTCTTCAGGGACTTTAAGTTGGTTTAATCAAGAAGTTTACGCGACTCCAGGGCAAATTGAAACTCAGTTTTGAAATCCGAATGAAGAACGTAGTAGAAAATTGTAATTGATAGCAATACATTAGTGTCCTTGTTGTGGGATATACTTTCATCACCATCGGGAGTAGCTGTCAAAGATTGTGGGTGGAAATAGCGCGTGAATCTGAGTCAAGCGGCCACGTGACCAAAGAGCAAAACCAAGCAAGAGAGAAATGTCAAAACAATGCGAGTTGTCAAACCAGCATGCAATAAAATCTACCTTTCTTTGAACCAGATTCCCCATCTTTCCGAAACGAACTGCACTTTTGCCTGTCACTGCCTCATGCTCTTACCATATTTATCATGTCTACATATGTGTACACGCGCAGTTCAAACCCCCGGACCGAAGATTCGTGGCCCACCCCTTCCACGAGGCAATAATTTTTTGGAAGTTCGAAGAAAGGAGTACGAATAAAGATCTTGGAGGATGCGCTGATACACTTTAGAGGTTTAAATACTCAGTCGTTGTCAAGCATTGACTATCGTGGTTCAAGTGGTGTAAAAAAGTGCACTAAAAATAGTAGAGGCGTTCTAAAGTACCGGAAATAATTATCAAAATCTATTTTTCTACGTTGTATTCTGTAACAAAGATAGTTCCTCCAAATTGAATTGAATGGAACTTTTTCAAAAACTGACCTGTGAAACCTAGAGGTTGTCAACAGAAGGGAAAATGTGATCATGATAAGATGCAATCTAAACTTTACTCGACATAAAAATAAACGTGCCGCTCGTGTGTTATTGATTATTTTATTCACACCATTAAAGTGTTTTACTACATTCTAGATAAAATATTACGCGGTTAAAGAAATAAAACACTTCGATTTTTTAAATTTTGAGGAAAAAAAACAGTAGTTCATGGAATAAATATAAACCATAAAAACTAGAAAAACAAACAATTCTCTACAAGTGAAAATAATTCGGAAGAATTAACCATTCAACAATCCATCTAACCATACAAAAAAATATACCTATATATTAAAAATTACAAAAAAAAACTAGTTTGTCTAAGACAGGACATTATAAGCTAATTAATTTTTTTCCGCCAAACAAAACAATTGAAGTCTTTTATTATTCTGTAAATCTCAGTCAACCGATTTTAAAATTACTCTCAAAGCCAACTCATAATAACACAGGAAATGAATCTGTCCACGTAATCATTCCAACAAAATTCTCACATACAAAAATCTAAATCTTTGTATCATTTTTGCTTATATCCATTGTCACTTCGATTTACTGAGAAAAAAGTAAAAAATCAGGCTTGCGCAATTAGAAAGTATTGGCCTATTCCGGATAATCGAAATCACTTTTCCTCGCTGACAGAAAAGTATTGTCAAGCTCTGCATCCTCCAATTATTTTAACAATATACTGCAATAAAAAGGTCATCAAACTGCACGTTCTATCTTCCTTTAACATTTCCTACGAAGATTGTAACTAAAGAATGAAGCTAAAGAATGATAATTCTCCTGGAATGCAGAAGAGACAATGTGAAGAACGTAAATTTCTTTTTTTGTGGGTCAATTAAGATGAGTGGGATTACAACACTGCCAAAACCACGAGAAAACCATGAGAGTGACTCATTCCCATCTGGTTAAACTCGTTAAAGTACAAGGACTCGAGGTGTGTCTCGGAGATTTTTCAGAAGTTCATGGTGATCAGGTCACTGAGAATTCTCAGGAACATCGCTAAAGATCTCCTGCGTTCTCAGACGACGTTTAAATTCTAATATTAGAGCAGCACGCTTCCGAGTCAATATACTCTTTTCTACGTATGACACTCATCCATGAAATAAGGCAAGCGTGTGGGTGAGCGAGTAAATAGCTCTCAGGATATTTTCCTACCTTTTACGGACGATTCCGCGGATTCGTTCTAGGTCACGGCGAACTGTTTAAGCACTCCAAGGATCTGACTTGGGATATCGCGAGAACGTCATCTCAGAATTTCGAAGACTTGGATAAAATATTCAGCGAGAGATTCATAGCTGACGTCCCGCTACGGAGAATAAGTATGCACTAACACGAACATGTATAGCTGCACTGTCCAGTCGCGCACACGCCATACGCGGGGAACATTATGCAAAGATCACGATCACCAACTATGGAAGTAGTGTGCTCGTGGTGTTTATGGAAAAACCATGTGGCGCTATCTATAGAGATGAAAGGATACTCGAGATAGTAATTGGTACCACCCACAAGGCCAAAGACATTTGTCTTTGCACAAGGCCCACAAGTTCAAAGAGCTTTAAAAATATATTAAAGTGGTCATTGTCGTCGTTGATGAGAATTTTTTAGTCGACTCTTGATTGAAATGTAAAAAATTTTTTAATTCTACTTCAATTCTGGACTATTCTCCTATTTACATACCTCGAAGTAGCATACGACCTACAAAATAACAAAAAATTATTGGTTTTGGATTTGATTGCTTATTTCTAAATTCGAAATAAATCATTATAAAAAAAAAATTAAAATTAATTTAATACTTATAAGACAGGTGAAGGCCTATTCCTGTTAATTCACAAATTAAGTGTTCCATTTTGACATATGCAGTTTAATTTTAAATATTTCCATTTGAAATGTTGTAATTTTGAATACTTTTTTCAGAATTGTTCAATCTTAAAACCTTCTACAATTTATCAAATTTTAATACTTAATATTCTCTAAAAAATGTAGATTTTGGATTTGGAATGAGGAAACCTTCTGATATAGAATATTGAACTCGATGAATCAAGGACTTATAGCTAGGTATCTTCCTTGAATCTGCAATACGTATATCACAAAATGCATATAAGTATATGCAAGAAAGGAAATTTATTTTTGTTCCCAGTAGACTAACAGATGCTGCGTTTATTTATAGGAATACGTACTCCAACCAAACTGTCAGTCTATCAAAGAATAAAAAAAAAACAAAGGCCCACTAGTAAAAAAAGACGGTATGCACTTCCGGATACCCTCAAACGCCTAGATTTCTTTATACATACGTTTAATTGATTTTATATTTAGATATTAATTTCTAAGAATAACTGGAATTATTGATTTGAACATATATTAAATTAAACGTACTTCATAAGACTTTAAATTTATCCGAGAATTTTAAGTAATAAAAAAAACAAAAAAATAAATAACAAATAACAAACAGGAGCATCACACACAATTTAAAACTTATTAATATACCAAAAATTGATAAGAATATAATTAAATATTACGAGAACGAATTCTGATAAACATTTCGCCATCTCCTACATCATTAACGTTGTTCGAACAAAAAACGCTTAATGGAAAAAAACAAGATAATAATTATTAAAATATTTTCAAGGAAAATACTAACTTTAAGGGGAGAAGTCTGCTTCGCCGGTGAATTTTGAAGAGAAGCTGTAATTTCCTTTAGGACGACTCTCGTTCCCTCGCGAACTTCCGTCGACCCATTGTTTTTATTCCTTGGGCTTGACATTTTTCTCAATCTATTCTTCGAAGACTTAATCCACTTTTTTCTCCACTTGCACACAAATTTCTGTGTTGTTCTATAGAGTCTTGAGGTTAACGAAACTTTTCCCGCGATATTCAGCAAAAGGATATCTTATCCTGTGCGTCGCAAACAAAGAAATACAATTCTCTGATTTCTACTCGACACTTTCATAAAAATTTTAGTTTACATGTCAAGTTTAACACTGGATTATCTTGTAATCACAATTTGTCACTATTCCGGTAAAATTTGAAGAAAGTTTTTACCTCATTAATACATATTGCGTTCAACGTTCTTCAAACGAACACTATAGTGTATACCACTTGTAACGGTCAAATGTGAATTGCGACTTGACAACTTGAAATGAAATTCTGAACTTTTCTCCAAGAGAGTGCGCTAGTGTTTTATCTGTCGATAAAACAGAGTGGCAGAAAATTTAAATGTAAATAAATTATGTTTAATTAAGAATTCGTTACTTTATTAGTTAATTTTGATTATTTAATTTACACATTTAATATTTAATTAATCTTTTAATTAATATTACTAGTAATGATATTTAATTTATACATTTAAATATGTATTGAAAATAATAAGAATAAGTGCTAGCAATTAAATTATAAAAAGTATGGCTTTCAAGTTTGCATTCTTTATTATCAATTTTTCTTCTTACAAATATACACATAAACTTCTGCAAGTTCATGCACTTGCTTAATGACGGAAAATTTTACTCGTATGTTTTCTTTTGCAGTATTTATATTTACATAAAAACACTTACTCTACCATATAACGCATTGCAACGGCATATTGCGTTATAATAAAGAACATTTTATAAAAGAATACTATTCACAATATGCTCACTCGATTTTTTCCACGCATACTCTAATCGTTTAGATAAAAACAACAAGCATAAAGGCACATTCGTAGGCACTCGTTACATTGTTAAATCGTCCTTTTATATTAAACGCAAGCAAGTTAAATATAATTTGAAAAATAGTCTCTATAAAATCCGCGATGAAATATGTATTACATTTTATATTGATCGAATCACAGAGTGGAATACAGAACGTCAAAATTTTCACACCCTTCAAAATCGCTTCATAGAACCACTTTCATACGAACGAAACCCATATTGTAGTCGATCTCTGTAGTGGTTTAATAAATTCACTAAAGTTTCTATTCCATTTTCTAGGTCAGTCAGATAATATCGCTGTTTACATTATCAGATAAAGCACCGCTAGTTTCGCAAATATTAACAATCTACTGTTACTAAAACGATTACAAAATTATTTTCGCAGGTAGCCATTTATTGAAAACATAAGACTTTAACTCGCTATTTTCACTTCGTTTTGTATTCCGTATCCTACATTATTTACAGTTTTAAGAGTTGAAGTGAGTGTATAAGTTAATCTTTACATGTCATCGCTCATAAGAATTTGCAATTAATTCGGGGCTAACACTGATGAAATATTGCTTTAACTGAAAGTGTTTCATCATGCGAAGTTGTATGGAAAATCATGCTAAACTAAAAATAAACCTATAAACCAGATATGCTGAAGAAACTGAAATTATGATTGTTCAAAAATATTCCTTTGAAAATTTCTAAAAGAAAAACCTTTTTTTATAGTTGTGTGAATTTTTTTCAACTGTATTTGAGGCGTAAAAGCTAATATATAAATGAACCATGCTATTCGTTCCCATAATAATCAAAGTTTAAAAACTCCAAAGTGAGTGAAACTTAAGTGTAAAACGTTTATAAAGCTAGAGTTTTACAGAAGTAAAAAAAAAGGACCCTATTCGAGAAAATTTACACCAGTGTTGGTCTCCGGTTTAATTTAACATATCCCACATAATATTTGTTACTAGAAAATTGTTAGAGCAATTGCCACCAAGCGATTTGTTAGCACCACAAAGTTCAAAGCCATTGTTCGTACAATCAATCTGCTAACCTATGGAATAACCCAGTAAATGCCATTTGCCCTAAAGAGACAGGCTACGTCAAATATTTATGAGGCCGAACGAAGTTAAGGGACATTTTTATTATTTTGTAAGATTATTTTTAAAAACTCTTGCTTAATCCGGCTTTGTTATAAAAACAGCGCTATTATTCTTTTATTCAATTTACTCCTTAACCAAATTAAATGAACTATATATTAATAGTTGGTAAAAATAACAAAATTTCTCTCCTTAATTTTATACGGATCCCCGCTAATGTCATTAATTTATTCGATCGGAAAGCAGTAACTAGCCTTCTAAGATTTAGCAGAAATAGTTGTGATATCCTGCATTGCTTATATAAACATTTTTTTTTTGTTGAACTTTCGTGACACTCTTGACGATATAATCGAAACCACTAAAACGTATATTGCAAGCTTTATGTATACGGATGTAATTGTGGTGGATGACGTGGTGGAGTTGGTGAATTTTTTTGACTACTGGACGGTGGGGTTAGTATTCCGTTCTGATTATCAGGGCTATTGCTAGAATCGATATTGATTTCTGAATCGAGACAATCCAACGATAAAATATCTTGTGCCAATTGCCGTTGGGCATTTTCAAGCATAGCAAGATCCACCACATGAGTCTGTATACGATGTGATTCATCCATCACTATATTTGGAACGGTGGCTCTCAGGCCAGATCCAGTATGATTCTCAATAGGAGGTGCCGCAGACCTAAGAAGAAGTTGAGAGCCTTCTTCGGCGACGGTTTGTGCAAAAGAGGTCAGCCAACGAACGCAGGGGGCGAGTTGCTCCCAGGAGATACAAGATGCTCTAAGGGCAGCTTCCCTACTTTTTGTGTGATAAACCGCGGCGGCTGCCAGGTGACTGTAGGAAAATTTGAGGCTGCCTTCATCGAGAGTGGCGAGATCCAACAGTTGCGCCGCTTGCGCATATTGCAATCCTCCATATTGGGGATAAATGAAAGTACTAGGTTTCGACCAATCCCCGGATTCCACCTGCATATAGATGTTCAGCCATCCGGGTGGAGTAATTGGAGATAGATTCCAACCGAGACCTTTTAAAACTATCAACTCCTGGTCAAGGATTTCCTCCTCAGTACATGCTCCATCGGTGACGTAGGCAAACTCGGCGATTTTCGGCGGATAGATTTCTTCGACCTGTAATCAAAGAAATAAACATTAAGAAATTCACATTATAAAAATTTCAAGAAAACTGAAAATTCTGAGTTTTTATTTTTTTATTCAACTTTTTTGATTTGGTTTCAGTTACTTGAAATTATATCCAAGAAACGGCTCATGGCTTTATTTTGATCTAAAAGTGATGAAATGAATTATAAATTATAATCGATAAACAGATTTAAATTTTCAAGAGTTTTCGGTGAAAGTTGGTTTAGCTACTCTGAATACAATTTAAAAAGGCCGAGCTGAATTTCAATATACGATACCTTGACTACTAAGGACCAATCGATCGATAGAATCAAATACGTTTCTCAATAAATTTTACTGTAATTTCTCCCTATAAAGTAAAATTAAAAAATGAAAAAAAGAAATTGCTTACCTTAGAAGCTATGAATAAACAAGTAATTCCAATGAGTTGTAACTGGCTTTTTGGAATGTCTTCATGTGTGGAAAGATACCTATCAATGTAATCCATGGTCAGATAATATGTTTCTCTGTGAAGTTTATATACTTCACATACTTCTATTAACCAGTCTAATAAAATCGCTCTCATTCTCGGTTGTAAAGTGGGATGCCTCTGAAACATCTTTGAATCCCTCTGAGATAAAGTCTTTTGATCTCCAAGACACATGATGGACCAAACTTGCGAACCATCGGCCCATGGTATGGATGGCAGTGGATTTGCTCTACCAGATCCACTTCCTGAAGCTGATGGTGTCAAAAAGCAGGTCGATGTTCTGAAGTCCGACCAACTGACCGCTTCGTGTTGTTCTTTCAGGGGGGAAGACTGTTGATTTGAAAGATACGAGCCATCTGTAACGCTAGTCGCATTACATGACTCTGTGTAAGGTACTTGAGATATAGCTGGGACTTTATTAGGTGGATATATGTTCTCTGCATCTTCGGATAGTTCTGTTGTGCGTCTTTTGCGCTTCAGAGTTTGCGTCGATCCTTTTGTGTAATTCTTAGATGGCTGCTTTTCCTGCAAACTAAACATACAACAAATTTTCAATATTTTTTGCTGATAACAAAAGATAATTGCATTTGTTGTGTAAAATTTATAGAGGGGGGGAGGGGTTTCCAAAATTCTCTCAAAAAGTGTCTCATATTTCATCTATTTTTAAAATTCTGTTTTCTCATTTTATGTATATATGAAAAAAGTTTTTCTTCGAAATAAATTTTAATGTTTTTTAGGTATTTTATATTTATTTTAGTATTTTCTTACTAATTTTGCATATTAATTTATATCTTTGAAATCTTTCAAAAACTAGCTTCAATAATCAGTGTTGTTAGATTAGGCGACTAATTGCCCAATACGCATTAAGTAGCCCAAAAGTAGCCCACTGTCAATAATTCAGGACTTATGAGCTAACGGTTATTTTTAGACGTTATATTTTGTCTACGATCGATTCTTAAAGTGCATTGTCGGTAAGACAGTTTTCTTCGGATATTTCAATCGCCCTCTTAAGGGTATGTGATACTGTACCATAAGAGCAAATTGGTTAAACTGCAATTATACGTTCATAATAATAAATATTTTTAGCTAATAAGAGTCAATAAACCTTCGTCTACATGAGATGAAGGTTTATTGACTATTATTAGCTAAAAATATTTATTATTATAAATGTATAATTGGTTTAACTAATTTGCTCTTATGGTAAAGTATCACATGCCCTCAAAAAGGGCGTAAAAACCGTTGCAACCGTTTGCTTCATGGAACAGGAGCCAATTAAATATGCTTATTTTCTCCTAATTTAATGTAAATTATTATTTTTTAAACTACCTTTATTTTCCACTTTTTTAAACAATAAAATTTTAATAATTTTATATTGAATATGATTATGGGAAAATGGAAAATTACAAATTGACCGTTACAACGATTTTTAATATTTTTAATATTTTTCCTGTTCGGAATTTTTATTATTATTAAAAAAAAAAAATTATTCAGGCCCTTATGAATGGCAGACTATAGATGATCATTGTGGAACGTTTGTAATCGAGGGAAACTTTAAATGTTATTCTTCTCTCCAAAAACATTTTATAAAATAATTTTTTTCCATGTTTTTCGATGTTAATTTAAGTTAAAAACATTGCATAAATTGATAATTGAAATTTTCTTTTAAAAATAAAAAATACTAGCGTAGATTTAAAATTAAAAAAAAAAATAAATAAAAATAAAAATAAAAATAAAAAAAAAAAAACAAATGTTGAATGATGTAATTATGAGAAGCAAATGATATATTGTAAACGTATTATAAATTCAAATGATTGAGATCTCAATTTCAAGTTTAAAAAATCTGCATCGAGGCAACAACGAAAACACAGGCAATCGAGCAAGTATAGACCAGTAGTTTCAGGAAAAAACAAATCTTGACCAAAAGATGCAACCTGATGCGACGATGCGACTTTCTTGACACATCTGCTTGCACTTTTCTTCTCAAAATTCATGGGTATTTTGTTTTCAAGGTTTACACATTATTAAAATTTAACAGTTACCCAAAAAATTCATTTTAAATTCATTTCTGATTTTTTTTTCACAAAAAACAAAATAATTTTTAAAATTTAATATTTTTAGAACTACAGGAAAACTGATTATAAAAAAATATAGTAATTTGTCATTTATTGGTAAAATGTCTGTAAAATATAATTATTAGTAAATTTAAAGCCAAATAAATTTATTTATACACCATCTACTGTAAATTTTCATTCGTGAAATGTGAACTCTCAAGAGTATAAAGTTTATCTGTTATTTGAATAGAATAAAAATATGCCCAGTTATCGAAGCAATCATATTTTGTCAATCCTATGATTGCTCTTTTAAAAGTACGCATTTGGAAACGTTTTTCAGCAAAAGAAAATAAATTAAGAGAACACGTTGCAGATTTTTTTGAGGTTGTCTAACCAATAAAGAAACGGCTCTTTAAACGAAAAATTAATTTTCAAATCAACCCGATTTTTTTGCGGAACACTTTTTTTGTAAATTCAATTAAAGGGTTGAAGAAAATTTGCAACAAAAAAGGTCACGATCTATGAAAAATTAATTAAAGACTCTTCTGAACGTGTATGTTAAAAAACGTGGACGTTCCAGACGTCGCCACTAAGTCTTTTCCAACTTTTTCAATTTTTTAAGGAACATCAATTTTCACTCATGCTTTTCTACTTCACAAAAATGTATGCAGAAATCAAGGTGGGCCTAAGTAAATTTGGTTTTCCCGACCATTTTGTCGAATTTCTACTTCGCATATACCGCCTACCATATTTCATGAGATCTCCGAAAAACGTGTAACTTGCAACAGGTTATAATTCCACATCGACTTTTGTACTCATATAAAAAAAAATCCCAAAGGATTTTCGAGAGCCCAATTGCCCTTGAAGAACATTTCGGGGTCAACTGGCATCGTTTTTTCGGAAAAGTAAAATAATTTTCTCGTCGAAAAGAATGACGGTCACTCACCTGGTCTCTGGCATCTTGGTGCTGATTTTCCAACCTGTGTAGACTGAAGAGTAAAGTTCCTTTCTACTTGAAATTTTTTCTCCGTAAATCCGAAGTTTTTCAGGGCATAAAAAACACTAGAACTCAATTTCGGGTAGTATTTTCAGGATTAAAAGCCAAAAAAGTGAGGAAGCTCCCGCAGACTACGTGCGCTTGATCGCCATAATGCGTGATCATGGGCTCGGCTTTGGCTGACTATTCCTTGTCACGATTTTGTTCTTTTAACTTTCCGACCCAGGGAAAATTTTCTCCAATTTGAGGAAAATCTTCTGCCCGTTAAAATCTAGCCAAATCAAGTGATTTTCCTAAAAAATCGAGGTATCAGTTGGCAAAGCGCGGGAGACCAGCGCGCGAAACAACGACCAACCCCTGCTTATAGTGTCGAACGGTCACGCCCTCTATTCACATAACCTCGAAAAAAGCCCGTATTTTTCAAAATCTTCAAAAACCCAGAGGCACAAGCTTTCATGAACTTTTCCCGAACGAGTCTCAAATTTTCTCATAGAAAAAAGTGTAAATATCGAAGCTTCCTGGCGTCTTGCGTCTCATCAGCAACCCTAGGAAGATGATTTGTGTCTTTTGCGGTTTTTCCCAAGAAAACTTCACCAAATTTGCGCACAAAACTTGAAATCACCCTGTAGAAATCCAGAGGCACTTAGCACTAGTTAACATTTGTTTTTCAGAGTATTAGTTTACATTTTGGAAATGTATAAAACCGGGAACACTCAAGTGAAGTTCTCTGACTGCAATTGTTTTCTCGGGGTCGAAATCAGACGTTTTGAAAGAGGGAGAGTAAAACAAAAGCGTTTAAAACTTGAAAACACTCAGCACTATACGAAAACACTCACTTTGACACTAAAAATTAGTATTTAGGGTAGATATCTCTTTGAAAACAAGCAGCAATTTTCGATGGCGTTTAGCGGGAACAGAAGCAGGCATACACAGGTCAAGACAGGCGTATACCGGTTGTAAATTGTGGGCGCCGAGGTAAGAGGTAAGAGTGTATGCTAGTGATGTGATTGGCCAATGCTCCTAGCACAGCTGGTTCTCAGCTGATCTGTTGTACACACAAGTTCATATCGCTTTTACTGCACACAACATATGATAAGCATGTATTGACTACCACGCGGGAAACAAACGCGCGTAAAATCGCCCCCCAGCCCGCCAACTGTCCGTATGTCAAGGGACCGGCTGCCACGTAAAGCTTCTACAAAGATATTATATTGCTTCTATCGGTTTCTATCACGCGTTCTAAAAAATAGGGGTGCATTCATTTTAATGTGCATTTTTTTAAAAATTGCGACTAAACATGATCTTTGCCTGATCATTTTTAAATAGAAAAGATTATTTTTTCATAAAATTAAGATCACAATAGGATATAATTTTACAAAAAATCAATAACTGACAGAAAGCTATCCCCATGAACTTTTCCAGAATATTTTGGGCACAAATTTCTCCAATTTATTGGAATATTTCTCTTCATAGAGAAAGTAAAATTTCATAGACAGTTGAAATATCACTCTTATTTCTTTTGACTAAAATATAAAGTTTTACCGGTATTATCAGTTTTCAAAATTAAATTACGTTTTAAAATTTCGCGCCAAGTAGTCAGTGACCTTACAATCGACATTACCGACCGACTTTATCGATTTAGTTCCAAATAATTACCACGTGGTGCGCGTGATTTATCTACAGCGAGTGTGCCATCTGTGACACTCGAGTTTTCAATGACAATGTTGATAGATTGATTACGTTTACAATCATTACAATTAATTACATACAATGATTACATTATATACATATTGTGATAGTGTTTCTGAAACATAATTAATGATTAAACTAATTGCCTGTAAAGTTCAATCATAATTAAAAAATTATATGAATTACTTGTTCGAAGATATCGAAGATATTTCACTTATAATTTAATTGTTTATAGAGCATATGGATTATTTTACAAGAATTTCCTTCTCTAATGGACAATTGCGTAAATACAATTAAAATTAAAATCTTATACATCAAATCAATCTAAGAAAATTATGAAATTTCTATTCTAAACATATAAAACGTTTAAAACATTTAACGCAGGAAAATTTCTAAAACGATCTCTGCAAAATTTTCCTCTGACTTGTCTACTTTCTTTTCATTGTTACTGGATTTACCAAAAATCCGTATACTCTATATACCTTCTCATATATTTTCCTTGCTGATTATTTTGTTCAGTCTTACGAACATAGAAAAAATATTTAATTAAAAAGGAAGTATTTTTTTATTTCAAAATGAGAACTACTGAAAGTGATCAAGAAATATAATTACATTATTGTAGCTACTGAAAGTTTTACTGATTCAATTATTTAATTTTTTTTCGAGATATTGTTTTGAGCAAAGTGTTTAAGACTAAAATCGCTATCTTTCAAAAAAGTGAAAGATCGGAGCTGTGAGCAGGGCGCCGTTACAAATTCTCACGTCCCTGGTTTTCTGGAAATCGTCAGCAATGTCAGCATTCCCAGTTTTGCAGTTTGATCAAGTTTGATCAATTGTGATCAATTGATCCTGCAGCACTCGGTGCGCCGATCGAAGAGTAATTTATATTAAATCCTGGACATCGAGGTGTTCACAGGTGGTCCGGCGAACTTTTCGCGACTGTTTGGTGCTCCAACTGTCGGACTTATAGCTATATTCGATCGATTTATAGCCACTTGTTGAGCCAGCACAAGACGCAACAAAATCTGTCAAACAAAACAGCAAGAAGTTCGTGGTTCATGCCAAGGAGCATCTTTTTCGTCATTTTCGATAGGTAAATTATTGTTACTACTCTCGATTAATCCTCTTCTTGAAATTCTACTCTGCATCCGTTATGGATCGCATTGCTTAAGACAGAAGTATTTTATTTTCATGCTTTTATAGTACCTGCATTTTCTGGAAGCAGGAACACATGAAAATGTCCTACTTTGAACTTTTGTTTTTTAAATACTCATCAGAGTTCAGAGTCAAGGAACGGGAATTTATACACTTTTCTGGCCTGTGAGAATTGATGGGTCGAAACTTTTCGAAGATTGGATGTATATGACTATATGTCCTGAAGAGATTAAGTAGGAATTTTTTCCAAACTTTTGATTGTGGAGTAAAATTTCTTTTTTCATTTTACGTTTTTCGAGTTTTGGGGCATGAAAATACTGGAATAGGTTTTATTGTTCAAATATTAACAGTTTACTAATCACTATTTGAAGCCCAGTTTTTAAATTAATAATTATTTTCTAATGGATTTAAATAATGACCTTGACTCCTGAGCACTTTGAAATTATGCGCTATTAGAAATTGAAATGTTATATATCAGCTAATGCACTAGGTAAGGTTTAATTCTAAATATAATAAAATTAATAATGGGAAATAATATTTCAGCGTAAATGATCGGAAGCTGGTAAAGTGTGATGCAGGGCGCGATGCCAGTGAAAACAAAGTCTCGTGTGCCGGAAAGTATGGGTGTCGCTGATGGACTTATGGATGCTCAAGCTAAACAAGTACTGAGAGAAGCAGTTGATGCTGTTGTGAACAGTTTTGCTAAACATACCCAGGGCTACGGAAGAGGTAACACAACTTGCAATTAAGTAATGAAAAATCTGTCTACAAATTTGTTGAACATATTTCCTCTAGGTTTTAATTTATTTTCTCTATAAACAAAAATTTGGTTCCTCTCGTTTAGTTAACGTCGTAGAAGCGCTGCAAGAATTTTGGCAAATGAAGCAAAGCAGAGGAACAGAACTACGAAACGGAGCACTCGTAATTTATGAATCTGTGCCTGGCGCAAGTCCACCTTACGTTTGCTACGTTACTCTTCCTGGAGGGTCGTGCTTTGGCAGTTTTCAAAATTGCCCTACAAAAGCAGAGGCTCGCCGATCAGCAGCAAAAATTGCATTGATGAATTCCGTTTTTAATGAGCATCCGTCGCGGAAAATTACGGACGATTTTATAGAGAAGGCTGTTGCAGAGGCTAGAGCAAGTTTTGCAAAACCTTCAGCAACAAATGGTGTCATCAATCAAATTCAGGTAGTTGTAATTGGTCGACTTACTCAGCTGTATTTTTAAATAAGACTAAATCAATTGCAAAATGTTTACAGGGAAAAGGAGATGAGAAGGAAGACCCCAACACAGGAATAGGTGCGTTTCGTTTCATGCTGGAATCTAATCGTGGAAGGACGATGCTCGAGTTTCAAGAACTGATGACTGTATTCCAACTTCTTCACTGGAATGGATCTCTTAAAGCAATGCGAGATAGACAATGCAGCAGACAAGAAGTTGTCGCTCATTACAGTAACAGAGCTCTCGATGACGATATGCGTAACCAAATGGCTATGGATTGGATGGCCAGGGAACACGAAAGTGGCGGGGGTGCGATTGCTATGGAATTATCCGTGGCTGAAAGGGAACTCGAAACTGCACGATTGGCTGGTCGCGAGCTCAGATTTCCAAAGGAAAAGAAAGACATTCTGATGCTCGCACTTTCCCAGATGTGCCCTCAGTAATTTCCAGTTTCAGAAACTGTTGCATCACAAAAGAAATATTTTGCTGAACCAACAAACTAAGTTATTAATATATGAAAAAATTAATTTGCTGTCTAATCAAAATCTTAGTTGACTGCAAAATTAAGTGCCTAACTTTTTAGTAAGTTCTTCCTGAAATAGGCATTTTTTTCCGAGAATCGATTAAAATTTCATGGAGATTAATCAAATTTTGCTGCAATGGATAGCTATACAAAATAAGATTTTTTATGTATATGTAGGTTCAGTTTTTTTAAAATGTTATTACATTTGCTTCCTCTTTTAGGATTAGGATTTTTTTTAGAAACGATACCGTCCCGTTCAAATCGCACACTTAATGATTTGAACAGATCTCTGAAAAATTTAGGAATCAAATTTAGACATATGTTACGATAATTTCTCATCAAAATCAATTTATTTTCAAACGTAATTGAATATATTGACTTAATTCACGTGTAAATATTGCGCATGAATCTAATATCATCCCTTCGTGAGTATATAGCAATCAGGATTCTGAAAATTTTATATGATTATGTAAAATTACTCAGTTATACCTGAAATTTTAGAATATTGACCCTTTATAAATGCTGTTTTAGTTTTTTCTACTGAAAATTTTATCTTTTCAATTTCCGTCTCTTTTACTGTTCAAAATGAGATTCTATGATTAATAATACAGAAGTCTGATTGCCGGTTTATGTAGGTTTTTTTTAACTAAGCATAATTATACGCTACATTGTAGATGTATGCTACAGTTGTGACTATTGTCATATGTTGTGATACATAATTAGTATTTATATTGATACTATGGTCATTACTTGTTAATTTAAAATTAATAATAATGAATGTTATGTCTTCCAAAACACAGATAGGATTGAAGATTGCATTTTTATGGAATTTTGCCTATAAATTTTTTTATTGGTTCTCAACCAAAATTAAAAATATTAATTTAATAATCAAAATTAAAATTGGCTAAATATCTTATTCCAAAATTAAAAATATATATATATAAACAGTCCCTAAATCGTATATGGTAAATACGATTATAGTTGATTTCTGATTAAGTGAAACTATACAGAAACAAAGGGACTTTAATATTAAAATACTTAATACAGAAATATCTAAGGAAATATCCAGTGCTACAGAGTTAAGTTTACTTTTATGTACTTAAAAAAGAAAAGACTAGAGAGTTTTTGATAATGTTATTTTGCTACAATTGAAGTGTGAATTGCAGCTATAGTGTTTAGTGAAATTGCTTGCATGATGAAAATCGGAGAGAGGCGAAATATTTAGCTTGACTGCGATTAAATAGTACACATTTTATAACGATGTTTATTGTCAATATTATTATTAATTATTAATAAAAATGTTTTACAGTAACAACGGATTTATTTATTGATAAAACATCTAATTTTTTAATATTATAATCACGTTGTACTCGCTGCAGCTTGTTCGGTCACCCTAGATGGAATCGTCGTCTCCTGTTCTTTTTCTTGAAGAGGGTGTTCCAGTATCTTATCAATTATTCCAAAATCTTTAGCTTCAGAAGGAGACATAAACTTATCACGTTCCATGCTATTTTCTGCCGAGATAGATATAAAAATAAGCAGCATAAATATGGAGCCTTCACTTAAAATATAAGTTTTAATCACACATTGCAATTTTACTTACGAATTGTAAGCAAATCAGTACCGGTATGCTTTGCATAAAGACCATTGATTTGCTTTTTGATTTTGAGCATTTCTTCCGCTGCAATTTGAATATCTGTCGCTTGACCTTGAGCACCTCCTGAAGGCTGATGTATCATGATTCTAGCATTTGGAAGGGAATGTCGCATACCTGGAGCTCCAGAAGCTAAAAGTAAACTTGCCATAGAACACGCCTGACCAACACACCACGTTGCCACAGGGGGTAAAACGTATTGCATTGTGTCATAAATTCCAAGCCCAGCAGTGACAACTCCTCCAGGGGAGTTGATGTACATGTGAATTGGCTTTTTACTGCTTTCCGATTGAAGAAAGAGCAATTGTGCTATGACTAACGACGATAAATCGTCGTTGATCTAGGGATAAATATATGAATTAAAAGAGACTAAAATAAAAAAAAGAATTTACGAGATTCTCATTTGAGAATTGTCTAATTTTTTGAGCCTTCAAATTCCAATCTGTATTTGAACAATCATGAATGCTTTTTGGAAATCGTGTTTATAATTTCTCTAAAACATCTAAAGTTTGTTTATTTTCAAAAAAGTACTTGCAGATTTGTAAAACAAATTTTACAAGATAAATAAATATGTACCGGTCCCATAAGGCAAATTATCCTTTCTTTGAGAAGGCGTGAATAAATATCATAAGCTCGTTCTCCACGTCCCGTTTGTTCCACGACCACTGGTACCAACAAATTCCTGGCACACATTTTTTGCACGTTCTATGTTTATACGAAAAAAAGTGTGGTTAGGAAAAATAAAAAGTTTGCAGCTGGGAGAAAATTAAAATACTTACAGTGACTTTTGTCAAACTATACATTTTCTGTAACATTTTTGCAGGCAACATCTTCCCACAGGTAAATTACATCCAAAAGTTAATGTTTTTTTTTAGTTTTTATTTATTTATTTTCTGTTTTCTACTATAGTGTATTTTGAAATTGTCACCGATTTCACATAAAAGTGACGAATCGTTTGAATTTCCTCGTCCAAACATTTACCATTGGACAACTGATAATGATTTTATTTAACACTAATTTTGAATTGATCTACATTTGAATTTATTTCTGATCTGAATTGACATTCATGAAAACATCTGACCTGTCTATAATTCTCTAAGAATTTTGAGGTTAAGGTCATGTGTTACTTACCATATGAGCAAATTTAGATATAACCCTCCGGGTTTTTTTCTACAATTTTTACACGGACGAATGTTGACTAAAATTTTTTTGAAAATGTAAAAATTGTATTAAAAAAACCCGCGGGTTATTATTTAAACTTGCTCATATGTTAAGTGCGCAGTATGTAATTACCATAAGAGCAAATTTAGTTTTCCTCAAGTTACATATATATTTTACGCTCGCAAATAATAAATATTTTTTCCTGAAACTAGGCCATTTACCTCCGTGTGTACGAAACAGAAGTAAATGGCCTAGTTTCAGCGAAAAATATTTATTATATATTGTGAGCGCGTATAAAATTGCAGTTTTGCAAAAACTAAATTTGCTCTTATGGTAACTACCACATGCCCTTATATATATATATATATATATAAGAGGGTTTAGGGAGGGTAAATTATCCCCTACCGGCGATTTTGTGTACTAAATTTGGATTTTTGTTTTGCTGTAATTTCGAACATAACCTCAAAACTGTTTATGTGTGTTAAGTGTTTATGAAATTTTAATTTTAAATTTTAGTGCATCAGATTGAAATAGAATTTTCCTTCTGAATATTAAAGGATTTACTAAAATTTATTAGAGGTAAGCATGCATAACATTATCATATATTCTTTCATATAGAAAGTGGGAAAGATGAGAGAATCTTTCATGTTCGGCTATTTAAATATTAAAAACAACTTGGTACTGTTAATAATTGAATTATATTTCTAATGTCATCTTATTGAACTTGTAAAATTCAATTTTAATTGATATGAATATTAGTAACGATTCGTTTTAAAATACTATTTTTATTATAATTTAACCCGAAAAGAATCCTTTTTTTATGTATTTCGAATTGAAACTAAGAAAATGTAATTTTACATTTATAGATAACATGAACACCATTTTAAGAATCACGGACCGTGTTGTAAGCAGCCTGTTCTCTAGAACAATAGCTGTAAAAAATAGAAACGTCCATGAAATTCACAACATATGTAGCGGAAGTACATCCAAAATCGGAGGCAATAAACTTCAAAGTGTTCTTAAATCAGAATTGATACTACAATCCAAGTTACCGATGCTTAACCAATTCTGCGGTATGAAATATAAAACTGTTTTACGGCTACGATGCAAAGGTTGTTATTATGTTACCAGAAAGTCAATAATGTACGTAATGTGTAAATTAAAACCAAGGCATAAACAAAGTACTATTCCCAAAAAGGAGAGAAATACTTGGATCTGGACTAGTATGTCTCAGAGTCGAAAAAGAGAATGGTAGAATTGAATAATCAATGATTTTTGTTAAATGTGTAAATAAATGATTATAATATTAATCAAAAATAACCGTATTTTTATCGCAAGAACCTAAGTTTTTCAAAAACATTTTTAATTTTATTGCATGATTTTTGGTATTGCCAAAGTTTCATCTTTTTTTGCAACAACTATTTGCCAACCAATAAGAGATCCAGACCATTCCTTTGGAAATTGGAAAATTAAATTAATACTTACAAACTACAATTATTTATTTTTGTACTTATTTCAGGGAATAGTTTTTCGTTTTCCTCGGAAACCTGAAGGCTTCTTTGTGGAAACGTATATAATAGAAGGACTTTATTAAATAATTCCTGCCAAATATACACAGTAACTTCAGTAAGAAATAAAAAAATTTTTACTTTCCGTTTCACACTTTCAAACCCTTCAAATCTAAATATTTTTCATTTGAGGTATTTAAATATTACACTATAAATTAAATAATTCAATCAGAACTATTCTGAGAATAAATTTTGTCTTGAAATTAATAATGAACGACTCTCTCTTCTTCCCCCCTCTCTCTCTCTCTCTCTCTCTCTCTCTCTCTCTCTCTCTCTCTCTCTCTCTCTCTCTCTCTCTCTCTCTCTCTCTCTCTCTCTCTCTCTGTGTGTCTGTCTCTCTGTCTCTCTCTCTCTCTTAACTTGAATCTGTCTATAATATTTTCTAATTTATTGAACTAAAATCACACTTTCAAACCAATTCGATTTCTTTATTGCAGTATTAGTTTGTTTCTTGACTGTCAATTACATTTATAAATCCAATATTAATAACATTATACAATATTATTGTATTGGGCGAATACATATTATATATTACGGTGTGTGTTGGCAAGGTGGACCCAAAAAGTCATCACATGGAATTTTTCCACTTCTACCCGGAGAAAGGGAGACAGCAGGTGCAGCACGACGAGCTCGCTGAAATAATATAACGTATAATAATAATTATTATTAATGTAGAATATTAGCATCAATCTTGCTAAATCTTGAGGATTAAAAATAATTTTTCCAATATAATTTTTTACACATTTTTATGGTGCATTGATTTCCTATTTTTATTGATAATTTTATATTTTGTCTAATGTGGATATAAAAATGTGTCTAACTCAAAAAGTATAGAAAATTATTAATATATGAAATCGAACGATTTAATATAGTTTGATCAAAATAAACTTACGACGAACTCTTGTGCTAATTCAGGTGCTGCCATTACGAAGTAAGGAAGAACGAAAACGAAGATGAGGAAGACAAAAGGAATCACAAATTTTGTCATTTTTAATTCTGAAACAGATGAAATTTTTATAATCGAGAACGGATGCAAGCAAATAGTTCAAAATTATTCAAATTTTCAGTCTTGTGAGTTAGAAGCAGATTAATAAAATAAGACAAGAACATACAGACTTATTAAAAACGATATATACATCTTTACAAAAAATATTAACTATTTGTATACTTACTGTGTGTTTTAATGTTTAGAAAAAAACTGTATAATTTACCAACTTTTGATGCGCTTTTATAGCGCATCCTAAACCAGTTAAGCGTGATTTTTCAGATAAAAAGACATATTGCATTTACATAAAAAGATACCTGAATTAAATCTCGCAGGAGGTACGCATTATCTAGATACTATTTTGATATATGAGACGTATAAATTATATATCTCATACTAAATTACTATTCCAGTTTCTCGTTTTTTATATTTGCATTTTGCATTGTAAAATTCCTCGTAATAAGAGTTATATAAGATGTGCATAAACTACGCTTTATTTTAATTTATCAAGGCATAAGCAAAGTGTTATTACCAAAAATAAATTGATTATAATATTAATCAAAAAGAACAGTATTTTTATCGCAAGGTCCTACTTAAGTTTTCCAAAAACATTTTTAATTTTATTGCACGCTTTTTGGTAATGGTAAAGTATAAGGCAAAATTTCGTCTTTTTTTGGAACAACTATTTGCCAATCAATAATTGATCCTGACAAACGTTCATTTTTCCAAAATTCTCGTTGTACTTCAGTTAGAGATCCTGTCCATGCCTTTATAAATTGGAAAATGCAATTAGAACTTAAAAACTACAATTTATTTTTGTAATAATAATAATAATAATAATAATAATAATAATAATAATAATAAAGGCAATACCTTTTCGTTATGGTCAGCCCATCTATACATCAGTCTGATTTGAAATTTTTGGGATAATGTTTTCGATTTTCTTAGAAACTTGAAGGCTCTTTTTTTGTGGAAACGTACCATATAATAGTAGGCTTTCATTAAATAATATCTGCCAAATATACACAGTAGTCTCAGTCAGAAATAAAATTTTATTGATAAATTAAGGGTGTTGGAACCAAGTTCTAATCTAAAAATTCGATTTCTTCATTTTACTCAATAAATATTAAATTTGGAAATTTTTCCCTCTGTATAACAAATCAATTTTTAACTAGAATTATGCGCACAGAAAGAGAAAATATCTAATTCAAATATTTTTTAAGTAAAATGAAAATATTGAATTTTGAAGTTAGATTTTGAATTCATCGTTTTATGCAAAAAGTATCGAAATTAAATATTTTTTCGCTCTTTATACAGTTTTATATTTGAAAAAAGATTAGCGCTACAGAACGAAAAAATATTTATGTAAAATTTTGGTTGAGTAAAATGGAGAATGGAATTTTGAGCTTAACACTTGGATCCAACGCCCTTATCTCAAGAATTTTTCGCTTTACATACTTAAGAATATTTTTTTAATTTTCCACGCACCTGCAGGAAATAATTTTTACAGCTTTCTGCAATCTCTTAACAAATTTGAACTCTTCTTGTATTTCGGAAAGAGTCTCTGCAGCTGCTTTAGAGTTTCTATTATCAACTTTGTGCACTAAAGCGTATTTTCAAAATTACTTGTTTTAATACTAATTAATATTTTAGAAAAGCTTTTTCTGGGGAACTTAGTATTTTTTACCGTAAGTTATTAACAAGCCTTCTACTTTTTTTAAAATTGTTATTACATCGGCTACAGTGTGTTCGTCTATGACAACATCGACATTCGCTGTTTTATTTTTCCATACTGTAGCAGCTTCCCAATCACCTATTCTCACATACCTTTCAAAAAAATTTAAAGAATTGTTTTCTAATATTACTTTTAAGGGATAATTGATGTTATTGATGCTATTTTCTTTATTGAAACTAGAAAGGGTAACAAACCAGAGCCACATGCAGACAAAGAAACGCCTCTCGGCCTCTGGATCTCGTAAATTTGACACAGTGTCACTTTCTTCTTGGTAGAATTGCTCACATTTATAAAATGGAATTATCGTAATTCCAGCTTCCAGAAGTACATCAATACAAAGCGCATAATACCAAGTTCTTCCTGATTTATCCATATCATCATTCGCAATAAATTCTATTTAATAAAATTAAAACTTAGAAAGCGATTTAGATTTAGAAGACTCCATTTGAAATCGTTATACCCATTTCTTTTAATAGATAAATTGCTTCTTCGTGTAGAGAATTCATCAACATAAGATGAATGAGCCTAGGTAAAATTATTAATTGCAAAGTAGTCGATCGGACAGTAAAAGCAATTCTATTAGCTAGAAATCCTATATGAGAAGCTTTTGAAGTCATTCCTCGAAGCCATAGAGAAAAGAAAATTTCCGAATAAAGTTCAGCCACTTTTTTCAACTCTTCCAATTCCAGGGCCTTCTTTCTTTGACTGCAGATACGAATTCCATCATTTTCCAAATATGTTGTAATAGATCTGCAAATAAAAATTAAGTTAATTTGAAGATTTCATAGATTTCAAATACATTTGTTATTTTATTGAAGTAAGCTTATAATTAGAATCAAAAAGATTTTAACCCAAGTTGTAAGATGTGTGCTGTGATCATCATATTAGCATAGGCGGTGCAAAGAGCAGAGAAGTTTTTACTGGATTTAAGAGCAACACACAAGCCCCAAATTGAAGCCAAATGAGCATGTTCATGCATTCCTTTCATCTGAAAAAAGAATAATTTAATATAATATTTAATATTTAATATTTAATTTAATAATTTAATATTTCCCGAAAATTTTAAAAATATTTTAGTGATTTTATGAGCATTATCTTACCCTAAATATGCTAAACATCTGTGCTAGACAGTTTGCAAATTGATTTAGATAATCAGCTTTCATTCCCAACATAATTCCTACTTTACAAGTTCTACACGAAGTGAGCATTTGATTCAGATGTTTAAGCATAATTGCAGATTTAATTTTAAGCATCAGCTTCGATTTGGGAAAATTGTAACCCATTACTTTTACTGCAAGAGTAAAGCGACTTTCAGCTTCATGAAGAAGGCCACTTTCGAAGAAACATCTTCCTTGCAAAGTATAAATTTTTCCTTTCAGATAAGAGAGGGAAATTAATTCATCCTCTGTAGTTACAAGCATCTATCCAAGTGTAAAATAGTTCAGTAAAGAGAGAAGTTTATTTATGATGTTTTTTTAAATATTAAACAGTTTTTTTTATCTAAAAAGATTAAAACCTCGTCTAGAATTGATTCGCTTTCAGTGAGCAATTTCCGAGCTTGAGGAATATTGCATGTGGATATGCAAACATCAGAGAATTCGAGAATTGCGATCAGTAATTTATCTTGAATTCCTGTATATATTTCCAGTTATTTACAATAAAGTTTAAATCTTCACATTTTTTATATACCTATTCCGCGACAGTGATCCACCATTTGGGCATAAACTGTTAAAAGAATCATGTTGCATTGGCAGTTTCTAAAATCCATTTGAGAAAATGATCTGATGGGAACTTGGTTGACTGATTTACAAAATTCTAGACACGTTGTCTCACGATCAGAGTCTTGGAGTGTCTCCTCATCATCAGAAAAAGAAACATGCAAGACATAATCGAAGGTGTCCCAATTCTTTCGTAAAATTTTTTCTTCAATCACTGTTTTACCCAAAAGTTTATCAAATCGTCTTTCCCCACATGATACACAACGTCTCGTAGTCGTTTGAAGATATCTTAAGGCTTTATTATGCAATTCTACTTTTTGAGTCGTTGTGAGAAGTCTAAAACACATTTTTAAAAGAATTTTTTCTGAAAGGAAAAAGTGTTCAAATTTGATTTGACTTGAGGGGAGAAATTTAAAAAATATATAAACCTGTAAGTTGTGTCTCGAAACGTGGTGATTTTAAAACGCATTAATTGACACGAGGCATAATTTGGTAGATCTGCTAAAGCTTCTAGTGAGAAGAAATTTGGTTTTATCAAAAATTTTTTAAAATGTAGAAATAATTAATTTAAGGGTATTGAAGCCAAGTTCTAGTCTAAAAATTCGATTTCTTCATTTTACTCAACAAATATTAAATTTGGAATTTTTTCCCTCTATTGAATTAATCAATTTTGAATTTTGAAATTAGATTTTGAATTCTTCATTTTATGCAAAAAGTATCGAAATTAAATAGTTTTTCGCGCTGTATGGAGTCTTATATTTGAAGAAAGATTAACGCTACAAAGCGAAAAAATATTTATGTATAATTTTCGTTGAGTAAAATGGAGAATTGAATTTTGAGCTTAACACTTGGGTTCAACGCCCTTAATATACCGTGAATTTTGTTTCCAACACATCTACATTGGATTTCTGTATCAACATTTGACCTTTGAAAATTTCTAAAAAATACTAGAGGCTCTGGACTTCTATTAAAATCACCAACAGCGCATCCCAATAATCTCATTTCAAATAATTTCCTAACAGCTATAATGAAAGTTTGTTCAGAGAGATTGAATAATTAATTCATTCATTTTTTGTTTTCTTATTTTTTTTCCACTTACTAACAGCAATATTTCTTTTGGACGTGCCTTGCATTAGGCTCTCCAACATTTTCCTATTCACTGTTTCTCCTAAAACAGCAGCACATTTTAGCAGCAATTGATCATGTGGATTTAAAGAATCGAACAGTTTCAGAATAATTACTGAAAAATAAAAAAAATTAACTACGTTTGCATATTTGAGAACAGTAAAAATTAATTAATTTCACAATTGATTAAATATTTAATTTTTTTAATTACCATCCATGTTTACCTCAGTTTCTAAATCTTTAGAACCAAATTTTGATGTCAATACACAAATCGTGATTTCCTCTTGAAGATCACTATTCAAGAATAATTTTCTTTTTTCAACCTCCGAGTCACTTTCCTAAATTTGCAAAATTAAATAAATTATAGTGAAAATTAATCATCTATATATGTAATTATGATTACCTTAAAACTGTAGTTGTACATTCTCCACGAGTCAAATGGATTTATTTGATCAGATAAAACTTGTGATGGTTCTGTAATACTTGTTCTGATTTAAAAATATTTTTTAAGTAAATTAAACTTGGAAATTGAATTTCGATTGCTCATAAAACAACTTTTTGAACTGTACCTAATGAGCATTTCCCGCGGAGGAACTACGAGACCCATTTCGATAATCTGTTGTTTAGAAACATTTTCTAAAACTAATTCTCCCGATTGTTTGACACTTGTAAGGTAACTTTCTATCCAGCCAGGATTTCCTAAACTATTCTCTTGAATTATTCTGAAAAGAATTTGGATTATAAACCATTCTAAGTAATTTAATATATTTATGGAAAGTACTAGCTTACTTTTCCAGTTCAGCAGGAATAGCTTGGCAATTAAGAAACTGACAAGCAAGACCAGCTTGAAACCATTTATTCACACCGTAAAGATCTATAATCTAATAAAAAATAATAGTAAGAATGCTCAAAATTCCATTCTCCATTTTACTCAACAAAAATTATATACATAAATATTTTTTCGCTCTGTAGCGCTAATCTTTTTTTAAATATAAGACTGCATAAAGAGCGAAAAAATACTTAATTTTGATACTTTTTGTAAAAAACGAAGACTTCAAAATCTAACTTCAAAATTGAATATTTTCATTTTACTTAAAAAATATTTGAATTAGATATTTTCTTGCTCTGTATGCATAATTCTAGTTAAAAATTGAAGAAATGAAGAAATCGAATTTTTAGATTATAACTTGGCTCTAACACCCTTAATTTCAAACTTTCAAATAACAAATATAAAATTAAATAACATAATAATTTTTTAACAACCTGTGCTCTTTGAAGAATCTCATCATGAATAGAATAAGCATTTGCAACCTTTTGGCCCAGACTTATCACGAATAGAACCAAATCTAGCTTCACTAAAGTCTTTAGCAGTGAAATAGATTCTCCATCTGCATATTCAATATCATCAATAAAAATGATCCAGAATGTATGAAAACAGCTATACATTAATCTAACGAGAAGCCTTCGAAGAATTCGAAGTTTTTCATGGCTGTTCAAAGCTCTATATTGAGAGGTAACTTTAAAATCCACGCTGAATGGCTCATTAAGAACGCAAAAATAGTCTGTTTCATCTGAATTGCCCAGGTGATCCAGCAACTTATTTGTTCGTTCTTCTACCGTAAATTTATCCGAAAATCCGATAGGAGTATAGAATATAAAATGGATTAATCTGTAGGGAATCTAAAAAATTCATAACTTGATTAAAATACTATTAAAACATATCCTTTCAAAAGGAAATAACCTGGCCATCACTAGAAATGAGAGATATAAAGTTGATAGAAACAATAGAGGGAACCAGTTGAGTAAATTCATCCATTAATCTTGTTTTACCAATTCTGGGTATGCCCCTGTAAAAAAATTAATTGAAATATAAGTTAACGATTATTCGCATTGTTTATCTACAAAATATTAAGAAGACTTGCCTAATGATTAAAACACTCTGTTTAGGTCGCACATTTTTATCTTTTTGTCTTGCTCTACGAGCTTTTATCATATTTTCAAATAGATATTCAAAAATCCTTAATTCAGAATCACGTCCAAGAATTGGATATTTACTATGCACTAATTCCGATCCACTGTGACTGAATGAATTTTAAATTAAAATAGAACAATTTTCAAATTTTCAAATATTTAAAACTTACTGAATCTCTTCAAGAAATTGATAAACTGGACCAACGTTTGTTATGCCCTTAAGATATTTTTCTTCCTGCAAAACAAAGTGCCTTGCCCCTAGGTGTGATTGGAGAAAACTGTCTCTGTCGCAAACTACCTACAGAAAAAAAAGAAAGGATTATTCACAATTTAACAGATTTAAATTAATTTTTAAACTCACTTTATCAGTATAAGCACACATGAGCCGTGCTGCTTTATTTACTGCTTGGCCAATAACAGTGTATTCTCTCCTCAATATGTGACCAACTACACCGCAATATGTAATCCCAGTTGTGACTCCAACACTTACTGACTGAATATTTTTTAATATAGTCAATTTTCTGCGAATTATAGAAGCACAGCGCAAGCCAATTTGAGATTCTAATTCATGTTTGTCACCTCGCAGTCCAAAAATGCATAAAAATATTAGATCCTTATCGAAGAGAGAAGTTTTATTGACACATCCCTGCATTTCACCAACTATCCTTTTCGAAAAAAAAAGAAAGTTATAAAAAATTGGAATAAATTACAAAGATCCAAATCAAAGTAAAACTAAAATTAATACCTACCCGCATATCAAATTATATGCATAATTAACTAGACGGACCAGTCTTCTTTTGTCAAGATTTTGTACGATTACGTTAACAAAAACTATAACGACTTGCCTCATCTCAGTTAGATATTCGATTGGTTCGTCCAATTCAACTGACCGGACAACTGGTCCAAGTGTATAACTACGAAGAACATCTTTTAGTTGTGCCTTTGCTGCTTTTACCACTTTTGGACGAACTATAATTCACAAGTTTCATAATGATGAAAATCAATTAGTTAAAATATATACATTTTTTTTTATTTTAGTAGATTATAAAGGTAACTTACGACTATAATCGATTTGCATAAGAAGGTCTAGATCATTCTGTTTTTCTCTGTTAGTAGAATTACCAACATTTACTTTTAAATCTGAGAGCTTCTTATTTTTTTGAAAAACAACTCTTTTGCCTATTTCTTCTGTTTTCAGTAAATCTGCTGCTATTCCAGCTAAAATTAGAGTATGTATTCCATCTGGTAATTTTTCATAAATATAATTATTGGGATTGACCCATTGCCAGCAACTTGGAGCTACTATAATATCTCCACCTCTGAAGAAAAATTTATTAATGTAACAAAGCTCAAAATTCTATTCTCCATTTTACTCAACGAAAATTATAGATATATCATTTTTCGTTCTGTAGCGCTAATATTTTTTTAAATATAAAACTGCATACAGAGCGAAAAAATATTTAGTTTCGATAATTTTTGCATAAAGCGAGGAAATCAAAATATTTGAATTAGATATTTTATCTCTCTGTGCGCATAATTCTAGTTAAAAATTTATTAATTCTACAGAGGGAAATAATTCCAATTTTAATATTTATTAAGTAAAATGAAGAAATCGAATTTTTAGATACAACTTGGCTCCAACACCCTTAAAACGAGGCATAATATAAAATCTAATTTACCTGCACAAACCTTCGGCATACTTCACATCCCAAACAGGTTTACCAGTAATTATATAATAAGAAGAAAATTTAGGATTTCCAATTGACGTAAAATACGTTTTTCCTGAAGCTATCGCTAATTTAACTGTAAAATAAAAATTAATATTATTAGAAAAAGGTAATCCTACCAAGAAGGTCGGTTGAAGTAAGTCGTAAACGATACCTTTAAGGGTGACTCCTACGTTAGTTTCGTAGGTACCAAAACGTTTCTGAATAATACAAGCAGTCTTCATAGCTTCGATGGCGATATCACGCATTACCATTCCTTCTTGCAATTTCCACATAACTATAAAAGCATCTCCAGAGAACTTCAAAACGTCGCCCCGATGAGTAAGAATTTCTTCCACCATGGAACCAATATAGGTGTTCAAAATTTCACTCAACTTTGATGGCCCTTCCTTACCAAATTTGGTGTATTTTTCAGTTAAATCCGTAAATCCTAATCAATATTTAGAATAAGGAAACATTTTTCTTTTATTTAATTTTAGGTTTTAATCTTCTAATCCAAGACCAAAGTTTATTTTATTGTAGATAAGTTTGGATTTATTTTATAGATATTCAAAATTAATTTTTAGAAACCTGACACGTCGCCTAGCATTAAAGTAGTGTTATAGGATCTGGTATTATAATCATCATAATTATCCAATATCTCATCAGGACACATCGAGGCAAATATTATAGTATGCTGCATTAGTTTAAAACTTTTTGATATATGACTAGATTGCATTTCAACTAAGGTCTGGTGATTTACAAGTTAATGCTGTTTATGTCTGTTTATGACATACAAGCAATATACATATGTTTGAAAAGTTGAAAGTTTTTTTTTCTATTGTCTAATGTTTTATTTTTTAAATCTTTAACAATATTATCTAAAAGAAATTGATAGTTTAAATAAAATTGACTCTTATTTCATATATAAAAATTGACAAGTCTTTATTTCTTTCTTCTCCTTGAAACTATTTTTACAATATCCTCATGTTATGTACAACGATCTATAAAATAAATAACAAGTCTAACTTCGATTTTTCATGAAATTGTATTAAATCTGCTTTTTATATTTGAATATTATACATTTAAGGTTTCTACGCAATCATAGTATATGAACTTGAATATTTATAAAGTTGACAAAATACGTTTAAATAAAAGTTATTTTTGCTTTTAAATGTCGATGTTTCAAAGAAATAAAGATGTATTGCATTAAAATACCAATGCCACACTTACGTACAATATTATGAAAGATCAAAAATTAGATTAAACACTTTTACTGAAATGAATGATTATCCATTGGATTGTACGATTGTTCGAAATGTTGTTGTGGAACAAAAACTTGCTGTTCGGTTGTCACTTCCGCCTTTGAAAATAGGATAAAAATCATTAAACTAAATTAATCAAATTAATTAAATTATTTTCAATTAGAATTTGCACTTACCTTGACTTGAGTTATGGTCGTTGTGACACAATGGTTGCTATTGGGCAGGCAAACCATTACGATTTTCGGAGTTGTGTTTTGTACATGTGGTATCTGCTGAGCAGTGAGTTGAGGTTGTTGCTGTTGTCCAAGGTTTGAAGCAATTCCAGAGGATGTTGGAGTTTGTGGACGAGATTGCAAAATTACGAATTTTCCAGAGGGCGTTGGACCGACACTTCGATTCAGGTTCAACATAGAACGAGAGGCCTGCGACTGTCCTGGACTTGGATTAGAGACTGAAATATTTTTTAATTAGACAAATGTACGCATCTTGGCAATTACTAAATCTTAACTAATTTAACAAGAGAAAATTGAACTTTTTAAAATTATACTTTCAGAGATATTATTTCAATATTTTTTAGAAATATTTACCTGTTTGCAAAAGAGGCTTCCCAGTATTAATTGTAGTTTGTTGTTGGTTTGTGTTCAAACCTGCCGTTGCTGTAGCATTAGCTCTCGATCTAGCAACTCCAGCACATAAGGCTGGCCCGAGATAACCAAAATCATGTTTATACTCTTCAACAAAATCTGGTGGCTCCCGCATTGTTTTCAGAACCGGAGCTACTTGTTTCTGTAAATATAAGTAAATATGTAGTTAATTTAGATGTAATATGTCCAAAAATGTTTCACAAAAAAGAATAATTTTACTTCAATTAGATTTCTTACCAGTATCAAAGTCTTGATATGACTAAGAGCATTTTTATCTGCAGCGGTAAACCCAGGAGTATCTACACTTGATTCAATCCGTTCTGATACATTCTTGATTTTTGGTATAACCAATGTTTTTATAACCTCAGGTCCCAGTTCACAAAGACCAAAAATTGCACCATAAATAGAAGCTAGTGGAGTCTAAAAAAAATTTTTATTCATCACACTAGGAAAAAATACCTTTCAATCAGAGATGTCAATAATTCAATTTTATTTTTTCACCTGGTTACTTTTTGCTAAGGCTTGACTGAACAAACGAGTAACTCTAGTTTGAAGATTATTTGTAGATGTACTGTAGTTTTTACAGATTGTCGTCATTGTACGACCAGCGAAATCTCTAAGTGCCCAATGATTATCCAGATCTGGTCTCAGACAAAGTTGTTTGGTTACAATACATGTCATTACAGAAGGTACGAGTTCATGGAGCTGAAATTTAAATTGTCAGCTTTATATCTAAGTACTGCATAGTATAAAAATAAAGATTAAACTAGAGGTTGATTTTTACTTACGTATTTTTCTAGATAAAGACTTTGATTCTCCAGCAACGCTTTAACCATGCGCATGAGATAAATAAGTATAGGAAGAGTATTTTGAACTACATTAACACGAACTCCTTCCGCAATAAATGTGCACATTCGAGCAAGCATTTGGTGTAAGCCTGGATCAACACTAAGGGAATGCAATGCCTCAGTCCTACGTTCTTCGTTATTACCCACGCAGGCTTCCGTTATTTCTTTGTAATACAATTGCTGTTCCGCACTAAGTTCGTGTTTTGCTAATTGTTTAACTTGAACAGTCTCCACATTACGGAATTTCTGAATCTTGATTCCACTACCTGGATTCCGATCTCCAACATTTTCAGTCGTATTGTTCAGCTTTTTCACAGGGTCGACACTTTCCAATTTCTGAATATCTGCAATGTAAAAACTAGTTATTATTTCATTCAGCAAACATTGTAAAAGCCACATATTGAGTAAAGTATACAAGTCAAATATACATAAAAAAAAATTACCTTTACTAACCGGCGGAGGATTTTCAGGAATAGTAGGTTGCACGCCGTCGATACAAAGCCAATGAGATCTGAGAATTACTTCTAAAGGTAATTTGGGCCAGTTTTTATCACGGGATGCTGATAATATATCGTTAAGATCTATTTCTTTATCTTCCACGAAATGCAGTTCACGACCACCACCAGACGTAAAACGAAAAGGTGTGTGGTCTTTAGCAAGAAAACCATAAATTGGTTCTATATTTTTTATTTTTAACGCGTAATCGACATCCTGGGTAGACAATCGTTTTCGTTTTCCATGTCTCATGAATTTTGCAGCATCCTGTACAAAATAAAGACAATATTTAAGATGAAGACAAGTTCTTTACTGCATTTGTATACAAAAATTCCAGAGAGCATACTTGTATAATTTGTTTCAACTTGTAACTGATATCTTCTGCCAGATCTTTTGCAGCCTCGTCTGGTAAATGTCCAACACCGACACTCTCTGCTATCACTTTTATTGACTCTTGGGACAATGTTGTTCCGTACACAGATTCATTTTCACTAGCATTCAAACTATTCTTTTCTGATTTTCCCATATTGGAAACAAATTTCATTTTACAGGGCTGTGAAAATAATATTCGAATATTAAAAGAAACAGAAACGGCCAATCTAAACTTTTCCATTAAAGAAATGAAAATTTTAATCATAAAGGTCTCATAAGTTTAATTTTTCTCTTATAGATCAAGTTGATGGAATATATTAATTAATAATTTCTTGACAAATAGATTTTAATATTTACAAAATCTAAATGCAATCATGCGAATGGAGCTAAAGCGAAAAACGATGCTTTTAGCAATTTTTGTGTTTGCTTCAGTTTTAACAACAAATTATGAAAGAGAAACAATTCTCTTACAGAATTTCAGTTTTATTCTTTTAAATTCTTTATCTTTCAATCACCAAAACAAAACATAAACACTACCACGCTGAACTGTATCGCCAAATGTCGCCATTTTACTACCTGCAGTATTACCACTACATACCGGTATCCATGACTACGATGACAAGATGGCCGAAATCAGGGAAGCCAACATGACGGTTGGCGCGAATTTTTAAATAACTCAGAAAAATTCTACTAGATTTATTTGCTAAAGGTCAATCATGAGGTTTTTAATTAAATTGTTTTCTACTTATTTATTATGTATAAAATCCACAAATATTTATTTCTTATTTTTCCTTAGTTATTTTCACATTTTTCAATTATGCAGCTAATTGAATAAATAAAAACAATGAAATTAATCCATAAGGCAAAAATGTAATTCTCTTTTTATACATTGAACTATGAAATATAAATATTTTTCATACTTCCTTACTAGAAATCTGTGTTCTATATTTTTTTTATAATACAATAATATATTTTCTAATCGAAAATATAAAAATAAGAACATACTTAATTTAATATTTACAATAAACAGATACGAAATTTTTATGACCCACTTGCAGCTTGAAGTCTATATAACATGCGTGTGTTTTAAAATATCGTGTACTCTGTACATATAAAATAATCACGTATTAAATATTTGAACGAATTCGGGTGATAAATATCGGGCCTCAAGTGCTCAGAAAGTGAGCCTCGCCAAGCGCGTGTAATCAAAACAAGGCATCATGTGCTGAATTCAAGAAACTCACGTACTCAGTACGTGAATTGATGATTTCTCTCCATGCAACATGACAATTTTTAAAAACAATTTTTTACAGTGCATGTTTCCATTCCCTGAACAATGAGATAAATCCAGAGAAATAAATTAAAACAGTGATGGACGAGTTCAATTAAATTATGCTTATTGAAATGAATGATCATCCATTGGATTGTGTGCTTGCTCGACACTTTGTTGTGCAACGAAAACTTGCGACTTGGGCGCCATGGCTGCCTGAAAAATTAAAAAATCCACTTAAATAATTAATTTCATTAGATTCCTTTGTATTTAAATTCAGTTTAAGAACAGAAAGACGAAAATTTTACAGATTTAATAGGAAATTCGAAAATTTTCGCTTGTTTAATTTAATTTACAAATAAAAATGTAATAGTTTACTTCAAATTTACCTGCGTTACGGTCGATGTGATATTATGACTGCTATTGGGCATGCAAACCACAACCAACTTGGGAGCTGAATTCTGTAGATGTGGTTTTTGTTGACCAGAGATACCTTGAGTAATCTTTACTTGTTGAGGCTGTTGTTGCACATGCTGCTGCTGTCCAGAAGTTGAAATAATTCCAGAAGAAGTCGGAGTTTGTGCCCGGGATTGCAAAATTACGAATTTTCCAGTTGACGCTGGACCACCACTTCGACCTGGGTTTAACATAATTGTACGGCTCGTTTGTGGCTGTCCTGGACTTGGACTCGAGACTGCAATATGTTCTGATAAGACTCATTTAGTATGCATATTCGTCTTCGCTATCTTAAGAAATTCATTCATAGAAACTTCTAATTCTTGAATTTATAATTACATTTTAAGATTTCAGTCAAATAGCTTTGCATATTTCTTTAAATATCCTGCGTATATTTACCTGTTTGAACAATGGTCTTCCCAGTGCTTATTGTCGCCTGTTGTTGATTTGCGGTCAAGGCCGTCGTTGTTGGTGTAGTAGTTGCTAAAACAGCTGGTTGTGTTCGTGCTTTAGCAACTGCAGCACATAAGGCTGGCCCGAGATATCCAAAATCTTGTTTATACTCTTCAACAAAGTCTGGTGGTGACCGAATCGTTTTTAAAACAGGAGCTACTGATTTCTGTAAATGTAGGTAGTTACTTCGTAAATTTATTTGTTGTAATACATACTTCCGACAGAGGCCAATAACGTAGTCAATATATTCAAATTCCTTACCACTAATAAAGTTTTGATATGACCAGCAGCATTTTTATCTACAGTTGAGAGTCCAATACCGTCTATACTGGATTCAATCCGTTCTGATATGGTCTTGATTTTTGGTACAACCAATGCTTTTACAACCTCAGGTCCTAGTTCACAAAGACCATCAATTGCACCATACAAAGAAGCCAACGGAGTCTGAAATAATGCTTTAATGATCATACCGAAATAAAATGTACTTTTGTTAATTAAATGCCCTTTGAGCTAAACATATCTGCAACGCACTTTTGTTTCTTCACGCACCTGGCTGCTTTTCGCCAAGGCTTGACTGAACATTCGAGTAACTCTAGTTTGAACGTTATTTGTGGATGTGTTAAAATTCTTGCAGATTTGTGCCATTAAACGAGAAGCGAAATCTCGTAGTGCCCAGTGATTATCCATTTCTGGTCTCATACAAAGTTGTTTGGTTACTATACATGTCGCCACAGAGGGTATGAGTTCATGTAACTGTAATTTAATTTATTTGATAGTTCTATTTATTTCTAAATACCGTTTAGATTTAAAATTACTATACGTCTTCCAAAGAGTTCTACTTACGTATTTTTCTAGGTAAAGACTTTGATTGTCCAACAACGCTTTAACCATACGCATTAGATAAATGAGGATAGCTAAATTATTTTGCACTACGTTAACTCGTACTCCTTCTGCTATAAATGTGCACATTCGAGCCAGCATTTCATGTAAGCCCGGATCTGCAGAGAGAGATTGCAATGCTTCAGCTCTACGACCTTCGTCAGCCCCAACGCAGGCTTCCGTAATCTCTTTATAATACAATTGTTGCTCCACACTTAATTCATGAGTTGCTAGTTGTTTAACGTGAACAGTCTCCACATTACGTAATTTCTGACTTTTCCCTCCACCACCTGGTTTACCAACTCCCATATTTTGAGTTGTATTGTTTAACTTTCTTGTAGGGTCGACACTTTCCAATTTCTGGATATCTAAAATGCAAGAATTAGTTATTATTTCATGTATCTGGTATTATTTTTTAATTCACGTATTGAACCAAGCGAATTAATCATTACCTTTTGAGACGGGTGGTGGATTTTCCGGTATTGTTGGTTGCACACCATCGATACAAAGCCAATGAGATCTGAGAGTTACTTCTAGAGGTAATTTGGGCCAGCTTTGCCCACCGGATGTTGATAATACTTCATTAAGGTCTATTTCTTTTTCCTCTACAAAATGTAGTTCACGACCACCACCAGATGCAAATCGAAAAGGTATGTGGTCCTTAGCAAAGAATCCATAGGTTGGTTCTATGTTTTTTATTTTTAAAGCGTGATCAATGTCCTGTGTAGACATTCGTTGTCGTTTTCCATGTCTCATGAATTTCGCTGCGTCCTATACAAAACAGAAAAACTTTTAGATTCCCAGATGGTTTTTACCGAATTTGTATACGAAAATTCCTTGAAACATTCGATAGACCACCTGTATAATTTCTTTCAGTTTGTAACTGACATCTTCTGCAAGATCTTTTGCAGCCTCATCTGGTAAATTTCCGACACCGATACTCTCTGCTATCACTTTCATTGACTCTTGGGACAATGTTGTACCGTAAACTGAATCGTTTTCAGTCATTTTTAGATATTTGAATTCTTATCTTATGAGGAAAGATTTTAATTTTTTTTTATGTAGCATACGCCTGCAAAAAGAATATATTCAACTATATAATAAAGTTCTGATTTAAACATTGGAAATATTCTAACCTCTTTTACCCAAATAACAATCAAACTCAAAAGCAATGAAATTCAAGCTCTTTTCTAAAAATGCAGTCTATTAATCGTAATAAATTTAATTTGCTATTATGTTACCGTAACAACAATTCAAAAATTGCCAAAGAAACGGGTAAAAAAGAATAAAGTGAAAAGTGAGCGGTTTTCAAACACTCACCTATTTTTTCATTCGCTTCATATTTTTGCAGTATAATGAGGAAAGGGAAGGAAGTAAAGTAAATCTCTCATCAAATTCCGCTTTTATTCTTTTATATGTATGTTCTTCTTCACGAAAAAACAGAAAATAAATACCATTACACCATAAAAAAATTAATTTTTGTGTTTTTCAACGTAACCTTCTTCTTGCGGCCCTTGCGGCCATAAAAGCTAAAAGCAGCCATCTTGCCAGCGCGATACCTTACCTGTCAGGCTGTCAGCTGTCAGCGCTGTCACCGCTGTCATTATCAAATGTCAAGGTTGCCAATACACTTCAGAATGAAAAGTGTCCAAAATCGTACCAACTTTGTTAAAAATACGAACTCAACTTCTAAATAAAATTTTTTCATTTTACTCAACAAATTTCATATAATCTTGATAAAAATAATTTTTTGTTTATATGAAAGAGATAAATATTTATTTATGGTATTTATTAGAAACAAATTTTATACCGTGTGTTTGGCTAAACTGTAGCGGCCATCATGAATATTTCCCCCACCACCCTATGCAGGTGTTTCAATTTCAAGGATTTCAATTTCAAGTTACATTCACTGTAATATACATAAAGAAATTAGATAAAATTTGTGTATAAAGTTAATTAAGTATATTCATATTTCAATCACTGAGTGTATATATTTTTATTTAAATAAATTTCCTCCAAATTGCAGAGAGAATCATATATATTTATTTATGGTTCTTTAAAAATTACGTAATAGTTTTTTCTTGTTGGCGACCCTGCGACTTGAATTATGTGAATACTATTAGCGTTTTGAATTACAACAAAACGCATATTATGTGCGAGAGCCGATACACGGCATCCCTATGAGAGAAGCTGTTGCGAATCCGCCTTTATCTATCTCTCTCTCTCTTCCTATCAGTCCCTCTCTCTCACCTAGATGTTCACCTGTAAGTGCGGCAGCGCCGTCTACCTCATAGCGACTCTCATCCAGTAAGACCCTTAAGTGGGATGCCGTGTATCGGCTCTCGCACATAATATGCGTTTTGTTGTAATTCAAAACGCTAATATTATATGCTTTGGCCGATACACGGCATCCCTATGAGAGACGTGTTTGTTATCTACTGGTGAACTCAACGCTATGTGATGAGATGAAAGTGAAGATGTAATTAATTGATGTAGAAAACTCTAGTATAGTCCTGAAATAATAACAATTTATTGTTGGAGAGAACTAAATAGTTGAACAGAAAGAATTGGTAGATTCAAATGAAAATAAAATTTAAGGAAACGAAAGCGAGATTAAACAGGAGATTTGTATGATTATAGTGCACTGAGAAAAGGTACTCCTTAGATGGGAGTAAACTCAGGAAAAGATAGATGATTCTTGGGATCAACCTGGTTGATACCTGAAACCTCACGGTAATAATGTTTTCTAAAAGTTTCGGCGCATCTCCAATTGCCACGATCCAGGATGTCTTGGACAGGGAGGTCGTCTAGCCAGCTACGTGATGCTACCGCGGAGCGAATGCTTCCTGGAGGGGCATCTATACCTGCCTCCCTGAGGACTGATCTGATCCAATTGGCGATGACACTTCGAGAAGCTGGTTTAATGTCACCGTTGATAGTGATGAAAAGGGCGTCGCTGTTGGAATATATCTCCTCTTCTTTTCTCGGATCTTTTGAGCATTGCCCTGATCCAAGTGATTGGGCATAACCAAATATTTGGATGCTTGGAAATCTTCCAACCCGACTGTCTGAAGGAGGCTCTGTCTGTTTTGGAGCCGAAGACTGGCCACATGACGATTTCATCTCCTCGATTATCTAGGTGTTCTTTTGAGATTTTAAGGAGTGTCAGGTCGTGAATCCGTCGTCCAGAGGCTAGTAGAAGTAGGGCTGCTGTCCGTCTGGAAGTCTCGAAGAATGACAAGTTATCCGTAGGCTTCGAAAGCCAGTTGAGAAGAATCCTGGCATCCCAAATTGGGGATTTAATCTCACGAGGCCTTACAGTCGAGATAGCCTTTAGGGTTTGTCGAACTAGAAACTCACTCGTTGATTCAGCGGAAACTCCGCCAGCACAGAAAGTAGTGATGGCCGCTCTATGAAGGAGAATGGTGTTATAGGAAAGGCCCTCAGTAATCGACAAGTCAGCCAGGAATCTGGCTACGTGCTGGCCCTGTGGTGCTTTAGGGTTAATCCCCAACCTCTGGGACCAGAGGAGCCATCTTCTAATTGGAGCCTTGTAGGTTACGAGGGTTGATTGTCTCCAACTGCTCTTAATTAGTTCCTGTTGTTGAGGGGACCAGTCTTTTACGAGGTCCTGCCACACCCAATTCTCCAAACCTGGAGTGTGAGACGTTCCACTTGTTGAGGAGGTTGGTTCGTGGTTGTGTCGATGAGGGACGTCTCTAGGTCCTGAATGATTATTGGAGGTTCCTTGCTTCTGCTCGCCAGGTCGGGCATCCAGAAGGTCTGATTCCACTTGGGGGCTACTAGAAGGAACTGTCCCTTGCACCTGTTCAGGTGAGCGAGGACTCTCGGTATGAGACAGGGTGGAGGGAAGAGCCAACCGAGCCTGCAGTGCCAAGGCCGACTGAAGGCGTCTATGAATAAGGCGTGACGATCGTTGCAATCTCGCGAGACGTACTGCTTGACTACTGCTGATTCTCTTGAGGCAAAGTAGTCGACGTCTGGAATTCCCCACTCGGCGAAGATCGCTTCCGTTGCGTGAGGTAGCAGGTGCCACTCTGGGAGAGGCTTTCCTCTCGACAGTCGATCCGCTATCCCGTTGTATCTTCCCGGAAGATACGTTGCGGAGAGAGTGATGTTGTTCTTGTCCAGGATGCTGAGCAGGTGATAGGTTAGGTCCAGTAGTTGAAGGGACCTTGTACCTCCCTCCCTCTGTATGTAGGCTACGAGGGTTCGGTTGTCCGTTTGCAGTAGGACGTGAGCATCCTGAAGCTGATGGGACAATTCTTTTATTGCAGCATGCGCCGCGAACATCTCCTTTTTGTTGGAGTGCCAGCTCCTCTGTGACTGTGACCATGAACCGGCGATGTGGAGACCATCGAGCTGAGCTCCCCAACCTGAATCTGCGGCGTCGGTCGTGAGAAAATTTGTTATCGCAGGCTTGTGAAGCGGAGCAGAGGATGTCACAGCTGTCTGCCACCACATGAGCTCCTGAATAGCCTGAGGAGTTATAGCGAGCTTCTGTCGTGGTCTGTTCTGACGGAATTTGGTCAAGAATCGTTGGAGGTGGCGGCAATGAAGACGCCCCCTGTGGATGACGAAATTCGCAAAATTTAACTGGCCCAAGAGGCATTGGAGATCCCTCAGGGAGCAGTGTCCCTGGGAGAAAAACCTCTGGGATAGGTTGAAGATCCTCTGAATCTTCTTTTGAGGGAGGTGCATGAGGTTTCTTCTGGTATTCCAGAGAATGCCCAGGAATTCGACACTCTGACAAGGGTCCAGAACGCACTTGTCTCGATTGACCCTCCAGCCAAGGAACTCCAGCAGTTCCACTGCTTCGAGAATCTGCGTCCTCAGCTTGCTCCTGTCTTGAGAGACGAGGAGAAAGTCGTCCTGATATACGACTACCCTCATACCTCGCGTTCGTAGAATCTCTGCAATCCAATTTGATATGGTTGCGAAGGTGTGAGGGGCAGCGGAAAGGCCAAAGGGCAAGCTTGTCCACTGAAGCAACTCCTTGTTGTAGATGAAACGAAGGAGGCATCGATGCGAGTTCGCTATAGGTACGTGCAGGAAGGCTAGGGACAAGTCGATGCGAGTCATCCAGTCTCCGTCCTGGAGGAAGTCTGGAATCCTTAGGTGCGAAAAGAGTCGGAACTTCCTTACCCTGACATACCTGTTGAGACCTCGAAGATCGAAAATTGGCCTGAGTCCTCCACTGCTCTTCTGAACGAGAAACATTCTGGAGATGAAGCTGGGGCCTGGATGTGGAGGAAACTCCACTACCCTCTGCTCCTTTAGGGTTTCTATTTCCTGAGACATCTGTGAGGAAATTTCTGTGACGAACCTGGAGCGTTTCCAATTGACTAGGAGCCTTAGTCCTGCAATTAAGGGTATTCGGAAGCCGGAGATAATTTTCAGGCTGTTTTGTGGAGCACCCATGTCTCTCCACTTCTCTAGAAAGAGAGACAGTTGGCCTCCTGAGAAGACACGGGGTAGATGATTGTCACTTGCTGTCCGATTTCTTTCGAAAGGATCCGGAAGGTTTGAGGTTAGGTTGCGGCTTCTGGAAAGAGCTCTTGGTGTTCGAGTAGTTCCTACGGGGCTCGAAACTGGGTTTGGAATGTGAAGGTCCTGCTGAAGCCTGATTCGTTCGAGAAGAAGTTGAGTTACGAGGAGCAAACTCTCTCTTAAAGTTTTTTCTTGAGGAGACATAAGCTGGAGTGTTTAGCCAGTTTTGAGAGCCACCGAGAGACTGAATAAGAGATGAGAGATCGCTCTTATTGAAAAGATATTCGCTGCTGGGAGGAACCCTGCGAAGAGCCATCTGAACGTTCCTATTCTTTAGTTCGGCTAGGAGATGCTCTCTCCTGGCCTCTATACACTGTGCTCTTTTGCCACAAATCACCTAAATGATCTGGTCGAAGTTCTTTTGGATCTGAGATCCCGGACCGAACAGAGAGGCAAAACTCTCGAAAAGAGTTTCAGGATTAAGGATGTCTGGATTTGAGAAGGATCCATCAATAATTGATTGCAAACCTGATTTTAAAAGTTCCTTCTGCTCCAGGATCGCATTTGACAGGCCGGCGAGGACCGTGTCTGTTGCTAAGAAGAGGTCCTTTTTCCTGTCTAGGTGACACAGCTCTTCGTTTACCTTCAAGTCGGTGAAACCGGGAGAAGCGATGAAATCCTTCAGGGCTGAGGAAAATCTCAGGTCCTTCCATTCAGAAGAATTGAACCGTTGTAAGTGGTCAAGGGCCTCCAGACGCTCCTTCGTGGCTGGTCGTATAGCCTTTTTTTCATCAATTTGAGTTCGTAAATCTCCGACCTGCAGGACTCTAGAACTCGAAGGCGTGGGCGTCGCAATCTGAGGGACATCTCGTCGCTGTGCGTTTTAAAGCTGTACCTGGGCCTCTTGACCTCGGGAGAAATTTCGTCCTCACTTTCGGCGTCGTAATGTCGGCGATGGCGTCTATTGAAAGCACTGTGAGACGGGGACGAAACATTTCGATCTTCCCTTTCGGGAGCGCCTTCGGAGGCACTTTCCCTAGGAGCGGACATTACGAAGGGTCGAAAGAACCGGTACAGCGAAAAAGAGTTGAAAAAATCGACTAAAAACACGAAGATTTTAGTAAAATTTTTATCGCGAGTTGAGAAAGAGACGCTAATGCGGCGGAAATACTCAACGCTATGAGGTAGACGGCGCTGCCGCACTTACAGGTGAACATCTAGGTGAGAGAGAGGGACTGATAGGAAGAGAGAGAGAGATAGATAAAGGCGGATTCGCAACAGCTTCTCTCATAGGGATGCCGTGTATCGGCCAAAGCATATAATGAATATGCCTTATAACATATATATAGTCGTAAGTGATGTGATAATATGAGAAAATTGTGCAAGTAGTGCAAGAGCAAGTTATTTAATTTTTATATGAATTGAAAAGTTTTTGCCAGCGTAGTGAGCTACACACATGTGGCCTAAAATATTTTACTCGGGAGTAATGAAGTTTAGATGACAATGACGTAAAATGAAGTCTCCAAGTATACTCCATATTTAGAGGTTAGGTCTCTCATGAATCAATTCGTCATTATTATACGTGAAGAGTTTTTTTTATCAAGGAAAAAGAAAATATAAAATGACACTGCTCTATAAATGCGTTATTAATAACTCAGTAATTCAAAAACCTAGTCAAATATGTCTAAGTTACTCGGGCTTTTTCCGCTCGATTCACCTTTCGAGACGGAAATGTGTCTGGCCTGGCTTGAGACATTATTACTCAACAGATGCCATCAAAGCAAATGTTGTGGATAAATCAAAAACTATTGTGTTCCGGAAAAAAAGTAAATCTGAATTGAAGAGACTATTCGTTTTAGCAGCACCTGAAAAATGGAGACTTACAAGTGCTGTGGCATTTTTAGTCGTGTCATCCACTGTAACAATGGCAGTTCCATTCTGTTTGGGCAAGATTATTGACATTATTTACACAGTTGATCGGGAAAAAACTAAGGAAAATTTAAGTCGAGTAAGTCTCGCTTTATTGGGAATATTTGTGGTTGGTGCAATATGTAATTTTAGTCGTATATACCTAATGTCAACGTCAGGGCACAGAATAACTCAGAGTCTAAGGAAAAAAGTTTATGCTGCCATTCTAAGCCAAGAAACTGCAATGTTTGATACAGTGAGCACAGGAGAACTGGTTGGAAGATTAACGGGTATGTAATTCTTTATTAGATAATATTATAACTAATGTTTTAAAATTTTTATGATACTATCTCCTTTTTTATGTTTTTCAGGAGATGCTCAACTCGTCAGTTATGCAGTAACTAACAATATATCAGATGGTTTACGCTCCACAATAATGACAACGGCTGGAATATCGATGATGTTCTATGTGTCACCGCAATTAGCACTAGTAGGTTTGTCAGTCGTACCTCCGGTCGTCGGTTTGGCCATTCTTTACGGCAGATTTGTAAAGGGAATTTCAAAAGATGTGCAAGACAGTTTAGCCTCGTTGAACACGACTGCAGAAGAAAGGATTAGCAACATAAGAACAGTGAAATCATTCGCCCAAGAAGTCAACGAAATCGAAAAGTACTCTCTCAAGCTGCAGGAATTGCTCGCAATTTGTTACAAAGAGAGTTTTTTTAGGGGTATATTTTATGGAATGACCGGTCTTTCTGGCAATGTCATAATCTTATCCGTTCTCTATTATGGTGGTGTTATGTTGTCTGATGCGACAATTACTGTTGGAAACCTCAGTGCTTTTCTTTTATACGCTGGATACGTGGGAATTTCTCTCAGTGGTCTTTCGAGTTTTTACTCAGAACTGAATAAGGCGCTTGGCGCGAGTACACGTCTCTTTGAATTAATCGATCGTCAACCTCTAATTCCGATTCAAGGTGGAAAAGTTTTAGGTAAAGATTTATCTGGAGAAGTCAGCTTTCAAAATATAAGATTCGCTTATCCAACGAGGAAGGGATCTTTAATCTTGAAAGACTTTAGTTTAAACTTACCAAAGTCTTCGATAACAGCCATTGTTGGTCCATCAGGATCAGGAAAATCGACCTTAGCTCTGCTACTTCTCAGGCTTTATGACCCCAATGAGGGATCTATTTTGTTGGATGGACATGATCTGAAAGAATTAGACCCCATTTGGGTAAAAAGTTTCGTTACAGTTGTGCCTCAGGAACCAACTCTTTTCAATGGAACGATACGAGATAATATAACATATGGGACAAAGGTTTCTTGTGAGAATGATATACTTGAGGCTTCGAAGGCTGCGAATGTTCCTGAATTCGTAGAAAAATTACCAAATGGCCTAGAGACAACCGTAGGAGAGAGGGGGATCACTCTCAGCGGTGGACAACGACAAAGAGTCGCTATTGCAAGAGCTTTAATCAAGGTATGTTAATTTTTGTTTTGTTCATTTGTGGGTTCTACTTATAATAAAATAATTATTCTAAGAGCAAGAAATTTTTAATTATAGAATTAATATTAATTCCAAAATACAACGTGTATTTACGTTCTTTAGTAAAATCTTCTAAGAGAATAAGTAAAATTACATATAATATTACATATTTACAGTTTTATGTTATAATTTACATTCATTGTTTTACTTATTAACTTACTTCCAAAATCAATACCAAACTTCTAGTCTAGACAATGTGTGATATTCTACCTTAGGAGTTGTTTAATAAATTAATGTTATTTCAGGGTTGCGTTCACATTTAAGGTGAAGTGAACTTTTATTTTATCGTTTAATATAGAGTTATTGTTTTAAAATCGTAAATTCAATTTAATACTACATTAAAATCTCAAACTGAAATAAAAACTAAAAGTTTTATTAAAACAGAAAAAAACTACATTTTAATATAAAGGAGGAATCTTTTTTATCATGTCTGAGTTAATTTTAGCTTACATAGGAGTAGAATATAGCTTTCTTAATGTCGATCATAAATTATTCTTATCATTATCCAGTAATGATAATTGCAAATCAAGTAGCACTTTTTTTTTATTCCGAGGTTAAATTTCTTATTAAAATTATTTTTTCACTTTAGCTGGAGATTTGGGTCATTAACAATAACGCTGAGTCTACATTTTTATTTTTATACATTACACGTATTTATATTATGAAACTCAGATGAAAAATAAACAGCTTTGAATATTTTAAAAATACTTAGTACATTTGACGAGCTATATAAAATATATAAACAGTAGAATTCCATCCAGACGAAATTTTTGTCTCTTTTCTATTTCGATTTTTAGGCTTTTCAAAAAGTTGACCTATCGAAACTTTAATATTATTATTACTGGATTACAGGTTTAAGTTTACTATTTATAAATGTAGTGCAAACACTTTGTTAACTTCCACCTTGACCTAAACTCAGTAGACGTAAACCTACATAACGTTTAGAAACTTGTATAATGTCTATCATGACTTAACATTCTCAATTTCATGTAATTTAAATTCAACACTTTAGAAAATTTATTAATAGAGGAATACCTGCGTATTTGCAATTATAATTAACAGAATGACAATTTTATTTATCTTGGGATTGTAAATTTGCATTATCGTTCCTTTATCGCATTCGGTCATTAATTATCATTAATTATTAAATTAATATGGAAGAATTTTACCTCTATTTTTATCTTTCCCAAAAAAATTTTTCTTCGTAATTGAGCTGACAAAATATTCAACTCTTAACATAATTGTTTTTTTATTTCAGAATCCAAAGATTCTTATTCTGGACGAAGCGACAAGTGCCTTGGATGCAGAGAGCGAACACTTGGTGCAGGAAGCTTTAGAACGAGCTTCCCGAGGAAGAACTGTGTTGACGATAGCACACAGACTTAGTACAATTAAAAATGCAGACAAGATAGCCGTTTTAAATCAAGGTCGAATTGTGGAAACTGGAACGTACGATGAGCTAATGGCACTCCAGGAGGGATTTTTTAAAAAATTGGTCAAACATCAAGCTTTCAGTTAAAAGGTGTGTCTTTTTTGCTCTTGTCAGGAGGCTCGTGGGCAGATAACATTGACCGAATAATCTGAAGAAGGACTTTGTCCTCTGACGCATCAGATGTTCGCCCACAACATTCTAAAGAAGTGTGAATGTGAACCACTGTTGAAAGGCGGGATCGAATCTTGTAGTAATTATTAATTAGCAGTGTGCAATGTGTCCATTGGCATTTAAGGCCATAGCAAAAAGGCACGTCACATGGCTCAAGCGTTGAGGGGATACCGTAAGTCGATGACATCGACTACTTATGAACTTCCCCCTCCGGCAATGCAAAGTGTTTCTCAATGCGATGAGAGGACAGCAAACTTGTTTACTTGCTGTTACTTGCTTGTATCGGGACGCGTTAAGCTAGGGGAGTAAAGCCGGCTTCGTAAATAATCAAGTCGACTGCAAAAAATATCAAAAAGCAATTACTGGTTACAAACTATGGAAAAAGTGTACATACAGAGCAAGATCAATTAAATACCCAGTCGTATCGCTTCTAATGTTAATTTTAAGTGTTTTCTACAAGCAGGAAAAAAGTAATTTTGCATCGTTTTAATTATAATCTTTGGACTTTGATTGAGAATCTTACGCGGGTATAGATTCTTGTGATAGCACACTGACATAATCGAAACCCGATGCGTGCAAATTGTGACTTCTCATACACATTGATTATAGATTAGTACATGTTTACGTAGTAGCATGTTTATGAGATGTTACTAGTTTCAGCGCTCAACCAGTGTGGGCAAATTCGTTGGGGAATACAGACGCAAATAAAAATTGTATATAAGTGTATGTGTACTGTGAGATACTTTTTAAAGAGATAAATAATAAAAATAATTTCTTTACGAAGTTGGGTATAATTTGTGTACTTAATTCAGTAATTGGAAACGTTTTCTTTTTTGGTTTCTTCTCATTTCCATTTTTTTGAGTTTTTTTTTTAATAACTTTTTTAATAACTATCAAGATCATAACCGGTTAATGCAATGTCTCTGCTTCGTACGATCGCGACGCGTAATGTTAAATTAACAAATCATTTTAAAAAGCAATGTCTGCGAAAATACAGTTCAGCTGTATTAAAAAGCCCACTTGGAGAGATCGAAGTTCCAGATCAAACATTTACTGATTTCGTTTTTTCCACTTCGACACCGTGGGAAAAAAAACCTGCCTTGGTAAATACTCTATTATTTATATTGCCTGTTTATTCAGTTTATTTATAAGTTTTGTTTTGAATCCGTTATGAAAGTATTTACATATGTAAATTAAGTTTATGACTTATCTGTCTTTTATATCGTCAATACTAGAGAGGATTTAAATTTTAAATGGTCCAAAGTACAAAACGTTTCACTCTGAATAGTTTTTGTCAATTCTTTTCAAATTTATGAAAACTTTTAGTAAACATTATGTGTCACAGCCATCTTTTCATTACGGAGATATTAATTGTATGATCTTAATCTCTAATCTTGGAAATATTTTGATAAGATATCACTACAATGAATGAATTTATTTTTAATCGCGTACCTTTTAGTACGTAAATGCATTTAATTCTGTGATTGGACTTTGAGATAATGCTATTTAAATTATTTTTAGACATGTGGTCTGACTGGAAGGTCGCACACATACAACTTGGCAAAAATGCTAAACCATCAAGTTGCACAGGCCCTTGTGGAAAAAGTCGGTTTGCAACCTGGAAATAAAGTAGGACTACTTCTTCCAAATATACCAGAGTACTTACTAGCTGTTCATGCTAGTTTAAAAGCAGGATTGATCGTCACTTTTGCCAATCCTCTCTACACTGCAGAGGAACTGACTCGACAATTCAAAAATGCTGGGGTGCGATGTATTGTAACAGTACCTCAGCTCATTGAAACTGCTCTTGTCGTTTCCAAACAACTAAATAATTATTCTTTCACTATAAATATCGGAGGAAAAGACGAAGCTGATAAAAAGTAAGTATCATTAAGAAGAAAAGTCAAGGCGATATTTCCTTATGACTTGAGGATAAGCTTCTTTTTTTCTCTTGCATTTTAAAACAGTGTCTATCTTATCAATGATTTCGACACTGAAACTTCATTGCCTGAATCATGAGTCACACTTACATTTTTTTGTCTACCTTGAACAGACTTCAAGTACGCTTATGTAAATTCTGTCTACCGAAGTTCATTGTCTATCAGGGTGTCCAGCGACCTGGAAAATCTTGAAAACTTAGAATTCTCCATGAAATTTTTTTGCTCCTTGAAAAACTGGAAATCTTCTTGAATTTTTTATTAGAACCCTGAATTTTGTAATTTTATATTTTTTGCTTAAGGGTGTTGAACCCAAGAGATAATCTCTAAATTCTATCTCTTTGTTTTACACAAAAAATATTATAATTAGATATATTTTTGCTCTGCAGCCATACTCTTTCTGAAAATAGAAGTGTGGCTATAGAGCGAATAAATGTATGCAAGTTGTTATTTAAAAAGTGAATATCACTACAGAGCGAAAAAATATCTATACATATATTATAATACTTGTGGAGTTAAATGAGGAAATAGAATTTTCTTGTTAGAACTTGGATCTAACACTAAAAAAATATTTATTTTACTCAAAGGCGAACAATAATTTTAATATTTTGACCTTTGTCAAGTAAAAAATGCAATCGTTTATTTTTTTATTGTAGCAAAACAGTTATTTAATTATTTGATATGCAAAAAAGTCTACCTGGAAAAACTTATATTCTGGACCTGGAAAAGTCCTTGATTTTTTTTCGCGAGAATCGCTGCACACCCTGTCTATCGAATTAAGAGGGGATATTTATTTTATTCTAACATTTATTTTTACAAAATATTTTGGTTTAAGCTCAATAATTGAAATTTAATTATGACGTATTTTTCTTTTTCTAGAATATTAGGTTTGGAAAAAATGCTCAGTGGAAAATATAGTGTAAAACTACCTCAAGTGAACCCGAGTGATGTGGCGGTTTTGCCATACAGTTCGGGCACTACAGGTCTTCCCAAGGGAGTGATGCTCACCCATAAGAATTTAATTGCAAACCTTATTCAGTGCAATCACCCGGAGATTGTAGATAATATTCCCACATCAGAAAATACTCAAGAAACTGTTCTGTCAGTACTGCCATTTTTTCATATTTATGGCTTCAATGGAATTTTGAATTTCGTAATGCACATCGGAGGACACATTGTGACTCTACCTAGATTTACTGTCGAAGATTACATCAAATGTTTAGAAATTTATAGGCCTGATTCTATATTTGTTGTACCTTCACTGCTGTTATTTTTAATAATGCATCCAGAAGTTACACCTGCACATTTGTCATCTGTAACGAAAGTAATTTGTGGTGCTGCACCAGCAAGTAGGAGTCTAATTGAAAAGTTCAAATCAAAAATCGGTCGAGACAATTGTCGTATGACTCAAGGTATTAAAATATATATACTTTTTAATTTAAAAAAATAGTATCAAAGTTCAGTGGCTGAATCAATTTTAATTGAAAAGCATATAAGATTTTTTTCATGATTACAATTATTAAAAAAATTAAAAAATTGCAGGGGTACTTTTTGAAAAAGTTTTTGTAATCCAGTAATTTCTGGAAATTTAAATTTATTTTTATACTGAAAAAAATTGATTCTTATATTATAATAAATTCTTGAATCATTTTCAGGGTACGGTATGACCGAAACTAGTCCAGTTACGATATATACCCCCAAATCAATGCCAGCTTCAAAGCTCGGAAGTTGTGGACAACTTGTTCCTTCAACTGAAGCTCGATTGATAGATATCGCCAACGGAAAAGACATAACAACACCAGAAACGCCAGGAGAGTTGCTTATTAGAGGACCACAATTAATGAAAGGATACTTAAATGAACCCGTGGCAACAAAAGAAACCATTGATGATGATGGTTGGTTGCATACTGGCGATGTTGCTTATTACGACAAGGACGAGTACTTTTTTGTTGTTGATCGCACGAAGGAACTTATCAAAGTTAAAGGAAACCAGGTATGTAAAAACGAAATTCTAGACAATTTTTTTAAACTTCATGACTGCTATTTTATGAATTATTTTAATGCTATAATTTTCAGATGATTATTAGTTATGAAATACTATTTTTTCGTATTCTTTAATTTAATTTAACTGATTTTAATTTTAAAAAAATTAAAATTACATATTCGTTATCAATTTTTTAAATTCTTAGTTCTCTAATAATGTGAATAAAGGTATCACATTTTTCATGCTGCAATTAAGGTAAGAGTAATTTTGTTCTTCCTATCGGGACAATTTCAGAGCTATAAATTCATTGAATTTATAATTAAGGAATGATTAAGATTACATTTTCTGATTTCTGTATCTTTTTCTGCATTTTTTATCATTTTTTTTGTCAGTAGACGTCTTAAATTTGAATCAAGAATGACGTATAATATTTATCTTATCACACACTCACAGATAATAATTTCTTTATACGGTCTGGATTTAAACATACGTCAACGTTAAAAGTGCAACATTATTGGGATAAAGATAAATGATTTTTTTACCGGTTAAGTAGCTAAGTAGATATAAAATAACTGAATTTCAGAATAGTGATGCAAAACATTGATACTAAAAAAATATAAATAAACAGAGTCTGGTGATTAAAGAAATTAAATAAGGACTTTGGTAATGACGTCACTGTACTTGTTAACTATCTTTGTGTATTTTACTATAAAATAATATACACAGCGGTCTTAACTTATTTATATAATTACTGGTTTATAATCTCCTTTAAATTAACTGTTTTATCTCTAATCTTTATGAACATTTGTCACTTAGTAGACCTGCGTCTCAATTTTTTAATTAAATACATCCTTATATGTGGAATAGTTTAAGTAGCTTAACTAATACAAATCAAACGTTTTACCGTGAATTAAGGAATTCGAAAAGTTATTGTTCCCTCGAAAATTGAAGTATCAAAGGACCAATAATCATCTCGAATTATCACAATTTACAATTCTTTCGCATTACCACGCTATTATTTCAAAAAAATTTTCAGTTTAGCATTATGAAGAAAAACATACAAAAAGTTTTCTACTTTCCGATATTTCAGGTTTTCTAACTTCACTCCAATAATTAATTGATTACATTATCATAATTTTTCCATATCAATTCCCATCTTGTTGAGCACACATTTTTATAAAATATTTTTTTAAGGTCAAAGAGCAACAAATATTAAGTAGGTGAGATTTTGCATAGCTAGAGTCAAGTGGCACAGATTTTGTAAAAATAATAGTAGAAAATTTAATTTAAATAAATTACGTTGCTCTTTATCATTCTATAAAACAATTTTGTATAAACTTTAGCAATACACTAGGGTACACTTTTACTCCATTGGGATCTATATTCTATTGTCACGAATTTCTATTTGCCATTCAAAATTACACCAAAAATTCTAATGATCTACCCTTCATGAAAATAGAAATTAGTAAGTTCAATTATCTTCATGTGTTACAAAAGAAATATTTTTAAAAAGCTGACTGGTATACTTTCTCCAATTAAAATATGTAAAATGAGTAAACCAAAAGAGAGAAGTGTACTTGTATTAAATTATGCCTTTAAGAAATTCAATATTTCATTATTATCTAAAAATGAGTAATTATACAAATTTAGATTTTTACTTGTCTATTTTCATGTAAAAAAAAAATTGAAATCTCGAAAGGTAAATAAGACCTGAGCTAGCACGGTAATGGAAAATGTAAAATAAAAGATATAAAATTTTATTTACCTAGTCAACCTTATATTTCGGAACAGGCAGTGTTATCTTCACTCGGCTTTGAACCACTGGAAGTTTTTTTTTTACATCAGTTTCTCCGTAAAATGAAAGTAATAATTCTCAGTTATAATAATGGATCAAGCCAAAACTAGCCAAGAGGTGATGGTTAACTTGATATATTACAAAATTTGATCCCTGTATTACTTTTTGAGGAAACTTTCAGAAGTCGCAAGTGATACATCACAATTTCTAGCAGTCGTTTACACACGTGTTTTCTGAAATCTGACAAATTTTCTTTGTTCCCACAATAAACAGTAAGAAATTATTAACTGCTTGCGGTTTCATGCACTTCTTCTTCCATCGGCTCGTCTCCTTGGAAATTAGTACCAGATTCTTCGCCATCCACTTCCATAGGTTCGGTAGCTGTCGCCTCTTTCTCTATAGTAATTACTTCAGGCAATGATTCTGAAACTGGCTTTTCTTGTGGAACTGAGACCTTGGGTTCTATCAGTTCATCAGTCCTTGTGGGAAGCTCTTCTTCAGATATTGCGATCTCACTACTTTCTACAGATTCTATAATCGCCAACTCGTTCTTTGGCAATTTCTCAATTTCGATGGCCGGTGACTTCGAATCGACTTCTTCAATCGACGATTTTTGTTTCCAATCTTTAACGACGGGTTCGATTTCTTTGGGTTCTTCTATAATTGGAATAGGATCCGGAATCATGGACTTTGTTTCGGTGGAATCATTTTCAGTCGTTTCTTCTATCGTCAAGTTACTATTCTCAGAATCTTTCGAGCAATCATCTCGATCGATTTTTTCCGAAGGCGATTCTTCTACTATTGGTATAGGAGTTTCAATATCAGTTTCAATTTCTGGTTCTTTTAATTTAGTGACAGTTTCCTCAATCGTTTCTGCAATAGACTCACTAAGTTTTTCTAACACGTCTTCTTTTAACTTTTTAACCTCTTGCATATAATCTTCTTTTATTGAAACTTCCTCTGGAACTGAGCTAACTGCACATGTAGAAACCACGGGTTCGACATCAATTTGCTCTTTTGTGATATTTTCGTCCGAGGGCGTTGGTTGAGGTTCTGAGGTACTGTTTGCAAAAGGTTGATCCAGCTCTGTATTCGAAGAGTCTTCAGCTTCAAGATCCTTTTCGTCCCTTGATGAATCGCCTTCTCCAATTTCAGAAACTGGCGATGATTTCTGCTTGCTTGGTGTGTCTTCCGATGTTATAACTGAATTTTCTAGTCTGTTGTTGGCCTGCAAAAAATTCTCCATATTTGGAAGAACTGTTTGTCGGTTGTCGAGGACAGGTTTCAATTTTCCACATACTTCCAAAGAATCTCCACTACTTTCTACAGTCGGAGCCTCACTGACTGCTTTCGATTCCTCGTCAGACTTTTCCGTAACTTTGGTGTCTTTCTCATATGTCTCTGAAGATTTTGAATCGTGGTTGATGAAGTCTTTCGCCTGGAAAAAATAATTATTAGACTGATTTGTACTTTTGTATGTGGCAAAACAAGTTAATATAATAATTTCTGGAAATTCTATAATATTGTAACATTAATATATTGGAAAACGTATAAAATTCTTTAAATCAATCAGTTAAAAATATTTTGTCAGTTTTAATCAGAGATCTTGAAATAGTTAGTAATTGTTTTTTTTAAATAAAATTTCGTGTTCAATTAACAGTGTGAATAGCTTTTGTTTTTTCCTTGACTTTCTCGAACTTTAAATTTTTTCTATATGTATATTTTCTAATGCATTTCTCCAAATTCGTACCTGGAAGGTGGTTTGGAGTTTTCGGTTGGGGTCAGTTTGTTCGCTTTCAGGACTATCCATATCTAAACTGGGTTGTGAACTAGTGTCCTCATTCATAATTGCCTCAGGAACCTCGCCCGCGATGCTCGGTGCCTCATGAACAACCGAAGTACTCAAATTCTGTGCACTAAGTCCTGTATTCATCGAATCCCTAGATTCGGATCCCTGACCCGAGAACTCGGACGTCGAGGGTACAAAACTTAGTTCGGAAGGTTCACAGGTGCTAACAGTCGCGTGCTCCGTTTTCTCTTGGGGCAGTAAGGATCCGTTAGTTGCTGGTACAATTTTCGGGACGGTAGTTGTGACGTCGTCCAGTAACCTGGCTTCCATGTCTATTGTCTGCGCGGACATTCCAACCGTCGAGGTGGCACAATCCCAGGATTCCATCTCGACGTCATGTGTCTCACCACCTGGTGCATCATCCTCGACGGATCCATTAACCATACCGTCGCCATTCTCGTTCCTCCTGACTGTCGAGCCCGGTTCCTTCGTCGAAACAACTAGAATGTTTTTCTCAATTGCGCGCATAAATTTGTCAACGCGGTGATATTCTTTTCGTGGAGCAGTCAGGAGTTCGCAAATTCGTTGGACAGTAAAAGGCGCGTTGGCAAATGATTCGAGTCGTTCCAGGAGGCTGGATTTCATCGTGTCGTAGTTAAACGTTTCAACGTTCGGGCATGGAGCCAGGTCAAGGCTCGGACAGCTCTCGTAGAAGTCAGTCATGACACGAGTCAGCTTTTCGCGGAAAAGGGCCTTGATCAATGACCACTGATAAACAGGGTCGCCGGTTTTGGCGACCCAACAGAGGTACTCTTCGAGTTCCCGCGGGATCTCGGTCGGTCGCATCTTCTGAAATTCGTCGAGTGCTTGCAGTACCTCCTCTGGATTTTCCATGTTCCCGGCGTCCCTTTGAGCCCGTCACAATATACACAGGTCTCAACGCGCACCTTCTGCGAGAACACGGGAACGGGGTTTATCACACCACGATGAAAACAACGACAAAAAGAAGGCAAAACACCGGACAAACAACAACCACAGACACACAACTAATGACGTGAATGACGTCACAAGTCACGGCCTCACGTCGAAAAGGAAAGGGGAAACACTGCTGCCAACATTGCGGCAAGAATGTTCAGTGTTGTTGCAAGGGGCGCGAAAAATTTGAAAATGAGCTCCGGTAATTGTTATTTTTTTAAAGGCTTGAATGTTTATTATTGATTAAATTTCGGTGATCGCGTATTAATTTACTGAATTCCTGAAATATTAAATAAGATCGTATTTGTTTATTCTTATCATTCGGGTATGAGGTTTAACGTATTGAAAAGTACTTTTTATTTACTGGTTAATTAATTGATATTTTTTATTTCAGACTATTTAATTCGACTTCTTGTACTATTTAAATATTTAGAAATTATTATAAGTGTTTAAGATTATAATTATCAGATTTTCATGAAAAAGCAGTCAAAGAAACTTTGTCTCTTTATAATATTACATAATATCTGTCTTAAATTTTAATAAAGTATGTGTTATTTTTAGGTGTCTCCAACGGAACTAGAATCGATTATAATGGAAATTCCGGGTGTGGTTGATGCAGCAGTGGTTGGTGTACCCGATATTTTTTCAGGAGAAGTACCGAAGGCTTTTGTTGTGAAACAACCGAATTCCAATCTAACGGAAGAGATGATTCAATCTTTCGTAAAGCCAAAGGTATTTCATTTGTCGAATAATGAATGAATTCAATAAGCTTTTTTCACCGAGAGCTGAAAATATTTATTAAAACTTCATAATTTGCAGGTAGCAACATACAAAAAATTAGTAGGTGGAGTTTCCTTCATCGATACGATTCCCAGGAATCCGTCTGGGAAGATTATACGCTGCCAATTAAAAAATTTAAGTAATTAGTAATTATAATAATAATTGTGAACCCTGTTTTCCACGTCATCATCACGACCACCACGACGTACAAAGTTCGAGCTAAATGTATTTTAATTGGAGATTGCAAAATGTACAATAATATTATATAATATAATCACGTCCCTTTTATATTCTACGAATTCTAAAAATAATAATGATAACGATAATAAAAACAATGCTTAAAAACAAATCAACTGTAGAGATTCATTGCAATATATTTTTCAATTCTGAACTTTGATTGGACATTTAGCGAGACCACATAACATTTACATATAGAAACAGTTAAAACGTTAGAATAAGTTTTTTTTTTATAATTATTTTATAATTATTTAATTTATATTATATATTTATATACTTTCACTTAAATAACCACACGTTAAAGTAATACGCAACCAATGCAATTGTACATTCGAAAGACGTAGAGAACCGAGCGATGTTTCAGTCTTTTGCACGAAATATGGCAAGACGTTGATCTATCCACATAATTCTTACAACTAGTTCTCTTTAGCTTCGGGCTGACGTAATTGCTCGCAATCTCGAAGAACCCTTGTGCCTCTACATGTGATATTCGGTCGTTGTTACATTTCTTCCGAAATTACAATGAATATCGATACAATTTTACATTGGTAGACAATTAAAAAAACATGCAGAGACGACGGAGATGTTCTCGAATTTTTGTGACTCCCGCGAAATACAAAATGACTATTTTTCCTCCTCTAGCTACGAGTAGAATTATATTTTTCGCGAAAATGATACTTCATGATATGCCATCGAGAACTATAGTTCCTATTTGAAAAGAGCACAGCAGGTGCCTATTACATATGTTATTAAGAATTTGACAAGGCGAACACTCCGTTATTGCACGCGTTTTCTTTGAAGAAACGTTTCTTCATACGGCGTAAGCGTTAATAGATGAATTCGAGTAGTGTATTAGTGGAATTAGCGAGTCGTACAATAAAACCCCTTTCCCAGGCACATGCTAATGCAAACCTGCATTTTGCGCGTATTGCAAAGACAGTTCTTTTACTTATAAGTCGCTTACATCTCTTAAATAACTTACGGAATTATAAAAAGTTTGAAACTGATTCTATGCTCATTATATATGTATGTAATGTATATATGTATATATCGAGATGTATTTATAAATCACAACGGATCATTGGTGGGTAAGTTGAAGAGGTAAGATACTAATCCAGATGGATTTACAATACGTGCAAGCTGTAAACTTGAATAAGATTGTCTAGCTCGAAAAGGAGAAAATGTTATAAATAGAGTAACAATTGTACTATCGAGAACTTAACCAGTAACAATTGTACTATCGAGAACTTAAGCAACTCTATGCTAAGGTACAAATTAACATTGATATCGATGCGATTAATGTCTGAACGGGGATCATTTGAATTCTCCCTAGTACGACAGATCTTTATTTTACTTATAACTATCCGATAAAGCTATTATTAGTAATGCATTCATGAAGTTGAAATTACATTACCGCTTAGCATCGTTTAAAGTTTTTACATGTCAAATAGAGTTTGATTACTTAAACGTCAACCACCATCTTCTTGTGAATATCCGTGTTACCAACAACCTAAAACAAACGTTTTAATTCACATCTTGAAGCATACGGGAATTTTCTGTTAATTATAGTTGTCTGACTTCCCACGAACATTTTAAGTTCAAACAAAATAAAAAACGCGGCGAAAAAGTTGACTCGGTGAAAAAAAAAGACGAAGCCTATCTAATTCCTTATAATCTTTTGAAAATCTTTTAATTCTTTAGATATCCCCTGATATAAAAAATATTAGTTCGAGCAATAAAATTTTGAACATTTTGAACAATAAAAAAAGGTAAATAGTTAAGTAAAGACGAAATTTCAGTACTTACTGAACAAAACTCTTCGAAACTAATTTTTCCATCCTCATCCTTGTCAGCGAATAGTATTGTTTTGTCGACTATTTGTTGCAGCTGCGTATCTTTCAAATTATTTCCTACCATCATCTTTAATACTTGAAATAATTCTCCGTTACTGATAAAGCCATCGTTATCCATGTCGTAAATCCTAAATGCAAATCTTAATTTACTTTCTTTATCGCCCTGTGAAAAGAAAAGAAAAATTCGTCAAAACTCGTACGTAAGATTAAATTATTTTAGATGTAAACAAAGGACTCTTGATTTTTTTGAAAGTGAAGGGCAATTTTTAATTAAATATTCCATTCCCATTATAGAGTACAATGAATATTAATTCAATTCAACAGACTGGAACCTCAGAATATGAATAGCTAAAAATGATTTATTGATCCTGTAAAAAGTCATCTGTTATGTCAGTATAAATATTTGCTTCTTTACCAAAAGTAGTGTTGCTGCATCATCTTATATTCTCATCAGTCGGCAAATTATTTATTCTTTATTTACTTGCTCCAGTGAAATATTTGGTTTCAGTGATACATATAATTTTCAGAGAAATAAATTTAATGTCAATATTTACTCACCTTGACACTGAACTGTGAAACGCCTCGGATAAATTCTTTGAAATCTACTTCTCCATTACCATCTGCATCAAATATATCTATGACACGTTGCACGAGAGGATTTTGTTGTAGTTCTGGTAGTGACATAAATTCATCGATGCTAAGAGCACCACTATTATCAAGATCTAATTTACGAAATCGTTTCCCCAATCTCTTGATTTCGTCGGCATCGACTGAAAAAACGACAGAAAATCCTTCAATTATATACGATAAAAAAAAAATTTATTTCAAGGTCAAAACTAAAATTAACGTTAAAATTTAGTTCCTTTCCTAGTCAATTACATACGTATATTTTACATTTTGGAAGACGATATTTTTTTCAAATACAGATTAAGGTCAGTCAAGATCAAGAAAAATTTACAATGCACAATATTGATTTTGAGCATTCGAAAAAAATAACTTTGAATTGTGATAATTCTTTCACATCGATAAAAACTGGGAACTAACTTTATTAAAGTAACTTAATTAAAATTAATAGATTACATGGAGATTTAATTTGAAAGAATCACATTTCTTCTTATTTCTAGAGTAATGAAGAAAAAATGAGTGACAATTATTAAACTCAATATCTCTGTTTAGTTCACGTTTATCAAAATCCTTTGACGAAACAGCAAAACATGGACGTCAATAAATTACCTCCCAACAATGGGAGAATTACCACGTGTCATGATGAATAAATGAATACATTAACATTGCAAATAACTTCTCGGAGACCAAAAGAGCCTTCGGCGGCAAGAATTCCTAAATATAAATAAACTGAGAAATCCCAGAATTTCCTAAAAGTATTAACTATAGACTATAAAACTCGCCAAACAATCAATATGTATTTCATAAACATTTTCGAATCCCCAAAAAAAAAGTAAACAAACGAACAGTTGCTGTCGATTAGAGAGCACAATTTTTAGAACGAATTATCACTTCGAATCCAAAAATTGAATGTAGAATAACGTAAATAGAAATAAATAGGTTATTAAAATTGAAGTTAAATGAATTTTATAAAAACTTACAATTTGAGCACAGCTCCATTGGAAGAGAGCTCTCGTTGCCCTGAAAACAAAACAAATTTTAGACATTGTGGGTGCGGAAAGTCGAAGAAAAAGTCTTTTTCTTTAAAACAGAAACAAACTACAAATTGTTTTCATTCGATACTGTGGATGAAAAATTTATATTTTTGTATGAACTTGAAATGTAAGGGATTATTAGATGGTAGAAATAGCGACGAATAATGCACTTATTTACCATGATTAATTAGATTTTACTGTTCGTAGAATAAATTCGAGGATAATGTCAAAATCTAAGATCAAAATTGATCAGCAGGTATCTTATGGCAGGCTGACAAGGCGCTTGCGTTCTATAAATGGCGAAGAGTTCGTTCGATTGGAGTAAAAGTTGGACACTATGCCAAAAGATGAAAACACAGAGACCAATCGCATATCGTTAACAAATTCTATGATTGGAGAACCTAAAGATTCTAATTCTGAATTTCAATTTCTTTATTACTGTATCGTCTAAATACTAGAATATTTGTTGTAAATTTATATAATTGATGAAAATTTATTGTTACAATTTTGACTACAATGATGAAATTGTACTGAACTGTCAAAAACAGCTGATTTCTTATTCTCAGAATTTAAGTGAAAAGTTGGTAAATTAAATTTATGACCGGTAATTTATGGTAATTTGACCGCTCTATTCAATTCATAATCAAGTTTTAATTTTCATTAATTTCACCAATTTCAGTCATATCTTGATATTTGCTATTGTTATAATTTATATTATTGTAGTCGGGGAACAAATATCTTTGATATGATTAAAAAATTTTCGTAATTATTGTAAATGTGGGGGATCCGAAGGATTCTAACCTCATTTAATTTTACGTCTGTCTGCTTGTGACCTGTAAAGCACGCGTTAATATTAATATTTTTATTAATCAACCATCGAAGAGTTTTGATTGAGTAGATGACGAATAACGTAAGTAATAAAAAAATTATAGAATTTCTTTTTATTTACACTTAGGGAGCTGTTACACGGTTTATTTACATGTGCGTTTTGAAGCAACATGTGTTATTACTCTAAAAAATACTTTTCGTCCTTTTAGTATTGACAAAAAGTTAGGTTTCTAGTTTATTTAGGTTTATTTAGGTTTCTAGTTTATTTTATTCAAGTCTCTAAAGTTTGTAAATTTACGTCTATCAAAGTAGGAATTAATTATTGAACTCTCGGTCAGTTCAATTATTTCCTATTTTGAAAGACATAAATTTACAAACTTTTGTGAAACAACTGCGTAAGGTTTTCTTTTCAGATTAGTAAGTTCACTATATGGAATGAAGTAATTTTACAAATTTTGGTATAGTTACAAAAATGCAGTGGTAAAGTTACAAGACAAATTTTTTACAGTATACTAATGGGCCTAAACAACTTTGAATAATCATAGAATTTTGAAAAAGTAACTGCAGTTCTGAGGAGCTTATTTATTTTAATACTCAGTTGTGATTTTAAAATATCAAATTGTATTTCTTGAATTTTAGCAGGGTATCGATAAAATATAGAAATGCGTCAAGAGGATACCCCACCTAGATCGCCTGTTGTGGAAGAGGAGATTGATGAAAATGATGTTGTGTACATTGACGATATAGATGAAGAAATAAATGCAGAAGATCAAGAAATAGAAGATGTGGAAGAAATGGAAGAGGATGGTCAGGGGAGAAATGATGCTAGTTGCATTTTCATCAAACACAATGGTTTATAATTTGATTTAATTTGTTTTAATTTAATAATTTTGAAGCTAATTAGCACATTGATTTTACCTTTGGAACTAGAAACTTGCTTAATACCTAATTTTCAAATCTTGTATCATTTTCGTTATTATTTTTAACAATTTATCTTGGCAAGATTCATATTTTATTGAATGTCGCATCCAAATTTTATTTTAGGATCTGTCTTCTGTGGAGCTTTGAGTAAAGACGAAAAACTGGCAGCAACTGGTGGAGAAGATGACAAAGCTTATGTTTGGGATACCGTTTCAGGTGACACTATACTTGAATGCACAGGCCACAAAGACAGCGTCACATTTTCGGATTTTAATCATGACGATTCATATTTGGCAACTGGTGATATGGGCGGTTTTATACAATTATGGAAAATGAGTGACAAAAGTGTCGTATGGAACTATGAAATGGATGATATGACTGTAAGGCAACACTTTTTTAAACCCAATTTTAATAGCTTTTTGTAATTAATGTTTTATGAGTAAAATATGTTTTACACTAGTGGATGCAATGGCATTCAGCAGCGAATGTTCTTTTTGCCGGATCTATCAACGGCGAGATTTACATGTGGAAAGTCCCCAATGGAGATTGTAAAATTATGCCTGGAAATGGGGAAGGCGTTGAAACTGCAGCATTATTGCCGGATGGTATTTTATTAATAACGTTAATTCTTAAATATAAAAAGACTTCTTATGATCTACATAAATATAATTTATAACAGGTATGAGACTTGCAGTTGGTTACACAGATGGAAGCATATGTATATGGAATTTAAAATCAAATTCTGTTCTCTTCAGTATCGCAAAAGATTTTGGACACACCGAAGCTGTTCTTGCACTAGATTGTTTTGTTGATAACAATTTAATAATGTCCGCTGCTCTAGATGGAAAAACTATAGTTAGTTCATCGCAAAACGGCAAGGTAAGCTCATGAAAGATTGAATTGAATCCTGTGTATTTCATTGAGATTTTTGTTAATTCGGCATAATTAATGCGCAGGTATTGGTCGTCCTTCAAGATCTTAGGGAAAACACCGATGTGGATAATGCTGCAAATGAGGAACCAATGGAAGAAAGTAAATGCAATTATGTAGAGACAGTTGCATGGCATAAAGATTCTGAACATCAAATAGCTGCTACTGGAACTCTGAATGGAGAAATATTCATCTGGGATGTTGCAAAGCAAATAATCAGACATAAAATCGACTTGGAAAACGGAATAAACAAGTTAATGTGGAAAGAAGGAACTGCAATGTTGTTCGCTACAAGTTTAGACGGTATTCTTAGGTGTTTTGATGGAAGATCGGGTGTTTGTCTCAAACTATTTATTAGTCATACTGCAGATTTGCTGGATTTATCTGTATCAAGGTAAGACAAATATTTCTTTATTGATAGAGACTTAAAAAACTAAAGCTTAAATAATAATATCTTAATAATTTTTTTTAGAAGTGGCAAAAAAGTTTTGACAACTTCCGATGATAAAACAGCAAGGATTTTTGAAGTCGATATACACTAATGTAACTAGAAAATTAAATATAAATTGAATATTAGGTGTATTATTCACCTATTTCAATAATTATATTTTACATTTGTTACGTTTTAATATGAACTAAATAGATAAAAAATCAGAATATGGATTTTACTAATTTTATTAAGCAACGTAATTGAGGTATTTCAACAACTTTACAAAAATAGATTAAATATGAAATCATAGTTCATAGGAGAGTTTTAATGTCTTATCTTTATACCACTCGGTATCAAGATCGTATTTCTTATCACGCCATAGGAATTGAGTTGGTCCATGCTCTTCACCATGTTGAAAAGAAAAGAGAGAGCTAAATTCAATCGCTAGACTAGATTTGACGAGACCAATTCCTCCTATAGTAGTTGGACCTGGATGATATACTCGACCAGTTGCAGTGTTCATGAAAATCCTTCGTGGTTCGAATGGAACCTGAAAATAAATTTAAATTAGTCATGGAGACATATCAGTTATTATAAATCTAAAAGTATTTAGAGATATTTACTGTTAATAAGTCACCAGCGTGACCGTAACTGAAACGGTCTTCCATCGAATGACTTTCCAAGTTCATTTTCTCGATTACGTGTGTGAAAACTATTGGGAGATCATCGCATCTTACAAAATTTCGTTCACGACCACATAGTGAAACAAATGGAAATTCTTTGAAATAACGTCCAGTGTCATTTAGCCGAAGTCTTCGAAAGAAGAATGACAGAAATTTTTTATCTGAAACACGGATGCATCTTTCAAAAAACTACAATACAAATTTTTAGAAAAAAAAACGTTTTAAAAATGTATGTATTGTTACAAAAAACTCGAATGACCTTTAAATTCTAGAATAAATACGTTTTACTCTTTTTCAATTGAGTGCGTTTTATTTTTCTGCAAACGTACCTTTAAAGCATGATGTAAAATTTTTTATTCTTGTGTCGTCCAGAAATAACTGTCAATTAAAAGAATATCAGATATAAAACTAAATATGTTCATTCAAATTTAATCGAGCTCGTTCGAATTTTGAAAGTTACTATTTTGTTTTTAGTTCTTTCTTCAACATATAAATGTCTATAAAGATTTGTTTTCTTTGGAAATACTAATGTAAATTCTCAGTAAAATGAGTCAGTAATAATAAAACGGATATAACTTTAATAAAAATGAACCTGGATAAGCATTAAATCTTAAAACCATTATTCAGAATATAAAATCTCTTGAAGAAATTCAACGCTAGGTATGTAATTTAATGTTTCATGCACTTTATTGGTAGGCAATTATTGTTCTATTGAGAGAATATATTTTAAAAATAATACCATTCCTTGATGATCGATGTAATAAAAGTATTCTCGAACTTTAGGTTCAGGTGACTGTCCTTGTACGTAAGTAGAAAAATTAGAAAAACATAATCGCTTATGTGACCTAACCTCAAAATTCGATGACTGAATTACTTTTGATCCAATCATGGATCGAGTGATTTTGAATAAATGTCTTGTGAAAATCATCGGATTTATTGTGTTATCACTAATATATAATAACAGAACTCACTTACACTAAAATTGATACTGACAAATAAAACATTACTATCAAAATTAATTTAAAGCATTTAGAGTACAAGGGTTTTAACAGATTACACTAAAAATTCGAGTTTATAAATCTGCACCAGTGATGTATGTATCACCATTTATTACATTATCATTGTGGGCATATTTTATTTTTTATGTGTTTTTATTTATACAAGTGCCTGTGAAATGTGAACAGCTGACTTTTGTTGTTAAGCTTAAAGATCACGTGACATGCGAGCTTGCGATTGTTCGTGACGTTTTGAGTTCGATGTCTCGAAGGTCGCAGTATTTCTCAACTTCACAGCGGACTGCCCACACACGGATTCTCACGGACAAGAGACAAGACAAGACAGTTTTGTCATAAAATACAGAGTCAGAAAACTTGTGGGCATGCTAGACATATAGTTTTAAAGAATATATCGCGAGAAAACAAAGCTATTGTTCACTTACTTTGGAAAATGGTATGTTACTGAAAGAGGAAGGTGCATGTGAAATCTGGAGAACTAGAAATGTTGTATATAAAGTCAGCCAAGAAAAAATCGGACATCTGCAGACGTACTCGAATTGTTGTTACTGCCAAATAAGTCCTTCACGACGGAATTTGATGAGCCCAGAATGGCTTCGTCTACGAGAAGATCCTGGAAACTCCGTGAGTACTCCAAAATGCATTTACATGCTTTTTACTGTATGAGGAACGTCTATTATAATTTGCATGAATTTTTCTTAAACCCTCGTCACAAAAGTCGATTAAAACTACTTGCTGACAGGTGCCTTGAAATTAGAAAAATTTCATGAAGATTTATTTCTTTTGTGTTTAATTGTTGATATTCATTTTGCAGAGGATTTTGTCGCACACGCGTCCAATGTTAACTGTCTCGCATTGGGTCATAAATCAGGACGTGTTTTGGTCACTGGTGGTGATGACAAAAAAGTTAATTTGTGGGCTGTCGGCAAGCAGAATTGTATTATGGTAAGTAGAAAATATTTTATTCGTAAAGAATACATAGAAATTTTGGAGTTTAATATCCACAATTATGTATTTTACCAACATGAAAAAGTACGCCAAATATATACATCCAGGGTTATGTTGAAATACTATTTTGTTTGGATATCATAAGAGCAAATTATAGTTAAACCAATTATATATTCATAATAATAGATATTTTTAGCAAATAAGAGTCAATAAACCTTCGTCTTATGTAGACGAAGGTTAAGTATACGTATTGTTAATAGAATTTGCAGAATTTAATGAAACAATTGCGTTTATTGCAGTTTTATTAAGCTATTATCTTAGTATAGAAGATAATTCTTATCAATAGAAGATCTGTCTCATTCATTCATCTATAAATAATTCACTGAGAATGTAGTAAAACTATTTGCTTTATTTTAAATTTTTTAATTGTTAAAAACTCCAACGTTTTGCATACTACACAAAAGATTGAAAAGTTTGTGAAAAAGAAAAGATTATCGGGGAATTTCTTTAAAATTTGAAAAAAATTAGTATGCATGAAGTTCAACATATTAAAATATTAAAAATTTTGTAACAAACTCTTATTCTGTTCACAATTTGTAAGAAGATTTCCAAGTTTAGTACGAACCAATCTATGCATATCTTTTCAAGGAAAACAACTTTTCTACTTGCAAACTCTCCAAACAATGACAACACCAGAAGTAAACTTTTTAAATGACTTTTCAATACTTTATAATTTTTCATTATTTTGTAAATGAGTTTATTATGTATTTAAATTTCTTACAATCCTGATTGCATCGAAACAAGTTTTTTTAATATTAAAAATTTAAATGAGGAAACTGTAACTAGTCAATCAGGCTGCAACGATCTTATAAGGGAAATTTCTTCAAGGCTTATAGACTCGCAAATTGTTCTAAATATTTTTACTGAATATTTCCAAGTAGGCTTATATATATATACACTTCTTTTAATTATTATTTATCTATTTATCTTTTTAAAGAGCCTAAGTGGACACACAACTCCGATAGAATGTGTGAGATTCGGTCAAACCGAAGACCTTGTGTGCGCTGGTTCACAAACCGGAGCTCTAAAAATTTGGGATTTGGAGCATGCCAAACTAGCTCGTACATTAACTGGTCACAAATCAGGAATTCGTTGCATGGATTTTCATCCTTATGGTGAATTGCTGACATCTGGGAGTTTAGATACTGCTATTAAATTGTGGGATATTAGAAGAAAAGGCTGTATATTCACATATAAAGGACACAACCGAACTGTGAACAGTTTGAAATTTAGTCCAGATGGTCAATGGATTGCGAGCGCTGGAGAAGAAGGCATGGTGAAGGTTTGTAATAAATATTTAATATTTAGTTTAATATTTATTTAAAGTCAACTAAAAATTGTGTTTTATTTTTTAGTTATGGGACTTGAGAATAGGTAGGCAATTAAGAGAATTTTCAGAGCACAAAGGACCAGCAACGACAGTCGAGTTTCATCCTCACGAATTTCTGTTGGCAAGTGGAAGTGCCGACAGAACTGTTCATTTTTGGGATTTGGAGTCATTTCAGCTTGTTTCTTCGACTGAACAATGCAATTCTTCTCCTGTCAGGTAATTTAAATTATTTTACTTGATCAAACTACAATTCAATACCTTATTATATATGATATTACCATTAATGTTTGATTTTTTTAGATGTCTTTACTTCAGTCAAGGAGGAGAATGTCTTTTTGCTGGTAGTCAAGATGTTCTGAAAGTTTATGGCTGGGAACCAGCTAGGACTTTCGATACAATTCCTTCAGGCTGGGGTAAAGTGCAAGATATAGCAGTCGCTCAAAATCAGTTGGTACGTTCAGTTACTCTCAATTTATTAAATCCTTTTATTAAATCCTTCCAATCACTCACTAACTATTACTTTACAGATCGGAGCAAGTTGTCACATGTCAAATGTCGTTCTCTACGTATGTGATTTAAAGAAAACGGCACCGCTTGGAGATATATCTAGTGGTTTATCCTTTAGCCATGGAAACTCTCTAAGGAAAAGTTTTTCCAGGGAAAGACCTCCGGATTTAAAAAAACACACGTAAGTCTGCGCGATAAAACATGGATTCGAATGTGTGCCAATTGAAAATTACTGCATACTACTTTCTTCTTTTTCAGATTGGATGTTAAAACCATTGAAGAAGTAGGAGATAAGTCCGGAACTGATCCTGAAGACGAAGTAACGTTAGCAGAAATACCAAACGTTTCTGATTATCAAGACATCTTCCAGCCGAATCGTTCACGTAAGTGACATTTGAGTAAAGTAAAAATTTGCACAATTTTTCATGTCTGTCTTGCGTTTGCAACACGTTTCGCTTATTGTGTTAACAATTTTGTGAATATACTTCTTATAATCTTATACCTATGGATCTTTTTTTTGTGAATGAGCATGTTGCGCATGATATGTTTCAGTGTGTCGCACACCACCTCCTCCAGATACCGAGGCTTTTCTGGGGCCTCAAGAAGTAGGTAAGTCACTTAAGTGTGTCGAATGTGTCGACTGCAAAAAATCTTTAGGTTTATTTTCAGATTGCTTGTGAAAAGATTTTTCTAGAAAATGATACGAGAGTCAACACCTATTTCTATTACGAGGGCTGTTGTAAATAAAATTGTCGATAGCTTCCAGAAAACCTAGAATGAAACTTTACAAAAATATCTCCTTTGTGCAAATTGTAATAGACTCTTTTATAATGTATTATCTTTTTATTTTAGATCCAACCCAACCTCAAATCCTGCGAAATTTGTCGAGCTCGATGTTGGACTTAGACAAGGATGAAACAGAGGAAGAAATAAAATCTTCGTCCTTACCTCCACCTCCAATCCTCTCATTATCAAAACCTCTCCCGGTACGTGTACATCCCATTAAGTCATCCCCTCCTTTGCATAGAAATGTGATAACTTCCACAAGTCAAATTAAAGCTAATCTCCAAGCAAATAGTCTGGCTGGCAATAGAAACTCTAAAAATCTTACTCCTATTCCTCCTTTGAGACAGAGTATCACCCCAGTTCCTGGGAAAAAGAATATTTCAAGTTCGCTGCATTCAAATGTTTCACCCCAACCCCTCGGTCCACAGAGATCAAATTCTACACTTACTCCAAGAGTGGCTCCCATGGCGGCTGTGACACCTGTGTTGGACGATGGCAAATTAAAAAATCGTGCCCCTAGTCCGGATTCTCCAAAACAGTATCTGAAGAGACAGAGTAGCTGTAAGGAAGGAGAACACGGCTACGAGAGTGATTATCCTGTACAGTAAGTAAATATTAATTTTATATATTCATTTATTGATAGTTTTTCTTTTGTTATTTGATATTTTTTGACATATGTACAAAAGGGAGATATAACGAACAGATTTAAAGACGAAAATTCAAAAATCAAATTGTGGAACAGTATTTGAAATAGAATTTAGCATTAAGATTGAATTTAATAGCAGTAGCTTTGCTTGAAATTAAAATGCATGGAACCAATAATTACATTCAGACTGAAAATGACATTTATTAAAGGTTAGCTAAATTAACTATTATCTAAATTGATGTTCCACTAAAAAAATAAGTTCACTGTTTGTGTACTCAAAATACCTATTCATTGAACGCAATAAAATATAATTTTTTATACTTAGGGTGTCTACTCATCAGAATCTGGAAATGATTTAAAAATTCTATCATACGATAAAAAGTGATCTTCATATAAAATTCAACTTTCTAGTCTAATTTGGCCTATATTAATTAGCACAATTACTTAATAAATTAATAATTAATTTTAAAGCATCTAAATTTAGACGTTTTAGAATTAAAACTACTTGTAGTTTATAAATTTTTATCCTTGAAAGCTTTCGAATTGAAAGCCTTTAAGATTTAAATACTTCCACAATAGAATCACTTATAGAAATAATTGACTTCATATTCAGACTTTAATTAAATATTTGAAAGCTTTCAAGTTTATATAAGTTTGACTAAAAAGGCTTTTTGATTTGGATGATTCAGAGAGTCAGTTCTTTATAAATCTGGATTTTTTAGGGAATTTTTTCCGAATTTCAGTAGACACCCTGGTACTGGAAAATTATTGGATTTTTACTGGAAAATACTGAAAATTGTTTGGAATTTCTTATGGAATCTTCACTGGATATCCTGGTAGCGCCACTATCTCTTTAATCCAATAGTTACTGAACCTTATCACTGCATGAACCTAAAAAGAAGTAAAAAAATCTGTTTTACTATTTTTAGGATTAACAACATAAGACATAGTCCTTCCGATCCTGCATTAAATAGGCCGAATACAGCGCAGTCCCGGTCGACATCATTAGGAAGAAATTTTGTCAACTCGTCTCCCTTATCAGCTCGAAATACTTCATCCACGAAGAAGACGAATAAAGTACAGGTCGCCCCGAACTCGAAGACAGATTCACGAATCGCTCAATTAAGGCCGAATAATAATAATACAGAAAAGGAAGAATTCGTACCCATGACAGCAGACAGACCTTATGGCTTAGATATGGAAACCTTTTTACCGGTACGTATCCTGATATTATGGTTTTTGTAAATTTACGTGAACAAGATATTTATTTCTTATGTTTTAATGACCACCCTAATTTTTGAATATTTGGTTTAGAGATAAGTTAAATAAAACAGAATGTACAGATCCTATATTTAGTGGATATTAGAGGAATATATTGAACCTGTTAATTAAGTTTTTGCTCGTTTTATATTTTCCAGAGTAATTATAAGGCAACAACGGCGTTAGTTTATACACAGGTTGGCGTTCTTGCCGAAATGTCTGAAGCTGAAGTGCTTAATAGCATGATGCGAGGGCACGAATCCATGATGGCTGTTTTAACGAGTCGACATCGGTCTCTTCAAATAATTTATTCACTTTGGCACAACAAAGATCTCAAGGTAAAATGAATAAATAATTAAGTTTAGAATGATATATTCATAATAAGATTGTTATTTGTTGTGAATTTAATTTAAAACGTGATTTAATAAGCAACCTATCTTTTTTTAATTTCAGTCAGCAGTTGATTCTGCGGTTGCAATGAATGATTTGTCAGTCATTGTAGATTTACTAGGAATTCTTACATTAAAACCGTGAGTATACCTACTTTTTCAGATACTTTATTTAGATTTTATTTTTTAAGAAGTAGAAATATTGCGATTTTTTATTTTTTAGATCTATTTGGAACTTGGACTTGTGCAATTCCTTCCTTACGCCAATTAAGGATCTTTTGCAGAGTAAATATGAAATGTGAGTAAAAAAATCACTTTATTTGCATTTTCCTGTTAAAGTTTTTAAGGAATTTTTTTTTTATAAACTTCTTTATGATATTGATGGTAAGTAATGTAAACTGATGAATTGGGTCGTAGTTTGGATTATATTCGAATGGGGGTCGTTATACTAGATGAGTAGTGTATTTTTCAGCTCATAAACTGATTTCACTTTCTAATTATTATTTGGCAAAATTATTGTTAATATAGTACAATAGAATAAACTAGATATTTTAAGGATTCTTAAAGTAATGATACGTCAAATTTTCTTATCACATGTGGCTATTTTATTTTATCATCAGACTGAAAGCAGCATTTTTGCAAATCAAAAAATTCCTTTTTTCCACCTAAAAAATAAAACAGGCTTAATATTTTTAGCTTAGCCTTTATACTTTGTGTTTCGTCGTAAAAGTATGAAAATTATTCTCGTCAGTTTGGGGTTTGGTAACTCGACTCGGAAGTTTGTGGTTTCATATTTTCTCTTTTTGTTTCTGCTCAGCATCCTTTCTCCCTTTTACGAGATACTTCTTTGGAATTGAATTTCGTAGATATTATTATAAAGTGTGTAAAAAAGTGACTTCAATTTATAATTCAAATCATATATAAGATAATATAATGTTTAACCAGAAAAAAATTAATTATCATAGTTGTGAGTTAAATAATTAATTTTCGCAATTTATAAAATTAAAAATGAAATATATTTTCCATGGGGTTGATAACTCGACCAAGCTGCCCGTTTTCAGGAGATTTCAGATTTCAAGGAATTTGTTTATTAGAAAATTTCAAGTTTAGTGCATGATGTACATATATTTCTTGAAAAAAGTGTAACTCTTCGAAAAGACAAAAAATGAAATTGTATAAAAAAATGATATAAGATCCGAAATTTTATACTTTTGTACATTTCTAACGCCCTTTCGAACTGAACCCTTGTTAAATGTTTCACACCCCTAACGTAAATTCAGTGGCAAACAAAGTGGTCGAGTTGAGAGGGTACTTCGCACAAGATAATAATTTTTATGCAGCATGCACAGTATTCGCAGAGTATTTCGTCTCATCGGTCTATGGGAATGGCTAATTTGGATGGCCAGCGACGCGACAGTACGACTGAACGTTTGTTTGAATGAAAAAGGGTCGTGAAAATTAGCCGAGACAATAAGACAGTGGCAGATGCAAATTTGCGTTCGATACCGTTCTTTGGTGAACGTATTGTTCAGACGATTGAAATTCGAAGGGCACGCGGTGTATAAAGCACACATGACACGCTTTAAACTTCTCTTGGATATCCAATAATTCACTGTTCATCCCCATGACATGTTTTGTATGAATCGTTACAATTTTCGTAGCAAATGTCATCATGACATTAAATATTTTGTCCTTTTAGAGCTTTGAGTTTTAGAAATTTTCAAATTATTCGCGAAGCTTTTCATCGATTATTTTTAAAAATAATTCTTTGGATTAATTTCTCGTTTTTGGTAACAACCTAATTTTTTGAGCAGATGTTAAACGACTAAAAAAAGGTAATCAATTATATAAAAGATTATACACGATGAGGCTTATAATGTATATCGCTTAAATTCTAATTACTGTGTCATTAGTATTAAAATATCTGAATGAAAATCTAATCTCTTAATCTGAATTTTATGTGAAATTTCTTGTAATTTTTAATTATTTAAGAATTAATAAGCCTATTAATTTATTGTAAAATTGTAATTAATTCATAGAAGTAAGAAGTTATTCTATTTAAAGTATATGTATTAATAATTTTATATGGAATAGTAATTATCGAAATATGACTTTTGTTCGTTTGAGCGGACGGCGGTCCTCAAAGTGAAATAGCCCACTAATTATCGTCTGTTCCGCAGCTGTTCTCATTTGTTTCCTTCTTTGTTTTTTACGAATTTTTTCGAGTATAACTACATATTATTGGAATCGAAGAACTGTGTAATTTGTATTTAGTATACCATATTATGATGTCATTATCTTATATGATTTAGTATTTGATTTCAGATTTTAACGTAGCATGCAAATAGTAAACAGTGATGGGTAGGCGATTTTAGGTGGGCAATTTGTATAACCATACTCGTAATTTTTACGCCTCGTTCGTCATGCCGTCGTGCAGGACTCAGTTAGCCCGTGAGAAAAAAATCCAATGAATATGCACTGCACTTTTGACGCGTGTCACATTCTCTTGGAAAAGAATTTCTTTTGCGATATTATATACATATCTTTTGTCATTTTTTAATTCGAAAGAGTAATCTGATGCAATTTAAATCAATCCGAGGAATCAACTCAGATATGTAATATTTAATATCAATTGTATTTAATTGATATCATTTCGTTTACAGTTTTAAATTAAAATATTCAATTTTGAAGTTAGATTTTGAATTCCTCGTTTTATGCAAAAAGTATCGAAATTAAATATTTTTTCGCTCTGTACGCAGTCTTATATTTGAAAAAAGATTAGCGGTACAGAGCGAAAAAATATTTATCTATAATTTTCGTTGAGTGAAATGGAGAATTGAATTTTGAGCTTAACACTTGGGTCGAACGCCCTTAAAACTCTTGAAATTTTATGAAATCTCTTGAAAATCTGTAAAAAATTTTTGAATTCTTAAAAATTCTTAAAAAATTATATTTAATGTAATTATATTTATAAGCAGGAAAAATTCGGGCATTGTCTGGGAATTTCGTTGGCAAAATTCGGTGTAGACATCCTGAAATATCATAGTTTTAACATTTGTTGAGGGTTGTTTCTAGGTATTTACTGATTGACGTAGAGAGAACAGTAGTCTTCACACGATGTATAACTGAAGAATTCATAGGCCCGGGTGGCAATTCGATGCGCCGATTCGAATGGGAGCTCCCAAACCCTTTATCGGGAAGAGAAACCGAGCGTACCGAATTTAAGCGAGGTTCGCGTGCCTTGTTATTTATTGGCATCGTTATAGTGTAATAACGCGTTGAAGGATAATAGTGCGTAACAAGGTGGGAGGACAACTGTCCAGTTGAACATCCATTCTGTTATTTTATACCCCATCATATAAAAAATTAACGAAAATTGTTGGAATCACAGTGAGAAAAATCAATTTTACCGTTTAATACCTCCTAAGCTTATAACTATTGATTGGATGAGTACCTAAATTGTTTACCCATAGTTAAAAGTTTATAATTGAGATATTAACCACCTTTATTAAATTTTTGTTGCAGGTACGTGACCGTCGGATGTTCCGCTTTGAGGCTGATTCTTCGAAATTTTGCACCAGTTATTAAATCAAATGTAGAGGCACCTTTACATACCATTGGTGTGGATGTGTCGCGCGAGGAGCGGTAATTTTTTGTTATTTATTATTACATTTTTTTTCGCTCTACAAGCGCACTTCTATTCTTAAAAAGATTATATCAATTATAATATTTATTTGAATTAGATATTTTCTTGCTCTGTACGCATTCCAAATTTAATATTTGTTGAGTAAAATGAAAAAATCAAATTTGTAGATTAGAACTTGGTTCCAACAGCCTTAAAAATTAATATTTGGGTCCAATATCCTTAACTTTTATTTTGATTTGGATTGGATTTTTAAGGTACTCAATTTTGCTTCCAGGTATCACAAGTGTCATTCCTGTTTCGAGAAGCTCATGACAATACGGAGTGTTCTACTGAAAAAGCAAGCATTACCAGGCAAGTTGGGGGCCTCATTTCGCGAGCTCGACGAGCTGATGAAAAGCCTCGAGTGACCCAAGTGACGGTACGTTCGACCATGTTCCACTAAATTAAGCCGCCAAATCGCCCGTGCTGCTCCCAGAAATCTAAGAACCCGAAGAAAAAAGTCTACCGAGAGATAACGAAGTAATGATGTCAAGTCACTATGTTCCAGTGTGATTGAAGAACATTGACTCGACGCTTCGTCGTTGAATGCCATAAAATACGTGCGACGACGCTCGTTACAAAGAACAATCTTTGGGAAAAGATTCGACTGTCAAAAAGCGACGACAAGCGTAGAATAAAAAAGAGAGATAGGACGTCACTATCTCTTCATAAACTTCAAAATACATACTTTGCTTTATAAATGAATTCAGAACAATGCAAAGTTTAACGGTCTTGCCAATTCTTATTAAAAGGAGAGCATTCACTCTCCTGATAATCCTATAATTTCGATAGTAATGACAACACGATAATAACGAGTAATAACTAACTTAGGGAGTAAAGTTTTTTTTTTTAACAAATTCTATTTTTTTCGATTTTCAATAAAAGGCTATCGTATGGTATCGCAACCATAAAATAGTGTCTACTGGCTAAAACTTTGAGAAGAATCTTGACGGGAAGATAGTCTCAATAAAAAAGAAAGACATCTAAACTGCAATTTATTTTCTGTCAATGGGAAAATTCAATTGCAAGCGTGATCAAAAATAGCAATTCAAAAAAGTAATTGCTGATTAAAATATGAAAGTATGATAAAACATATTTAATATAAGAGAGAATATGGGACGTTTTAACATTTTGATTTTATTTATCATGTTCGTTTAGAGTAGAAAATTATTGATCGTATTTTATATGTGGCTGTAACACGTATTTACTCTTTTTTCTAATATTCTCAAAAATTTTACCGTGATCTGAAATTTCGGTAAAAAGAAAATCTCAGGTAGAAACTTGATTTTGTTTTGTTGGAGGCACGCCTGGCCGCCCCCGAGAGCGAATCAAATCGATCGTTCTCGTGCGGGTCGCTGTCCTTGCTCAAACTTCATTCATCTCTTTGTTTCGTATTCGATGATTGTCCTAAGCCCATCATTCACTGGACTCTCTTTTTTTTGCACACATAAATAATTGTCAGGTTCGGCTAGAAAATTGAAATGCAAAAACAGGAGTAACGGATTTTTTCTTCGCATTTTTATCTCGCGATGTTTGGATACTTATCAAGCGTTTTCAATGCATGCGAACATTTCAATATTATTCAGCAATGTATTATTGCTCCTGTGAAAATATTTTAACAATTCCTTATAATAAATTTCAGCTATATAGCTAGTTTTAAAATTAAATCTCTGGACTGAATAATATCATCTCAATTTAAAACCATACATCTATTTTTGTGTAGCGATAAAAGTAGTTAAATACTATTGAAAAAAATATCTCTTTTCACATCAATGTGTGCTAAAAATTGAACTTTATAATTAAACCTCGAGTCGACTCGATAATTCCGTCCAATATATTTTTATAAGAGAAGGTGTGCGTCATTTTAATGAGCTTTCTTCCACTTGCTAGACACTGGCGAATAAATATAAAATTAATACTACAATAATTATTAATGACCGGAAATAATAGAGGTGTTGAAGTAACTGATCTTGGAAATTTACATTCGAATGTAATAAGTCTGCATGAGAGAGAGATGCAATTTTTTATTACTTCAAAATCATATGCAAAGACAGATTTTTTTCTGTTTGCGCTTTTGGTTTTTCATCCAGAGACTGATCGCAAGTCCTTTTTTTTTAGAAAATTTTCTAAGCTTACGCGAAGTGTGAGCTTGCACTTTTTACTACTTTTTCGCTTGTTATTAAAGCTCTTAGTTGTGTTTTACATATTTTTTATCCCAGTGAAAGTGACAGATATTTAGTTGCAATCAATAAAATACTTTTCGCAATCTTCAGACGTGAACTCGATTCAAAGCACGGAATTTGGACTCGCTAATTGAAATTAGAAATTTAAAATAATAGATAGATTTAGAAATGACAAAAAAAATGGAAGTTGAATGACAAATAAATAGATGGGTATTATTTATCAAGTTTAATTGATTTAGCAGATGAAAAGTGAGAGTCTCTAAAAATTAGATCTAAAAATCCGAGTTTGTATCGAATCAAGGTTGCGCAAATGGTTTTATAGTCCGTAGTCGAGTGAAGTATTGTTGTGTAAATTAAATTTATTGGTATAAAAGTCGAAGGTACTAACGGGTCTTTGGTAACGACCAATCGAGCTTGGTGATTATAAACAGCCTAATTTTTAACTTTTGCACTTTTACTGCATGTATAATACACGTGTATAATAAGCGAATATTTTCGGTAATTGTACGACGTTTCACCCGTCATATGTCATATCAAGTTTACCTCTGAAGCGACGATTGTCTAGGCACTAAAATTCGCATTGTAAAAAGTAATAATAATGTTAACTGTCGATATTTTAATCACGTATTTCTTTTGTCAAACCTGTCCCCTTTTGAAAGGACTTTGTCAGGGAAAAAGTGCCTTCCATTATTACAGGATCGAGTTTGTTATGATCCTGAATGGGTTGAGCATATTTTTTACATGCAGATAGCAGTGAACTATCGACTCTGATACTCATGTATCAAACAGGATAGGAAGCGTGAAACGAACAGCAAACATTCGACACGATCTCATAATCCGTGAAATATCGCGACCGTTTTAAACGAGGTGCGCGTGGCGAGTGTTTGTATCTGGATTACGTATTCATAGGATTATTACGTAGGTCCGTGGGTGCACTGAAGAAAAAGGGGCTTTAGAAAAGGGTCTAAAAACGATAACCCTTCGCTCTTCTGATGGACGAAAAGCGCACTGTGTAAAATAATGGCAAAAGAAAAATGTTTTTGGTCGTTTAGATTGAGTTTAAGGGCGTTGGACCCGAGTGTTAAGCTCAAAATTCAATTCTCCATTTTACTCAACGAAAATTATAGATAAATATTTTTTCGCTCTATAGAGCTGATCTTTTTTCAAATATAAAATTGTATACAGGGCGAAAAAATATTTAATTTAGATAGTTTTTGCACAAAAAAATTCAAATTTAAATTCAAAAATATTCAAAATCTAACTTCAAAATTCAATATTTTCATTTTACTTAAAAAATATTTGAATTAGATATTTTATCGCTCTGTATGCATAATTCTAGTTAAAAATTGATTAATTCTACAGAGGGAAAAAATTCCAAATTTAATATTTATTGAGTAAAATGAAGAAATCGAATTTTATAAAGAGAGGATAAGCAGTTATCTATATTCCATTTTCTTTTGGGGATAAAAATTTGCAACTCAAAAGATAAACCGGATGCGAGTATTTTTTTTTCTCTTATGCTAAAATAGAGGTTCGTGTTTGGGATAAAAGAAAGTATTGCTTTTTATTGAAAAAGATCGCCTCTTGATGGAGATTGCTTTAGCCGCTTTAACTCAAGACGGTTGAATTCTCCGCATCTCCATTTAGGGATAATTTGCGAGAAGAATGCAAGAGAATATAACGTTGAACTGCCTTCCACTTAGATTTCAATTTAGGATTTTAGATGATGGAATAATGGGATAAAACAACGTTTTTCTATCGATTTTCAAACGTCTTGAGCATAATTTATAAAAAAAAACACCTCAGACAATGCAAAAGTTGAAATAATTCGAAATGAAAGAACAGCAAGAGAAAATCTATTGTTTTTTAAATTTAATTAATTCTTTCGGATTTCAAATTTAGAAGAATGAATTAAATTGAAAAAAGTATTGAAAAACTGGAATTCAATATGGAAAAGTAATCTACATAAATTTATTTCGCAATTTCAGTTATCACAGGTGATCATTTACCTTTTTCCTGTATTTTTTCCACCTTTTCTCCTATTTTTAATTGATAAAGTTGTATTAGATGAAAAATTATTGCGTGTTTTATCTTTAACGAGATTAGGCGCGCGCTCAAGCGCGCGTGTTTCGTTTATAGAAAGTGAAATGAAAATTTAAATCCTCGCGCCAAGTCGAGAATACTCACGACATGACGCTCACTTCATGCGTAACCAGTGTTTATGCAGGAAATGCATGTAAAGGTAACGCTATGAAGTTAGCCGAAATTCATGTCCTTTTTAGAATAGGAAACACTGAAATAACAATTCAAATTCGCGCGCCAAAATAGTTGACCAATAAGGTTAGAGCACTAAGCGGAAGTTAATAAAATTAGATTTAAAGTAATACGTGAAGTTAGCTGATATCCATCTGTGATGACTTCGTCACTTACTTCAAGTTGCATTTTGCAAACAGTTGCAAATTTGAATTTCAAATTGCAATGTCGAACTTTTTATTCTTAATTTTTTAGTTTTTCGTGGCGCTTCTTATTTTGTATGTAGGAGAATAGGTTGTTTGATCTCAAAATAGAAGAGCAAAAAGATAAAATGAAAGAGCCATAAGAATGCTAATAGAGGATGATACTCTGAGATTTTAAAGATAGTGATTAAGGATTGCAGAAGAGAGACAAGAAAGGACCAGAAATCCGACAGAGGGAAGGAGAAAAGGCTCCGAAAAAAATATATATTTGACGGAACAACAGAGAAGGATAGCTTTCACCTTGTTCACAAAGCGAATGCGGAAGAGGGCATATAGATTCACGTATCGCTTTCTCTGCCGAGGGATAATCCGCTTATGCAGGTCCAGCCTGCTTCTATCGATGTCGTTGGTGGTATTGTTCTCGCATTTTGTGAGAAAACAGCATTTTCGTCGCTTGAGGTGGCGACAAGAAGGGGCTTAAGTTATCTTCATCACAACAGGGAATCCGCTCCTCAAACGAGAAGATTCATCTCGATTTATTTACTGAGTCCTTTGCCTAACTTTAGTCCTCCTCAGTATTGTCGCACCTGACTTGCAAACATTCGCTTAAATGCGGAAAAATTGACTGACTCAAGTAAATAAACGTTTTTCTGAATAAGGGAAAGCAAACATTTTTAGAGGGCTTACGTATAGAATAACATAGTCAAACATTTATAGAGTTTAAGTCATTAGTTAACTTTTCTTATTTTTGCTATCATCGAAATATTAAGAACATATCCAAAATGAGTACGAGTGTCCCAACGTTTTTAGGATTTCCTAAAAATGTGCTAAGTTAATCATTTTCTACAAACATTCAATGTTTCAAAGTCATTTTTAGTTCTGCTCCAAAATGTGATTTCTAATCTTTGTTTACTATTTATTTACTTAGATCCTGTTTTAAATTGGATTTATAATTTTTGTTTGCTGTTTATTTTGGTCTGTTGATTTGACCTTTTTCTCCATGTATAGTAGTGATTTGCTTGAAATTTTCATCCTCTAGTGCATTGTTTCTCAGTTATGTTTTGACTTTCAATCGGATCGGTTCGCTGTTACAAGATTATAATATTTTATAGAAATTAAATTGTAAAAGTGCGAGACTAATAAACTTGTGAGTGTGATAGTGAATGTGCAAATGAAAGTGTAAAGTGCAAGTGCCATTGGATTATCAAAAGAGGTTCGAGGTTCAGGGAACATCTGGCAATTTGGATTTTCAAGCAGGTAAAAATTTATGTTTCTTATTCTATTTGATTTGTATCTAACTTTATAATTAATTAAGATTTGATAGTTTCAGCATCTGAAGGAGAGGAATTGCTGAACGCTGGGCCAATGACCGACGTGGGAATGCCGCGACGGTGAGTCCTTTTTTAAGTTCCTCTTGACTCCAATCCCGATGACGCAAAACCTCCACGGAGTCAAGTTGTAATTAATATTTTGAAAAAATACGTGTGGTCTTTTTCTCATTGTATTTTTTAGGTTTATTTTAGTGCTTGTTTTAGGTTTCTTTTGATTCTCGAGTCGTAAAGACTTCTTTTTCAGGACAAATTTACTAAAAACTTTACAAGAAGTTAAGGAAATGCGGGAATTGAAAAAAAAAGAAGTCCGGAAGTTGTCCTTGCTTTTATTCTTGATGTGGGAACTGTCCGGGAATTTCGTGGGTAAAATTTAGTAGACCCCCTGAAAAAATCATAAGATTGAAAAGGATAGCATTTGCCTACATTTTTTAAACTTTGCTGCTCCTTTTGTTCATTCCTATTCGAAATCTAATATTTTTTGCCACCGGGGTCCTTTATTATAGAGAATAAAATATTAAAGGCAGTCTCGTTAACGTACATATCAGGATTATTTGACAAGCTGAAATTTTACCCGACTGCATAAGGGGTAAGCAAGCAGTGTCAGCGATCATTGGTGCGTAAGCTTTGCAAAGTTCTGCAAGGGGTGCGACTGTTGTGTCGACATTTTCCTAGAGATCGGATTGGCTAATTACGTAGAGGGGTGAGTGAGTGACGTCATGGGGCGTGCTCGCCCTGCGATTGGCTCACGATGGGAACTACCCTTGTGTTCGAGGTTGAAGCTAGGGGATCGAAGTTCATCCCCATGTTCAAGGGGAAAAAGGCGCGGTTTCTTTCACTCTCCCAAAAAGGGTGAGCACTCGACAAGAACCGATGTGAATAATCTCCCCTGAGCATGGATTTTTTGATTGGCTACGGTATTCCATAAACCGTTATAAAAAAAGTATCTTCCCGATTGAAATGAAAAAAAATAAAAATAAATTTATCACAGATCCAGAAAAGTTATCTCAAATAGGAATTGGTTGAGAACCATCCTGTGTTTTATTGGTTTAAATATAGGTCTTTATTTTTGTTGAATAAGCCGTTCTCTTTAATTTTTATTCACAACTTGTTGATATCTTTTCCCGCATCCTGAGTATGGAGCGCCTGCCAATACCACACACCTTTTTTTGAGGTATTGATTCAAGACGCGTATAATTTGATATCGATATTGTAATTCTATTCCAAGCAAGCACACGCAAGGTCTCTTCCTTCACGGGTTCTTTGCGAGTTTGTATTCTTTAAAACAGGACGTTGGACGTTGTCTTTCGATATGTTCATCATTCAATCCTTGGTAGCCTTGGTAATACCAAAACTTCATCGACAGACTAAAACACTGACGGCTATAATTGCTAGTCAAGTTAATTGTCAGTTTCAACGAACTCTTGTCCGTTTCTTGTCCATTTTCGAGTCTTTGGACGTATTGCGTATCTACCAGCTGCACGAAACCAAGTCTGACAGAGTTCTTGAAAGACGCTGCTATTTTACCCGTGGCATCCATCTGGCGCGTGCGTGACCTCCTGGAATTATCCTGCATCCTGCAATGTCAATGATCGCCTTGATCGTTCATTCCTTCCGGGCTTCACCGCGAAACCTTGACCGTTTACAATCAGCTACTCGAATATTCAATGTTAAACTTATTGCAGATATGTTTTCTGTAAGTATGGACATAATTATGTCTGCATTCATCGAATGTTTTGCGATTTGCATTTATGGTAATTTAAATAGTTATGCATCGGAGGCGGAGTTTGAGAAGGAAGTAAACAAATGACGCCAATTCAGTAACAAAGTATTTTCTATAATACTTTAGGGGGGAAAAATTTGTCAAGAATTAAAATTAGGGAAATGTCAAGTAGCTAAAATATAAATTGATGTATAAATAATAATAAATAAAAGCTATACATGTATAGCTTTTTATAGTTTATTTAACAGAATTTGTAGAAGATTTTCAAGGATTTCGAAGGATATTATAGAATTTCCTGATATTTCATGCCAGGGAAAGGAAAAGCCGACTAAAAGTCAGGGAAATGTCCGGGAAATTGAAAAATTGGATCTTGTGGCCACCCTGCGAGAATTTTCATTCTTTTTTTCCATTGAAAACATGGGAGTACCGTTTGTGTTAATCCGACTCTGAAAAGACTAGCCTCTTGGGTAACGCCCGAGTAATTCGTGCTCGGCAAAAAGTGCCGCGAAGACGTTGCATCTGCAACGGAGCGATATCCTTTGTGCGGTTTTGCGTTCAGCAGGGATGATTGGCGTGCGATGCGCGACCACTGTCTTTCCGCTTACTGCTGTTTTATCCATCATGGTTTGCTTCACCAACATGCATAAAGTGCTGCAGTTATTCTTATTCTACTACGTACCATATCCACCAGAACCCATAGAATGAGACGGATGTTCCTCTTCAGTTTATTTCACATTCAAGGCGCTAAAGCAAGCGTGTAATCGAAACATTTAGCTTCGGATTCTTAGGATGCGTTCGAACACATTCATCTTTTAGCTTATCGGCTTGCCGAAACGAAAGCAATTTGCACAACTTTTGCATTAGGTATTATGCCTGCACGTGTTCAATCTTGTAAATATATTGTAGGTACAGCTTTGCAGAGAAAGCATCAGGAGTTCCTATAGGATGATTGGATTTCTCTCCACGGTTGTAGCCAATTTTTGAATTCGGAAAACTTTTCTTAAGGAATTGCACGTGCTGGGTATTATTTATAGATGAATAGACGTATGTATTTTATATGCCATTTATACATGGCATGATGAATGTCATACTGCACGGGATTTATGAATTATATTAAAATATTTTCATTAAAAATAGAAATCCCGACTAGAATCTCGTCAGAACTCCTTTCTAAATATGTAGGGCTAAATGGGGAAATTTCTGCACATAAATGTATTTCAAGGAATTCTTTTTCTGTAAAATATTTTGGGTTATAACATGATAAACGAGACACGTGACCAAGGAAGCTAGAAACAGGAAAAGAGCAAATATCTGGAAAATTGTTTACCCTCCCCTTCACTGCAATAGGAGACGACGCGTCAAAATAAACATCTGCGAACTAAGTCCTCGAATACTCAAGGATCATGCAGGACCTTCGAAGACTTCGTTTAGAGATCTTTAAGGGTCAGCCTGTACAAACAAGATCGACAAACAAACTGGGTCAAACGACTTCCGGCATGGCACACGCGTCAATGACACAAGTCATTTATCTCGCGCCTCAATCCTAACTGCATCTGTGACATTTTCAACTGAAAATATACATTCTTGTCGCGTGCTTGATAAGTATTGATATTTAAGAGTTTAAATATCCGTAAGAGTCCTAAAAAATTCCTAATCTGATGTCTTAAAAGAGTTCTAATGTCCTAAAAGAATCCTAATGTCCTAAAACAGTTTTATGCTCGGTTTTATGTCCTTATTGCCATATTAGGATCGAGTAGGGAGTAATTGATGCCTAAACAAGGTACTTTCATTGCCGTTTAAAATGTCGTAATTCGCACGTAATTGAAAGGAACGTAACGGCTGATTACAGACTACAAAGGGTTATTCAGCCAGAGCGCACAAAAGTACGGCGCGTGTGGCAAAAACAATAGAAACTTCGCACAAATACGACATCGCGTTGATTAAAACGAGAATTAGGGAATTAAAGCACGTGTCCTAATTGTCATCACGAGTTATCCTGCACCTTCTGTCGACAGTCGACTCTCGCGTTAGTCCTGTCACTTGAAATAAGGAAACAAAACTTGGGGTGACAGCATTTGCATAACAAGCCTCACTTCAGCTTTAAAACAGATTACGAAGAAATTACGAAGACAATATATTTAATACATTAACAGGAGAAATAAGTTAACACATTGCTACCCCAACTGTACAGACCGCTATAGTTTAACTTTAAATTTATATCGTTTTGGCATCAACTATACTGTTTATTGTAGACACAATAAGTTTACCAATTGGTCCAACTATAGGTATATTGGTATAATATTACTACAGTTACATCAACAATAACTGTATAGTCAATACATTTTTTCAATGTATGATTTCTTTATTACATATATTGATAGCTTTTTCCGTCAGCGAATATTCTTTCGTTATTACCATTGACCGGGGTCCAGTTAGGTTCGCAGTCAATGTCCAGTTTCACGCCCATGGAGTTAAAATTGGCGATATGTTGAAATTGGCAGTAAGTCCAGTGAAGTAGGCGGTCAGTTCGACCGGTGTTGAATTTTTGACAGTACAAATGAGGCACGCGTACATGTCTGTACTTGGATGGCTATGTTACCTTGCGTCCTTATATTAAACATGAGTTTACTTCCGTGGGCGCGTCCGCATGTAGCTTCGCAGCTGCATCGTGCTTCGTTATTGTTTCGTAATTGATAAAAAGAACTCTCGCCAGGAGATCGTCCTCCCCTATAATTCGATCATAAACCCCTTGACGCCCGACAATGTTGACATTTGGTTATTTTGACTTCACGCTGAGCTTGCTTTCCCAAGTACTGCTCGCGACTCTTCGGACTTTCGTCTAACTCTAGTACCAAGCCCTTGTCAACCCTTCGCTTTGGGAGGACCACCCGTCGAACAATTCGTTCACCCCACTGCCTCTTCACAAAAATCATTGCTGGCTAAACACTTTTCTTCTCAGATTAGAGATTTGTGCAACGTTTGTCCCTATTCAGGTATTTTTTCAACATTTTTCATACGGACGCGGCTGAGAAGTCTACAGAAAGAGACGCAAGCTTTCAAACTGCGTTTCAAATAAATACTTTAACGTCTTTGAGGAATTTATATATAGACTTCCTTGTGCACATCATCTCGCATGATTCTTTTAAAAGTTTTTCATAAAAAGTGAGTTTTTTGAAATTTCAAGTTAATATGGCAGCTGTAATTCATGACTGTAATTCATAACTGTTGATGACAGCTTCGACTGAAGTCAAACATGTCGGCATCCGTCAAAGCTCATCGAAACTAGTCCCTTCCTTCAGTGTGCATTCTCGTCATCAGCGGACAAGGCTCTGGAACCAAAACAAACTCGTCGCAATAAAACCGAGCTTCGTCGATAATAAAAGCACGTATGCTCGCACGTGTTTGTTTGCTTTGCCAGGCGATGTCTGCTGGTGCTTGTACGGAAGCGTGATAAACGCGACAGCCTACTTCTTTCCGTTGCGAGAAACATCAATTCTTTTCTACGAGATTGCCATCACATCCTGAGAATTCTTGCGAGGGAATCCGGCGAACCCCTCCACGACGATGGATTCTCTATAATGAGAGGTCACGAACCATTTCTGAATCACGATTATATAGCTTCAGCTTTCCTTTCTTGTTAAATATATAGAGGCCGAATTCATTTCAATTCATGCAGGCTAGAATGCGTTCAAGTCACATGACAACGGCCATACCACGCTGTAAAATAAAGTTCTCGTTGGATCACTGAAGTTAAGCAGCGCTGGGCACGGTTAGTATTTGGATGGGTGACTGTTGGAGAAAACCGTGTGCTGTTGTCTCATTTATGTGTTACTTGTTCATGGCTGAATGTGCAAAGCTTTTAAAGGCAGGCACAAGATACCTAATAATATAAAAAAAATAAATAAATAAATAAGAGAAATAATACATAAATACTAAATAATAATAAATATATAAATTAGTAATAATATAGAAATAATATATGTGGTATTTATATTCAAACTACTTATCACCCAGCTTAGAAAACTGTAAATAATTTTTTGAGTTTTGAATATATCTCACCTGAAACTTATTGTGATATTAACTTATTGTTCCTGAAAGTCTTGTGAACAATGTGCTTTTTTGCTTATATAAAAAAATTCTGATGTTCATATAGTGAAAAAATGCTTATTTGAAGCAAGCATTATAGAAATATTTCCAATTGAAAAAACCTTGACGTTCAAGTGACACCGGATGGAATTTAAGGGTTAAAACTCATAAAAAATTCTTTAAATATTTTTAAATCGATTTAAATCGCTTGCAATTCTTTAAAATCATTAAAATGTCTTGAAATCTTACGAAAATCCTGAAACTCCGAAACCTATTTCTCACCTATACTTTTATTTAAAAAATGACCTTTTCACCTTTTTTAATGATAATAAAATTACCTAAACTTAAAATTACTTAAAATTGAAGTTCTTAAATATTATAAAAACTTGAAAAATATATTTTTAAAATTTCATAGACAAAATTTAGTAGACATCCTGTAATTGAAAGAATAATGGGCTTTATATATAATTATTACTATATATGAAATATTTAACAAGAACAAGGGAAGACATGTGACAAGAGGCGTGTAATGAGAGAGGAATAGAGCATGAAAAAGAAAAGGTGACTGCGATATACGAAACGTGAGAAAGGAAGCCTTACAACATTAACGGATAGAAGTTTTCCCCAAATTAGATAATCGTTCCCCAGTAGAACTGAAAGGCAGATATACAATTTCATAGTCGAATCGAGTTATTATACATCTAGTTTTTAACAGCTTTGACGCTCCCCAGCATCCCTTTCTCTGACCCCCGGTGACGCTACTCTTTTTATGAACCTTTACCCAGACAGCGGGACGAATGGAAGACGATTAAATCGGAGGCACGAGTCATCGTGCGCGAAAAGAGGTCTTGGTGGGCGTTTGAATAAAAGCAGTGAGAGATATTGATAGAAAAAGAGAGGAAGAATTAGATAATACGTATCATATACAGAATACAGATCTAGATTAAAAAGTGTAAGATTGTAGTATATAATACAGTACGCAGCTAAGGTCATGTAACGGGGGTGGAGAACAGAGAGGGTGCATCACCTGGTTCGACTATCCATCATTCGGAGGAAGAAGGGCTTGTAAAACATTTAACCAGGCGAAGAACGAAGGGAAGCCGGCAAGGAGAGTTGTCCGAGATAATTTGTCCTCGTCACGTTTACTCGTCTGTTTCTAACCGGGGCAGGATCTAAATTCTAAAGGGTGTTGTGCCCTAGTAGAATTAACTGACGTATATGTGCTTCAACTCGTTGTAACCTCGTTACGCCGGCTACACGTTGCACATCCACATCTACATCCATATGCACCTCCATTGAACCGTCCATTAACTTCTCGTTGCAAGATATTAACGTTTCGTCTGTTAAAGGGTCGATCCGAGCTCGTAAAGCGCACCCGGTTCGCCTTTGACGATTCTCCCGCGCCCACATAACGAGAGCAACGTCATGTTTAGATAATGAAGTCTGGAGGTTTTGTGATAAATTTAAAATAAGACTGAACAAAGTTCATCTTCTACATAAAATGCACGTACACAATTTCTTTGTGGGAATTTTCCCTTAAATTGTTGGGACGCTAATTTCCACTTTCCGGAGTTAAAGAAGAGATCGCTGTTTGTTTCGAAATTCGAATTATTGAGATGAAAGAATATTTTTTGAAATTTCCATCGCATTTTTCTTCCTTTTTCAACACCTTTTATTAATGTGTTACAGTTCGTTAATTACTCGTTTATTGGAGTCACCACATTCGTAATATCAAAGAGTTGCCTCTGCAATCGTCGGGAAGAGAGAGTCACCCGTTTTTAAATGTTCGCGAAGAGCTCTCGTAAAACAGGCATTCAGACTTTTTCGAACTGGCTCGCCGTTATGAGTTCTAATGGAATATGATGTCAAGTGGGGTGCGTCAAGTCTTCAGCTATAAATTTCGTTGAATTATCGCCTCTTAAACGACTGTGAAATTAGCGGTTGCGTGTCCGCAGTTCTGATGCGCGTTGTAAGTCGTAACTGTCTTCTAGGTGCTAAATTTCACGCGAGTCCACTTCAAAGTTGAAACTCGACATTCTTTTTTCAAATGGTTGAATTCACAGTAGATTCGCTTAGATTCTTAAGTATGAGTTTTAGTTTTATAAGATTTGAAGCTATTACAGCTTTAGAGGAATGATCTTTCAAATAAAGCCTCTTTGCATCAAAAGCCTCAGGATATTTGTGACTTCCGACAATTTCTATTCATTCCAAATTCTAGAGCAGGCAGGTTTAAAGCGCATAGAATCATTGATCCCACACAAATCTGGTCACTTCCTTTTTGGCCGAGATTTCAAAGTCAGACCATACGATTTATGGACATAACGGGGTCTTTAGTATCAAGTTAAACGTGGGAGGCAGTGTCATTCGAAAAATCTGAAAAATCTAGGAAGAAACTGCCACATGGAAAGAATAGGTAGTTGAAACTTCGTCTACAGGATTAAAAAAAAGTTTTTCAGATCAGGACCACATTAGAACTAGGGACTTCTTTTAGTCTTGAACCATTCTTCTGATAAGTGTGTAAACAATGAAAGTACAACAATGGAAGATTTCATAAGGGATGTATAATGTAATATGCTATATTAGGGTCCATGACAATTGCAGAAATCCGGACCCTTGACTATAGCCTTGAAAGGACATGATACGAGAGAGTGAAGAATTGAAGGCAAAAAAAGAAAGAGAAAAACGAATGAATTATTCGCATTCTGAGAAGGGCGTTAAGGTGTGCGCTAGGCTCGAACGTTGTTGTTCCCTTGGTTGAATGGAAGACCAATGCGTCAACGCGTTACGTTTCAATCGGTGCGAAAAGTGCTGCAGCAGGTAGCAGTTCTTTTTAATGCCATTTACGCCTCGAAGACGTCCGGGATGGCCAAGTTGCTGTATTCGCATTGTAGTCCATCATCCATACTGGTGCCACTGCCCATTGACGAAACGACTTCCCGTCACGCCAACCGAATGTCCCAAACGAGACGCCTCTCCTTGATCTCTGAATTGGCCAGCCGGCTACAACAAAGTCTTTTCATGTCCGATTCAAATCACCTAGACACAACGTAGCTGTTGACGTTAATATTTTCATCCTCAATCGACTTATGTTCAAAGCTGCTAAGTCAACCAAGGCAAATGCTGTAGTTTGACATGATTTTACTTCTATCAGAGGACTTTAAGGAAGAATGTTCATGTCTCATAGCCACGAAGTTTGAAAGTTAATAGCTTCGATGTTTTATTCGAATTGATTCGAACACATCAGCAGCCTTTCTGAAATAGACAACTTTAATGATATCAAAGATATAATGAAGGAATTATTGAGAAATTATTGAATAAATTGTTGAATGAATTCAAGTACAAGTATATCGATTACAGACAATGAAGTCAGATCTAAATCGGAACTATCAGAAGCGGGCTATCAAATACATCCTAGGTATCCAATAACTCGGGCACTCGACCAATACCTCGCTGATTGTTCGATCTGAATGCGTACTTCTGGCGAAAGTGATTGATAGCCATTTGTGGGAACTGATCCGTATAATTTGCACGCATAAGAGGATATGCTCTTAACCTTTGTCCGTCTGTCCAGCTTCTCAACCTAAATTTTGACGGATCTGTCGGTGCGTTTGCGCATTTTTTTGTGAAATCAGGCGAATTTACCTGTCCATTGGCTTTATTCCAAGACCCTCTCACATGGGAGAAATTCCTCATGTCTGCCCATGGTGTCAACGCAACACATTGCCACTTCCGTTCTGCTTCCTGGAGAAAATCGTTCCTTCACCTACTCACAGAAAAGATTTCAATTCAACTGCATTTTTTGTTTGTTTGATGTGTATTTGTGTAGAAGTTCTGAAATATCAATGAAAGATGTACGAGTTTTCTTTTGTCGAATCTTGAGTCACTTTTGGGGGCAGTTCCGAAAACCTGAACCATCTGATTTTATTTAAACTCAGTGTACTTATGTATTTTGATGCGCTCATTATGATGATAGTGAGAATTCGATTTTCTTGGTGGAACTATGAAAAAATCATGGTTTCTTACTAATCAACTCTTTTTCACCCTTCGATACTTCATGTGGAGTGGGCATACTAATTATTCCCACAGACAATCTCAAATGCAGAGAATGCTTTCTATAAATATGATCATATCTCAAAATATTTGGAGAAGACGATGTGGATCAATCTTGTATGGAATATAGAAGAAACGTGCCGTAGGGCGAGTTTGTCTGCAAACAGGATAGCGTTACAAATTCCTTCAAAGAGCTTCAGTATTCGAATTGAATGGAGGAGGGGTAGGTTGAATCAGAAACTGGGTGGTGGCCGGGTAGCGTCATGCGCCGAGAGCGGAATCAGTGGATTAGCCGGTTTGAATACATCTTTACCGGGTCCCTCTGCTCTCCATACCTCCCCGTTGCTATAAACCTCAGGAAGGCAGCAGAAGAGAAGAAAGAATTTTAATCCGGAATATCGCGTATGTGCTCTAGTTATTCCTCCATGAGATCTTCATCATGTGGGAGGGCCATGTAGAATTACGAGGGGTAGTCTTGTAATTCTACGCCGATCCCTGCAATTCTATAAGCTTATTTTTGTGAAATTGAAGCCATTAGTGTCCTTGTTATGGAAGGTATTATAACTTATTGGGCCCAGGGCCCAATCCAAGCTACGAGCATTCGGTTGTAAGTGGACACCTATATTTATATATATATATTATATAATTATAACCAGTCGAAGTATTTGTAGGTGGTGAATAACGTCATCTTGTTCAGTAAACACTATAAACACTGTAAACATAATAAAATTCAGAAAATGAACCAAAGTTGAAGAATTAGGGAAAGGGATAATTAATATTATTTAAACAAATTGTTAGTGTACAAAATAAATTAGCTTTTAATTAAATTTTATTGTAATGCGAGTAGAATAAATATTTTGATTATTGGTGTTCGAGAAAGCTTCGGATTTCGGGTTTTTGTGACTGGAAATGACCCCTTTCGTACGTCAAACGTCAGAAATTCCGAATGCAAGGGGCGTAAGCTGATTTCAGCATAGTCATGTTGTATTGTAGTGTGCAAATGTCACAGATTTACCAACTGAACAATACTTTTCGAAAGGTACGCTACCGCGAAATGGGCGAAATCGTGCATTATATGGGAAACGCAAACAGGGCAAAGGGGTCAGCATCCAGATTAACAATGCTCCCACAAGAGATTAACTTATAATAGCAAGTTAAAAACTGCATGCTTTACAATAATACAATAATTCTACGTCTACTGATATGATATTTTTAGAATTTAGATCATTTAAATGTTAAATCTTATAACTAAAAATTGATGTACTTTCTGGAGACTTTCGAACTAAGAAAAGTCTTTAAAAAACGAAAATGTGCTCACAAATAATCTTTAAATGTCACATTAAATTCAGTCAGTAAGAGAAGTATTCCATTCAAGAAAGTAAAACTCATCCGGATCAAAGTTTGTGTTTGAAACTCGTGCAAACTATAATGTTGCGAAAGTGTCTCTGATCTCTAAAATCTTGGAAGATTCACTACATCAAAGGATGCCGACCTTGATCTAAAGACTCGAGAAGATCATAAGATATATCGGGTGGGAGGATCTGAGATCTTATCGGCTGTCAGGCGCAACGGATACTTTTTTCCGGGAGTCCGGACTATATCAGGGAAAAAGAATCCGTTCCGCGAGGGAGAAAAAAGAAAGAAGAACAAAAAGGAAAAGAAGGAAAAGAAGGAAGGGAACCGTGACGAGAGCGACTCGAAATAATGGCTGATGGCCTATCGCTTTCTCGCGCCATGAGACACGAGTCGTCGCACTTGAAATCGGTATAGAGGTAGAGAAGTACCAACATAAAAGAAGGGTACTTTCGAAGCTCATTGAGTCTCCCTACATCAGATCTCTTCTATTCCCTCAATTCTCTCTTCACTCAAGAGTTTTCATGATATTATCTCCTCTGGCCATTTTTGGAAACTTTTAGATATATAGATTAGTAATGTGTGTAACTTATATGCCATGCATAACGAAATGTCTTGAGAATCTCGCATAAATTGTTGTTAATGCAAAACTTATTAGCTTTTGAATGTACTTGAAATTTTAAGAAAGAATACTTAAAATTCAGCAAAAATCTTTAAAATCATAAATTTCTTGAAATCCACGTGAAAAATTCGTGAAAATCTATATCATATCTAGAAACCTAATGTTGAAATTTCTTAACATTTAAAATCCATTAAAATCATTTAAAATATCATTAAATTTCATGAAATCCTCCAGAATTCTTAAAAATCTTCAAATTCCTCGTAATTCCACGTTCTAGATTTAAAATCCCTTGAAATCCCTTAAAACTCCCAGAAGTATATTGAAATCTCTCAAAATTTCGCGAAAACCTTCGAAACCCCTGAAAATCCCTCAGAATTCTTAAAAATCACTTAAAATTGCATGAATTCATTTAAAATACCACGAATTTCGTAAAAATCACTTGAAAATTGTCAAAATCCTTTAAAAGTCCTAGAATTCCCTTGAAATTCCCATTTAAAAAAATTTTCTGTAAAAAGTGGCGTAACGAAATATTTCGAAAATCTCGCAACTCGCATATACATTCAAAACTGATTGGTTTTTGAGCGACTTGAAGTTGTAAGAAGTAAAACAAAATAATCGCGCGCGTGTTGCTTGGCTAGTGGTTTTAAAAAATGATCCATTTTGATTTTTGATAGTGCCACGTCTTTCACTGTCGGTTGACAAAAGAGCGCGTCAAAATTTTACCGATAAAGATGGAAATTCAGTGACGCTCCCCAAGGGACACAAAACGGGTAACACATGTCGACACATGCCGAACGGAGTAAGGACGGATGGGGTTAGATTCGCCGCGTTTTACCCCAAAGCGGCATTTTGTATCGTCGATCATAAATCAAGGGGCGTAAAATCAATTACCACTTATCGCTCGCATTAACGACCCCAAAAAGTTACTCTGGAACCTGTCGTTCCCGCGGAGATCTTTTTTGACTTTTTCCCTCCACCCTACTTTTTTTTTGGCTTTTATATAAATATATCACAATCAATTTAAACAAACTTAGTAATTTCATTTGGTTATTTTGGTTGAATAAACTCCCACAGAAATTTGATGCTGGGGATGAAAAGAGAATAATTAATCTATGTGATTAATCAAGCTACAGTACGTGATCAATTAACATAATGTTTTTGAAATTAATTTAAATTTCTTCAACTCTTTTCATATTTTGATTTCTTAGTCAAGAAAAGTTCAACGTCGTTTTGATTTACTCGATTTTTAGATTGCATTCGAGGGCACGATCGGGGGCACAACTCGCTGCGCGTCAAAGCGTGTTAACTTCGAATAAATCAAAATAAAGACCAGAGGCCCATATTCGGGGCGATGGCCCAGAAAAATCAGAGGGGTTCCTCTATAGGACCTGGAGAGAGAATTAAAGAGAAACCTAAGCGTTAAAAGGGTTACCTGACATTTCGACGGGTGTGTTTAGGCACTCATGTATTATATCAGAAAAATCTGTATATATCTATATGCCTATATAAATAAAATGAAAATTGTTAGATAAATTTTCTCAGAATGGAAGTTTGAGAAAGTTGGCCTTTAATATTATCTGATTGTACTGAAAATTTATTGGTATTTTTATATCTAATTTAATTTCATAATATGAAGAGTTTTTAACTCTTTTAAAGAGACATCATATCAATTTTTTGTAGAATATATAATATGCGTAATTAATTAAATTATTGAATACGTCACTATTTTTATAGATTTCTCGATTTCCACTAACGTGGAACAATAACATGCTTTTTAGTTTTTTCGATAATGGAACAGGACGAAACTCTCTTTTGGCTAATTTCTGATACCAGCGTCGAGACGCAGGCGTACCGACGTCGTCGGCAGCCATTGCTTCGTCGTCATGGATACAGCAGAGTGTAGGAGATGAGGAGATACGTAAAACATATCGATCGTTGACATTAAAAGTACCAACGTGTTCTAAATAAAACTCCTCTTCAATCTTTAGTTTATCATTTAAAGAAAATCACCATTTAAGTCAGGCTTTTTTTTTATGTTGACATTTTTAGTGGATATGCTCATTCTAAAATTATCTCGAAAATTATTTTATCCTGATAATTCTTAACAGATTCCTGTTACCGACACTTACTGACATTTGAGATTTGAGACCTTTCGATGGTTTGTGTCCGTGCTTAATAAAGCTAAAAGCACTCGTTTTTTTTACTCCCTTTTAATTTTCGTGCAGGCAACAGAAGAAACGGAAGTTAACACGTTGTCCTTCTCTCATTGTCGGACGAATTTCAACTGGGTGACAAAAGAGCAACGAGCCGGATTCCGCTTTTTCCGTTTTATAATCCGCCTCACACGAGCGAAAGGCGAAGGGGTTGCCCTCATTGTACGCCATAATTTAGTGTCTGCAAACAGACGGGGCGTCAATGTAAAACATGTGCAAACACATCCAGACCCAGGATTATGCGGATGGTGTCATTTCTCTCGATGCTAAGGGATTTATTTTGAGAAGCGTAAACTGGCTCGTTGAATTGAGACGTTTACCTTTCGACCTCTCGGTTAACTGTAAACCATACACCTCATCACATACTTGTTTCTGTTCGTTCTTCCATATATTAAAATCCACAATTTTATCATTGATTATATGAGAATATAAATTTCTATCTGATAATCCTACATGATTCAGTCCAATGTAGGTAATTCACTTGAAATTCCTTAAAATCTCTTAAGATCGCTTAAAGTCTCTCTTAAATCTTTAAAATCTTGTAAAATCTATTGAAAATCCTTAAACTCTTTAGAATTCTTTTAAGATCCTATGAAATTCTTTAATATCATTTAAAATTTATTGAAACTTGAAAATATTTTTGATTTACTTGAATATCCTTATCCGTTCTTGAATTCTTTTGAAATTTCTTGACATTTTTAAAAATCTTTTAAAATGTTTTGAGATCTTTCGAAATCCCTGAAAATCCCTTGAAATTATATTTAAATCTCTTTAACGCCTATTTAAATTACGCTAAATTTCAAAAGATTTTAAAAGAATCTCGAAAAGCTTAAGAATTTCTAAGAGATTTTACAAGATTTACAAGATTTAAAGATATTTTTAGTTTTAATGAATTTAAGAGATTTTAAGTGATTTTAAGGTATTTTAAATATGTTTAAGAGATTTATTCGGACTTAAAAAGACAAAAGACGTTAAAGGATTCTAAATAATTTCCAGCGTTTTTAGAGAATTAAAAAAAATTTCGAAACATAGATAATAGAAATAATAATTAAATCACGGATTGAAATATACATATAGGTAAATAGCCTATGAATATCGTGGAATTGAAATGCAGCGGAGCTTTTGTTCAAATCATAACAAAACATTGCATCTCAGCGTATAAGAGATAATTGAGATGTTTCGTCGTCTTCTGTCGCGTACGTGACGTGTAATTAAACGTAGTCGTGCAGAATCACAGTCGCGTGGCCCCCCGTGATCCCTCTCGTGATCCCCCGTGATGTTGGCAATTACCGAAGGCTTAGTATGCAATGCCAGGAGCCGTTGACAGGGACGTCCTGGATCCCCTCTCCCCCCCCCCCCCTTTATGTCCCGATGTCATGAATACCTACTTCACGGCACGGGGCACGTGTCCCGCCGATTCGATATATTCATATTCATCATAGGTACACCAGAGCCTCCTGATTGTATCGATAATGGAATTCTTAGCATATTTAGCATTAATACGTCAATTGGAGCTTAAGAGGGGCTCACTTATGACCTAATTAGACAGGAATTTCATTAAGCGTTTACGTAAGAAATATTTGAGACTTAATTAATCAATGAACTTTGGAAAAAGGCGATTTATTAAAGATGTAACATATGTGATGACAAGAATCCCTTAATCCATTAATCCACAAGTGCATTTAACTGATGGAAGCTGAATGACGATCCGCTTTTGCACTCTCATTTAAAAGCCGTCCCAGATTTATGCATATAATTTTCACTGTGGCTATAATCCGTGTAGAAACTTTGATAGGGTTCTCGTGAGGCCCTGGCCAGTTAAGTGTATGTTCTAGTGTGGTTCTGATCTAGAAAACTGCGTGGCAAAGATCCCACAATGAGCGTTATACTTCCACTGATAAATATATACTTCACGTAGGGAAAAAAATGATATTTTTCTCATTTTAATGATTCATCAATCATTTCAAGATTAAAAACCATTCTGGATTAATTATTTGGAATATTTAATTATTTAAATTGTTAATTTTAATAAATTTAATAAATCAAAATTCATATTTTCAAATTTGGAAAAATCCCAAAATTATAAAAGTGTAAGGTCATCAAGTAGACGAACCGCAAGTCATTAAATTGAGAGTTGTTTTCGTTTAGTATTTAATCTATTTCATTAAACAGAAGCCGTCAGTCAAAGTGAAGTCAATTTTAGAGAAACAGGTAGGTATATCAAGTTTCGGCCGGGCTGGCAATCGATCGTCGGACTTTTAGAAATGGAGTCGATTGCGTAGGTGTACATGTCTCGATACGGTCTAATGACCGGCTGTCAATGCGAGGGATGCGAATGAATGCTTGCTATAGGCAAAGACTAGCGGGGGCGTACAATTGCGATACCTCATTCTGTATTATGTTCCATTCTCTCCAGCCAGAGGGTCAATATTATCCGAGCGATTGAGTCCAGACATATAAACGCGTAACCCCGATTTATTTGCTTTCTGCTCGTTAAAACCCTGGCAGGTTTCAGAAATTAGTCCCAATTAGACTCGTATGGTGTGCGAAAATGGTAAACATTCGAATGCGTGTGCATTAAAAATTTCTCAATGAAATCGAACTGACAATGGCGAGTGAAAAGTTCAAACAAGAGGAACTGAAATACTACAGTTAAACAATAAGTATCATCTGGTATCATATAAAGCAAAAATAATGATCGTCAGAGAGTCAAAAGGGAGGCTAAAATTGCAATAACCTGTTTCTCTTTTAAGTCACTTTAATGAGAGATCTTATCAGAGCCAAGAAACTGATTGAGGGTTACTTAATGCTGCCAACAATGAGGGGTGTCAAAGAACGTATGTCGTTTCACACTCGCTGACCTGATAATGTACTATCGAGGTCTACAATCGTGCGCGATTGAATCGGATAGCCAGAACTATCCATTACCCTAATCCACTTAACTCGACGACTTTTTTATCATGCAGACATACCCCTTCGGTCGCCCGTCGGATCAAAGCAAAAGTTGAATGTTGTCTGATATGCAAATCGAACAACGCCTTCACAACGGTTGATAGTCTTTTGAATTAAATCAAAAAGCTTCTGTATAGTGAAAAATCTAGTCTAAAAAAAGACCCTTTAATCTTGAGTGATTTATTTTCGTGAAAGGAATCTTTTCCGGAGGTGTTGATAGTCTAAAATTTTTTTATTGAAAGCTCAAATGCGAATAATTAGATTCGAAGAGAAAATTATAAAGAAAGGATATCAGTGAATTCTTGTTTGATAAAATTTTTTAAAACGTGCTTTGTATGTGCAGCGAGTTTTACTATTCGTCGCACCCGAACGTCGTTTATTGTTCCCTGACATTGATTTGACGTAATTGGCACCAGGAAGGACCCGGCTGGGGTAGAAATGATTGGGCTAAGCCAGAATAAGCCGGGATAATCCATGCGTGGATTCGGATCGGGGTTAGAGGCTGATCGTCCAAGACTTTGAATCTAGAATTTATAGGGGAACAACATTTAAGGTACCTTCCATCTTTTGATCGTTTTTTACATCACGTTTTCTTCCTGATACAAGAGTGTAGGAATGCAATGTAATATGTTTTTCTTTGATAATTGGCAATGGCAATAATAATATAATGAATGCTTTGTGAGTATTTCTGAATGCAGTTAGATTTTCAAGACTTCAATTCCAATCATGCGGAATTGAGTTGAAGTTTCATTGATTAAGAATATTTTTAAAAAGTTCCTAAAATCATTTTATTTTTATACAGCGTTTATATAAGCGATTTTTTAAGTGACATTTTAAGGATTTTAAGAAATTTTAAGTGATGGTAAGTGATTGTAAGGAATTCCAATGGATTTCAAAAGTATTAAACATAGTTTAAGGATTTTCAAGAGATTTCAAGGGATGTCAAGTGATTTATGAAATTTCAAGGAACTGATTCTAATGTGGAGGAAAATCTCTTAAAATTACTTTCAATTCTTTAAAATCTTTCTTTTATCCTTTCAAATTCCTTAAAACCATTATAAGTCTCTTGAAATTCTTATTTTATAATTTTTGAAATCTTATACTTTTTAAAATCTTTTGAAATCCATTATAATTACTGAAATCCTTGAAATCTTATATTTAATTGCTTGAAATCCCTTTAAATTTTAAAAAATCTCTTGAAATCCTATTACAGGCAACGCCCGGGAAATTTCTGCTAGTAAGTAAATAAAAGTTTTGCGAACTTTAGAAACTTTTTTTGCTATTTTCATTCCAATAAACGTAAAAAAAATCGTCAGATTAGACGTCTGGAACTTCAACCCAATAATCATGGATCCTACAGTGTCATATCGTCGTTTTGCAGTATTCGACCAAGGAATTAATAAAATTGTTCTATAATTGTTGTTTACCGATTCTTCGTGCTGTTTTTATAGTCCCATACCAAACTAATGGGAAAACCGTACCCCCTTTCTTGAATTTAATGAAAAGTGTGTGCGCGTATAATACACCACACAAGAAGTGCATTTCGTCGTAATACAAATGTCAAACACTCGTGGGTTACAAATACGAGTCCAGGAATACACCCATGGGAGCGGACACCTGAGTATGCCAGAGAGAATGCGCCCTAAGCTTCCAGGATCAGTGATCGGCCCGAATCGTATGTGGAGAATTTAGCGAGGTCAGGCTTCGAGTATGATATGAAGGGTTCGATGTGGACATAGTAGGGTTCCAGGGGTGCTACAAGGGAAAAGAACAAGGGACTCGAGGTTCAACTTATAAGAAAAAGAACTGCAAAATTCTCTCCATATAAATTCAAATCAGTGAACTTTTAGTTCGACACTGAATTCAATTTTAGAATTCTGCGATTTTCAGAGATATTTCGGACTCATTTAGGACTCTAGATATAGATTAAATTCTATATATAGATTAGACTCTATATATAGATTAGACTCTAGATATTATAAAAAAAAGTAGGCATTTTATTGATTTTTTAGTATTTGGCTTATCAGTTGTTTAAAGTTCGAGTTTAAATGGTGAACCCCTTTATCGGTGTCATTGTATTAAGATCGATGTCGGGAGAGTGATTTCACGGATTTTTCGTGGCGCCCCTTTACATCTGCAGCGGGAAGAGCGTAAAATTTAAATAAACGTCTGCGAACACCCCGATCTAGCTACGCCGCGTTAGGTGACATGCTAATCTCCTCCCTATTGCACAATTGGATGAATTATAGCTTCCTCGTCGCCAGGGCAAACCTGTTTCGTGACTTGCTATGCATCTTATTGTCTGTGCACCCTTCTTGAATAAAAAATATTAAGAATTAAGAAAGAAAGTGGTTTTCAAAATACAGGACACGGTAGGGATTTATCTAATTATACGTCATCAAGAAATGCAAAATCTTGATAGAAATAGAACATTATATTATAATTAATATAGTTTACAGTAATATTATTCTAAAAATCTTTTGAGCTTCATAAAAATCACTTGAAAAAAAATACAGTCGTAATTCTTTCCTTTTCGTTACGCGTAAGTTAGGCAATCGCTTGGAAAGCACATCCAGATCGTACTCTCGAGTTCGATCGTTCTTTCGTTGACGTTTATGCATCATCACCTGGTCCATTTTGTCGCGCCCATTTCTTCTGAAAAGGGTTGTAAGCGGCACGATTTGGAAGCTCATCGAGCAGAAAGGATTCAACGAAGCGCGATCTCTACATGATTTTGAACCCTTCGGTCCATGTCAGGTCGCAGATCATCATTTTGAGAGAATCGAGACAGTAACAATGACAATAATGGTTGACTCCCTAAATCACTTGCAATACGTCGTTATAAAGAATTTCCCCACTTGTACTTGACACATTTCTGTCGATATTGTAAAAGGAATATATAGAAAAAGAAGCAATTCTTGAAATAATCTTTCTGATAATAACTGATTATTCAAACTAATTGACTGCTCAAAAGAAGGATATATTATTTTCATTTTAGACACTCCGCCCCCGTTAAATGCAAAACAACGAAGCACCGAGTGTAATGTAGGAGTAGGAAAAACTATAAATCACCATAATTATGCACGTGTTCCCTCTCGTGTACGACTAAACGAAAACTATTAACACCGTTACGCGTAGATTGTGCGGATGGAGGTAGGGTGCTCCATAAATATCGCACTGGGCATGGGGTGCGCCTGCAGCAGTTCTCTAATCTACAGAATTTCTGCATATGTCCGCATTTTGCATGCTATGCTCCTCGATTCACAAGTGCCCTCTTCCATATAGTGCACTCGATGCTCAAAAATTGTTTGCACTCAATGATCATTGACAATTGACATGATAGTAGGGCTTTTTGAATTTAACAAATATTTAATTTATATTCTAGAGTATCTAACTGCATCAAGATGAAATGGATCACTAAATCAAATCAAGTTTCCCTGACATTTTTCGTAGAAAATCTGGTACAAAAGTGATTTTTTTTTTGCATCGAGAGAAAAAATGCACCTGTCATACAAAAGCTTGTATCACTTTTAAACGAAACCGGCTCCAATTAGGTAATAAATAGCTTCGTTGGACCACCCACCCTTGTCTCGGCTTTCTCCGTGCCGTGCAGTGTTCACCCGCCGAATTGACAGGAGCAGTGAATTAATAAAACGACCCTTGGCCCCTCGTTCGACCCGCCGCACAGATGTGCCCCTCCACGAAGGGGTTTTTTCTTTTATTTTATTACCAAGGGTTAATGGAATAGATTGTGAGCTCCGGTTGATGCATAGGATTAATGCATTCCTCTCCTTACCTTTAATTTACTTTTGTTTTTGAATTAACGTCTTTTAAAATCAGCTTTAGTTCTTCCTTTTGTTGCAAAATTTTCAAAGAGATACTCATTCTATAAATGTTGTCTTGTCCTTAGCACAGGTAGCTAACTCAGGTATAGAATATTACAGTCATCGAGCCGAAGACTTCACTGTCAACAGATTATACTGAGAAAAAAGAGATTATATTTCTAGAAAAGTGAAAGTCCAGTCGTCCAGTCTTCCAGTCTTATGATCTTATCCAATGATCCTTAGGAGGTAGTAAACGAATTCTGGGAAAAATTGGTAACAGAATTTTTTTCTCATTTGAGCTTTTAAGATGGTCAATAAAACAATCTACCTTGAAGAAGGAAAGTTTAATATATAAGCTTCTGATTAACTGTAGACTGTAGAGAATTTGAAACTTATAATTATTCAGTGAAAAAAAATATTTCTCGGAACTTTTATACAATTTTTCAAATGCATAAAATTTCAACGCGTGCCATAAGGGTTTTTCAACTGCATGTGCAGAAATAATACTTATATTTACGACAATACGTTAACTCTGAAAAGATATATAACATCACGCAATCGAAATTAGGGAGAGCCCATTAATTATATTCGCCGACTACTATTTTATGAATCGAAAGTACTCATCATTTACATTCGATTTTGCGTCGACTTCCATATTATCATTTTGTCATTTCAATTGAAAATGAAATTTAATGCGCTTTCTCATTTCACACTGTCATAAAAACTTCAACAATAGGGTTGGAAAACCACAATGAATTCAATTTAAATTCTTGTAAATTTATTATTCACGCTTAGAATTATTATATTATAATCTCTAGTGATATTTTTTCGTGGAATTTTAGAGGAATTCGTGAAACTTTAAGAGATTTTAAATAATTTTTAAAGGATTTTAAGTATTGTAACATTTTTTGAAATTTTGAGAAATTTTAAGAAGTTTCTAAGAATTTTAAGAGATTTCAAAAAGTTTCTAGGAGTTTTAAAGTATTTAAGTGATTTTAAACGTTTTTGTGTAATTTTAAGGAATTTTAAGGTGTTTGGAATTTAATTTCGAAGAATTTTAAGAGAATTCAAGAGATTGAAAAAATTTTTATGATTTTAAAAATATTTTGTCAAATTTTAAAGGATTTTAAAGTTAGTCAAGGAATTTTATTGAAGGATTTTAAGAGATGTTTCTGACTTTTTAAAAAGATTTCGTAGAATTTTTGAGGAATACGAAAGTCGTAAAATTTAAAGGGATTCTAGAAATTTTTCTCATTTTTAAAAGGTGTAATAAGAATTTCAAAGGATTTCATGGAATTTGATGAAATTTTAAATGTTGTCCCGTGAATAATGAGGAATTTTATTTGGTTTCCAGGAATTTGAAGAGATTTCAAGTGATTTTTTTTATTTTAAAAAGATTTTTAAGGAATTTTTAAAATTTCATGAGATTTCTCATGATTTGAAATTTTAAATAAGGAATTTCAAGAGGTTTGTAGGAATTTTAAGGCACTTCAGGATATTTCGCTAAATTTAAAGCAATTCGTGAAATTTGCGAGATTTTCGGGACATTTCGTTATACCACTTTTTTAAGATATATGATATAAATTCAACACTCGTTAGCAAAACTTATTCTCTATGCAGGAATTTTCGAAAGGACGACCCTCTGAATTCATCTTCTCCCCAAAAATATAACAAAACCTTTTCTACGAATCAAAAGAAGTCAACAAGAAGTCTCTTGGACATTTGGACATATTGTCACAATTGAAAAAAATTTTCGGACGTATCATTGACACAAAACAATGTGCCATATACAGCCGAAACCTGGCGAAGATCACTCGTCCCTCCCGTTGTCGAACAAGTCCCTATAAGTGCATACGTCGAAGCGAACCGGTAGAAACTGCATTCAACAGAGGCGGTCATCTGTGAAACACATTTAGCTTGTTGGCACACAGAACTCAACGGGACAGCGAGCCCTTCTCTATAGCTTGTGACTAGTCCATGTGACTCGCAACATCGACATCGACATCGACATCGAGCACACATGTCTGCACGTGTGTCTCCTGTATGGTTAATATGGCTTCATCCATGTATGCATATGCATGATGTAGATGTTGTGGATGCATATGTGTTAACTTGTTGAAAAGTATCTCGTTTTGCATTTGAATTTGTATTTGTGCATCTGTACAACATGTCCTGAACTAGTCAAGCATAGGGGCATAGGTACACTTATGGTACATGTCTATATAAACACACACGTAGGCAAAACATTAATCACGCTACGATAAGCACGACCAAGTGAGCAATGCTCGCGACTCTTTTGCGTGCTTCCTCCCTTTATCACTCCCTTCATTCAATAAAATTGATTCATTGTGACAACGCATACTTGCGCATGCAATATAATAATTGTAATGGTTAAGCTGATCTTGCGAAATTATAGACTCTTTTAAAAGCGTGAATGTTACTTGAAAGACGAAATAATAATCCCCATCTCCGAAAGTATCTTGGTTCCAGATATAAAAAAGCACTTTCAACAACTCGAAAAAAAGTTGCCAAAGAGGGAGACAATTTCTTTATGAGCAGAAACGACTATTTTCCACTACTCTCCACGCATATTGCTTTCGGTTGAACCGAGGTTCAGTTATGGCAGTGATCTTCGTAATCCCCAACCTGCGCTCTATCATTAGAGGATTAAGGTACGGTTAACATCAGAGAACACTTTGCTTGCCCTCGTGATCATTTTTCCCTCAAAACATGATTATCTCTTCTCTTTTTCATCCACTCAGTCCATTTCGTAAGTTGTTTCGAAAAAATCCTCTCTATGATTGAAGATAGAGGACAGAGTTCATAAAATGAACGTAGATATAAAAAAATTACATAGGCATTAAAATTTTTTTTAATATTTACGTATTAGCAATGCATGAAGTTCGTCATTTGTGTTAATATATTACTGGTAACGTGACTGAGGCAATGAAATATTTAGGTTGAATAATTGATGGGTCGTAATTTTCTCTTTCCCTTTGTTAAGAATACATTTAATTGATGATAATATTTGTGAATGTGTTTGGGTGTGTGTGTCACGTGAGGCTAGGGAGTTCTATGCATAGTGTGTGTATGGGTGAGCATTACTTATGGAACTCTATCTATCAAAGACAAGTGTGTGAGTAATAATTATTTTCACTTTAGTCAGAAGCGTCAAGACCGGGTCACAAACCACTTCGCTCGTGAAATTCGGTTTCCTGAATTCGAGTATATTTAAAATCCGCCGCTTAATTTATAATTCATCTTGAACTCTTATCATATTTATTGAATAAATTGTGTTTTGTTTAATAAATAATTCTATTCAGTGACTATACCTTCACAATCATATAATAAGTGGAAGGAACTCAGGCAAAAGAAAAGATTAAGTTTCTAACACCCTTGATTCCTTCCATTTTTGTCGCTTTCCAGTGCCCACTCGAAAATCAAAGTTTCGCCCCTCTGGCAAGGTCCCGGGGGCAAAAGTCATCGATTAGGATTGAAAATAAATCGAAGGCAGATGCGACGAGAGTAGCTACAGCGCTCGACGGGCGATCATTGCCCCTCACCTCAGACACCCTCTCAACTTTTGGACAATACTGTTTTTACAAATACAAAACGATACACGCGTGCACATATCAACGGGCGGACGCTAAATACTTCTATCTTTATATATTGCCCTTCTCTGACTGATTTCATTCCCCTTCGAGGCTTCGAGAATCACCCCCACACTTTTGTCCCCCCTAATTTAGAAGTTCCGGATCCGGAAATTTGCGCCTCAATTATTTTTCAATATGTCAGTTTTATTAAGCACTGGGTTGATGTATGACCTGCATATTTTGCCTGAGTGAAGTAAATTAATACTGCTTATGAATAAGGCTACTGCTAAGTGAATTAAGGCTTTTAATTTAAATCTTTAATTACAATTGTAAATTGAAATTAAGCTGTAAGTGAAGTAAGGCTTATAACAAATAAGATATGTTTATTAATTTTCTAAGCTATTTTTAATTTCAACCGAGATTGTCAGCAACCACGAAAATTGATAAAAGTTTCAAATCACAGGAAGTAGTGGCGTCAACGGCGCGTTGATAAAACTCAACGTGAGAATTGTGACGCCTGTGATTATTATTTGCTCTATACATTTCTTAATTTCATTCTCTCTTTAAGTTACTAATAGTATCAAATTTTTTTAATTCAACTAATTTTTTATTGGAGCGAGACAAATATTGTGTAGATTAGTTGTATTATATAGTTGGGTGGTTACCACTTCTGCTGAAAAAACCCGAGGTTAGTGCTCTGGAGAAAATATTACCTGATGCTTCTATGAACTGTAAAAGTGGATGACAAAGAGGTTAAAGGATTTAGCGGGTGTAAGAGGATTAAATCGGAAAAAGCAAAGAATACTTGCAGTTCACAGGTCAAGGGACAGTGTAAACAGCACCTACCCATTCAGAATATAATTCATAAGTAGAGTGAAAGATGAATCTAAAGAAGAAAAAACGGAAGATATATAATCCATCATATTTTTGATCATATTTCTTATCACAATCTAAAGAATCTGTGAACAAAGATTCAGATTGTTTTTTATGAATGGTAGATTCAATATTTGGTTATTCAAGTTGTATAAAATCATGTAAATCGTTACTTATATGAAGAGTCAAGGTCCATTTGGATATTGCTCGTGGGAAGAACGTCGCAGTCGACTCTTTTCTTCCCCATTATAAGGCTTCTTATAAGAATTCCATCTTGTACAGCTATCGTCTTACATCGACCAACGTCTGAGAAAGGAAGTAATTTTAGTGCACCACTATGTTTCTTCGTAAAATTATTAATCAATTTTTTCTATGAATTTTACTGCAAAGTCAAATTGAATTATTTCTACTTCACTGCAGCTCAATAAGCCGAACATTTTTAAAATCAGCCTTTCTGACCCGCTGACACTCGTTGTGAGAAAAGTTTCTGAATGAAGTCATCGTCCCTTGACAAGAGACATAAAAAACATGGTAAAAAAGAGAATCTTTCGACACATGTGAACACTGATCCATAAGTTTGATGGATGCGAAGTAAAGAGCCAATCCATAATGTTTTATCAATTTGTGTCCAGATAGATAAAAACTGAACAATCTGCAGCTTTTTTGCAAAAAAGAAAACTTTTGTGATAATGTTGTAATACTAAAAATGATTTTGTTAAAGATTTAAGCATAGATTGATTTTTTTCTGTAACTAAAACAATAAAATGGGCTTATTCCAAAAGCGGTGATTCCTGCAGTGCGATTCCATCAAGTCGGATTGAATTGGAGGGTGCATGCTAATATTCCCGGATTTCCACGGTTCAACGCCTGTTTCACTGCTCATGAAAACATCCCCCGCTGATCTCCCAGCGATAAGTAAATACGGGCACATGGATCCCTATGTATAGATATCGCACCCTTCGATTAAACTTGTATCGTTTCGAAATTATCGGTTTCTTAAATATTTATTATTACTAGGAAACCAACTCGCGCGATTATTTTATTTTACTTCTTACAGCTTAAAGTCATTCAACAGCCAATCAGATTTGCAACAACAATGTATGCGAGATTTTCAACACATGTTATTACACCACTTTTTTATAGAGTCATTTTTTTATTCAATCATTGCATTGCTAATAAAATCAGTTCTATTTTCATCTGGAATATTTTATCACAAGAAATAGTATCAGAATAAATGCCGAACAAAATTTATAGGCTTGAATAAAAGACGAGAGATGCTTTCGATGTCACAGCACATTTTAAAAAATGCGAAGGTCAGCACTGGATCCTTTTTGAAAAAGGGCGTATTCTCCGTTTTCGAACGCGTCGAAGCATCGACGGGACATTTCTATTTACGAGGAATTCCCGCTATGAAACGAGAAACTCCTTTGTCGCCTCTGACTTTATGTTCCAATATAGAATATACAGAAGCAAGGGGGGAGATGTGATGTGATTAATGCGTTTCGCATCCTCCAAGAGTTTTACAATGTGACGGCAAGATCGAAATTGTCGCCTTTTTGTCAAGAGGAAATTTAGAGAGGCTCAGAGGGAAAAGAAATCAAATAGGAGATACTGGGGGCGGCACACGAGTCTACTTAAGGGAATACACCTGAATCGGGATTTCATGGAAATAGATTTCTATAGGTGAATAAAATATCTTCATCATACCAGCTTTTTCCTTAAAGGCGTTGAATAAATACTGATTTTCTACTTTTTTTTTGGAATTTGCAGGCTCTTAAAATCATGTTACGTATTGTTATGTTTCTGACAAATAGTGAAAGCAGAGGGAAAAGAGCTGAATAAAAAAAGTTATGTATCAGGAGAGAAAATTATATTTAATCGATAAACTCTTTACAAATATGTACATATATAACAAAATACGACTAAAATTAAATTATAAATGAAATATACAATAATAAAAAACAGACTCGCTTTTTGTTTGATCGCACATAGATAGTGACTCAAGCATGTAATACTCGAATTCGCAGTAAGCCTGATTCACAGGTTGTACGGTATAAATTATGACGCAACGCGAGATTCCCCGAAGTTTCGTTGATGGGTCACGTGTTACTGGATGACAATTTTTTAAATGCATAAATAGCATTCGTTCACTTAACTATAATCAATCTTTTCGCGACGATCTTCTGACTTATTATTATTTTGATTTTTCCTTTGTCGCTCACTATTTTCGTCACGAGGAGATAACTTTTTCCGTTTCTACGTATTTTTAGCTTTTATTAGGTCTCTTTTTAAATGCCTGTAAGAATTAAATGGCCTTCTGAACTACAAGTTTGGAATAAAGGACTTGAATTCTTATGTCGGACACAAAAAATTATCATTGCAAATATATGATAATATATATAATATAATTCTTCATGGAGCCTTTTTGGTAAACTCCTTTATAGTTTTATATAAAGATCCTTTACTGCATCACATAAATTTTGTGCTCGTCTTCGCGCACGCTTTACATCCGTTTGGGATGGCCTTGATCTTCATTATTACGAAAATGGTAAGGGAAGTGAGACTATAAAGTTTTATTGAGGATCTTGACTGTGTGTTCAATAAGCACGAAGTCTGACTTCCATATCCGGATCTTGTCTGTGGGTAAGATGAGGTTCAACACCACCGCCGCTGCCTGCACCAGTTCCAGCGACTCCGTGGTGAACATGGTGTCCATGGTGATGATGGTGGTGATGATGGTGATGGTTGAGGTGAGGAGGTTGGACGCCTCCACTTCTGTAGGTTCTTTGTTTTTCCTCGAATTCCCGAAGGCGTTGATTGTAACGTTCAAGTTGGTCTCGGAGAAGAGCATCTTCTTCATTTGCTCTTTCCTCGTCGTACTCCAAACATCCAACACCATCCAGTCGCTCCAGATCGATCCAGCCGCGCCACGTTACGCAAACACCGTTCATTATTAGGTGAGATTTTAGATGAACCTGAAACAAAAATAGATAGATTGGTTTAATTATGATTTATTTCATAATATCATATTTATTTCATAATATGGGCTCGTTTCTTTTTGAGTAGAAAATTGTTCATTCGCTCAGAGGTGTGACAGGGTGGCCACATGTCAGGGAAAAAAAAATTTGGCAGAGAAATCAGGGAAATGTGAGTAGGTGTTCGGGATAATAGAATTTGATCTATTAATAATAATACGTTATAGTTTATTTAAAAGATTTTAGAAGATCTCCAAGGATTTCGAGGGATTATAAAGAATTTTCAGACATTCATTGAGATTCTATAGGTTTTTAAATATTGCAAGAAATTTTTTATCATTTTAGGGTATTTTAAGAGGTTCCTGGGAATTTAAATGAATTACAAGAGATTTCTTTGATATTTAAAATAATTCGTGGAGTTTTAAAGGATTTCATGAAATTTGCAGAGATTTCTAAGAAAGTTTAAGGAATTCCAAGAATTTTAAGGTATTGTAAAGTTCCTTGTGGAATTGTAAAGGATTTTAAGAAGCTTGTAAAAATTTTAATAAATAAAAGATATTTTTGATTTGTAAAAATGTGATGTGTGAAATTTTGAAAAAACCTCAATAATGAGAATTGAATAATCTCAAAAATTATCGCATTTTTAATAATTTTCTGTCAGGGGAATTTGTCTGAAAGTCGTGGAAAAGTCAGGGAAATTGAAAAATTGAATATTGTGGCCACCCTGTGTAATTTCCTCCCACTATCAGCCGGAAATGTAATCTGTGGCTTAATCGTCTTCTTGAAACAAGAAAAGTATTTGGCCGCCGACAAAACACAGCCCGAATTGAAATGACGAGAAGATTGCAAATTGAAGCGACGGGAGAGGAGAAATAATGGGATTCCTGCCTATAAGGATCTCAGATCTCTGCTAAACACAGAATAACAGCATAAAGTCCGTTATTCCATATCGTAGAATAAATTGTCATGCAATTTCTTGAATATTTGTATTTTTATACAAAACGGAATGTCAATTAATATGAAAAAGTATGAATAAGAAATTCTCTGGAACTTGAAGAGTCACAGAAACACGTTTTAATGATTCGAGTTATCGATTGCACAATTTTAATCGTCATTCTTCCAAATAAATTTCCTACTAAGAAATCGGCACATATATACATATACAGTATACACTCATCACCTTGAGAAAGAAGAAGGCAGAAAACTTGAGAGAAAGAGGCAAATAACGAACTACTTCCCCGAAAGAGAGAAACCTGACATTCGTCCATGACTCCCAAGGATCCCTGGAATCCTGAACCGGGTAATTATCCTAAGGCCCAGTTATCCTCCAAAAAGAGTCTCCATGTTATTTTCTACGAATAGTTCTGTTTCCGGTCTTAAAATGATGCAGGACGTTTACCGAAAGAGCATCGTTTCTTGAATAATGGTGTAGCAATAAAAGGAATAAAAATAACAGAACATTTGAAGTTTGTGTTTAGTTAGTCTAGCTGTTAGTGTTGGGTAAGAGGCGATAGAAAAACTCATTATTACGTTTTTCCCGAGTTACATCTGTCCTGGCGTGACGCGTTGCAAAATTTCAGCGAACAATGCTCTGCCTCGGTGGGACGCTTATTTTGGATTATAATTGAACGACGGGATATCGACGTGTGCGCAGAGTTGCACTTTGATCGCGAAAGATTCAATAATAATTCAATCGATAAGTCACGTTTTCGCCGGTTATATTTTATGATGATTGTTAGCGTGTATGAGTAATCGGGAAATACGTCGGATCTGGCGACGGGCCGAGTTTCAATTCAATTTATGCTTCGCGCGTTTCACTTTTTATTGCTTAGTCTTCGAGTCATGCTAAATCAACGGCACGCATCGTCAAATATTATTTTACGCGAGATGATAGTTTTGAAAATCTCGCATACACTGTTGTTGCAAATCTGACTTACTTTCTTAGAAAGCTTTTGAAATATATCTTAAAGTTCTTTGAACCTCCACGAAAATATCTAAAATCCCTTAAAATCGAAATGGACCTTTCCTCAAAAAATGCCATTTCGGAAATGGGTTTCCTTTTTTATAGTGTACCGCTTTAAAATTGACAACTCTGACTAAGACAAACCGACACGACCGGAAGTTAACAGTAAAGAGCCAGAGTCCAAGAAACTGGCGCCTGGACACGTTTTTTTTTATAGTAAACGCTGCTTCGGTGTCCCAAAACGAGAACTTAAATCACAAGGAGCGAAATGAGGCAACAGGACCCCTTGCTGACCGTATGGTGTCCTGCCCCGGGTGATGAATGCTTTCTCTTTGTTCATGCCGGACCTACCGAAAAAAGGCGCTTTGGACACGCCTACTAAAAACAAAAGCGTCGAGAAATAGCCGTCGTTTGTCTCGACTCGTCGAGTTTAGGCAAAAGGTTCCGGTCGCGAGTCAAATCTCACCGTTAATAACGCAGGCAACCCTTTGCTTTCGATTTTCGTTGCTGGAACGACTGCCACCACTTTTTTCTGCAAATGCAAATGAGGTAGCTAAAGGGTTAACTCAGAGCGACGTTTTTGAACGCGTTACAGTTTAAATATCGTCACTTATTATGACGATAATGGGTCACGCCTTTGCGCGTTTGTTTTTTACTATATCTTGCGTGAGAACATGGTAACGAAGGGTGTCATTCTAAGGGAGACCTCACCTTGCTCGAAACAAGGTAATTAATTAATTGGCTCAGTCTTCTTTCAGTCTGTCGTTTAGTATTTTCGGTAAGTTGGTTTTTAGAGTACATTTTAAACATTTAACGAATTGGAAAAATTAAATATGTTTATAAAAATAGGTATACATAAGAATATGGAACGCTTCACTGAACTGCACTAATCGTATTGGTTTGTGCAGGTGTGTTTTTTTTCCCGAAGTGTAACATAAGTATATAGAATGTAAATAGTGCGATCAAACACATTACTTCATGGTGATTTTACCTCTGGTCGTGCAGTCGCTCATTCAAATCCTATTAGATTGCAGCACTGAATACGGTGAGAATGGAGCGACTGAAATAGCAAAAATATTGTGGTTGTGTCTTGCTTTTAATTATGCACGAGAAAAAGTTAATGAAATGACATAAACCGCATAAAACGTATTATTACAATGAAGAAAGTATATACAGCAGTTTTATCTTGTCAATCTACTTTATTTGTGTTGGGCCCAAACAGTAAACACTCAACCCATAGAAAAAATATTGCTGACACTGTTCTCGAGATTCTTTAAAAAGGTAGAATCCAAGTGTAGGAATTGTTGGGTCAACCTTGCAGCGATAAAATCGATAGTTGCTGCTAAAATACCGTTTAGTCAACAGAAGGCTGAGTTTTACGGTGTGAGAGTCATTTTAGATAGATCTAAGCCTAAAGAAGCCTCACCTGTTCTGTAAAAGGAGCAGAAAAATAGCCCTTCAAAGACAATTCCAAATCCTGAGTGTCTCTCCTGGTTTATATTTAGGTAGAAGAAAAAGAGATATATTGGAGAGAGAATGCATCTTCGAAAGACCGAAAAAAAAGAGAATGTGAAAATAAGAAATACTACAAAGATGAAGATCCTCTTGCTTTCGGCGTACGAACAATGATTTAAGGCAGACATTATGTGACCGCTAATTTCGGACTGTCTGCATCGATATCCCTAGGGAGTAAAATTTCAACATTGTTTTGAAAATAGATATTCTCTCGTGGACAGCACTTATTGTTAGATCGGTTTGAGTAATATATCTTTGGAACAAAAATAATAAAAAAAAGTTTGAAAAAATTCAAGTTTAATTGTTAGTGAATTTTAATTGGCCAAACATTTTTTCAATTAAGTCACTCAAAAGACAATCAGATTTTAAACAACAACATGTGCGAGATTTTTTAGACATTTCGGTACACTACTTTTTTAGAGAGGAATTTTAGGTTTCTAGGAATTTTAAGAAGAGATTTGGACAATTTTTAAGTGATTTTTACGAATTTCAAAAGATTTTTACGAATTTTAAAAGCTTTTGTAGAATTTTAAGAGATTTCAGGATATTTTGTGGAATTTGAAAGGAATTTATGCAATTTTAAAAGATGATTAAGAATTCTAAAGGATAACAACAAAGACGATTTGTTATACCACTTTTTTTAGATAGGATTTTTTTTCTAAGAAAAACCTTCATTAAAAAAAAAACACCTATAAAATTCTAAACGTTTTTTTTTATATTGAAAGTTCTCCTTAAATTTGTTTAGCTTTGTAAATTTGATGAACTATACCTGCGATGCAATTACAATACGTGGACGAAAGATATCTATAAATGCTCGATCCAGGGGTCCTTTATCATGTGCGCGGATCTCCTGTAATTATTACTCGCTGCAGGACTCGATGACAATATAAGGCACGTGTCGGCCTTGTACTTTCGCCCATTCTCCTACTTTATTGTCGATTAAAACAAAAAGCGATAACTACGGGATACACGCGTGCACTTTCACGAGCAGTCTTTTTCTGATTTTAAAACTAGATTTGTTCTCTTGAGTGGATCAATTCGATTTGTTGAGAAATCTCATACAATAATTGAAAAAATTTGAGCAAACGATAAATATTATCTAATCGCCTCTCAGAAGTCTAACGCAGTCAAATCCACTGACAATTTATTTTAAAAAAAAATTGTTTGGAGTAAAGATTTGTAGTACCTGCGACAAGTATGAATCCGTCTGCATTTACAAGAGGGGGAGTAAAGCTTCGGGATTGAGAGTAAGGCACGACTGCAGCTTTATTTCTGAGCGGCGGATCCTTTAAACTCCTGCAAATCATTTAAACAACAGACATCCTGCGAGTCTCAAAAGCGCGTTTCACCCGAAGCCGCGTCGAGTGACTGATTTACGACCCCTTGTGCCCTAGGCATCTGGTATTTTTAGAGGATTTGGTGGATCTTGAAAACGCTAATTACTTCTAATTGCTCCTTTGTGTGAGTTAAATTAACTCGAGGATCATCTCTTCCGTTTTTACAACGCTTCTTATGAAGAAAGGGGACTTGTTCGTTTTTCACTTGCATTTCCGGGACAATGGCGTCACAACGACGCCCTATCGATCGCAATGGCGTCCCGACGTCGAGGCGTCACCCTTTTTAGGCGCAAGCGTATTATCTGTTGCGAGAAAGTCGATAAACTTGCTTTGGCAGTTTTCGTAAGGGAAGAAAGGACTACATAAAAATGGAGGTTCTAATTTACATCTAAAAAATGTCTCTAACAAGAAAAAAGCTCTATGTTGACAAATCAGGTTACATTAAATCGTCAGGAAGGGCAACTTGTCAAAAAAGGACTTTTCCTTGAACTCGTGTCAAAGGAGATAAAGGAGGGGTTGTCATTCCCAATTTGTGCGTGGATTGGCGTTACTGGGTTTTGGGACTTGTAGTCCAGCAACCCCCTGCGGAGAATCTGGCAAAGGACCGGAAAAAGAGACTGCAGCTAACAAACAGGACCCGAAACGACGGTCCGTTTCTGACATCTCAATGATCCTGCACGAAACGGTCATTGTCAAGGTAGAAGTTTATGAGTTTATATCGTACGGTCAACATGGCACGCAATATGGGAAAGGTAAACGCAGTTACAGCATAGTTATACAAACGTAGACCCTTAAGTCGAAACGCTTTCTAATTTGCAACGGTCCTATACGATCCAATTATCCCAATTTCACCCCTCCGCAACACCACCGCGACGGAAAGGAAAGAGTCGAACACGGATTAAATTAGGGGCACCAGGTTTTTATGTTGGGCCCGTTGTATTTTTTATGCGTGAAAATGGCAAACCTACAAACATAAATAAGGGAAAGTTTTGAAAAATGAAGGAAAGTTTCACTATTTATGACCCCTTCGGACTCTCGAGTACTAGATTTAAAAACTTTATGGCTACTCGGTTATAAACTTTTCAAAGAATATAGACATTTTAAAAGTCACAGGCAGGAAAAAATGTTTTGAGGGAAAAATGCATATTTGTTTTGTGCTTGAAATTTTTCAAATACCTTGCCATGTTCTTTGTCAAAGTCACATTCTCGAGGATCGCCTGCATAGTTTCCAGAGGCGACTCCAAACACGAGCTGGAGATTCGTACCAGTCGCTGCAAACGCGATTTCCGTATGACCCTCTCGACAGCCATTTTGAAAGCGTACTTGTCTTTCTTCTAGTGGCCTGTCTCTGTAGCCTGTGTATTTTACCTGGAAGTAGATGCAGAAGAAATGATAAGAATATGCAAAATATACCACTAGGTCTTTAGGAATTTCTTATGAAATTATATTAAATTTAACGAACCAAAGGCTTTGGAAATAGTAAACAATTTTTTGAAGTTTGTCTCGAATTATAAGAAATTTCCTTTTATTATAAATGTGTTATTACTATTTCCAAAATTTAGTGCTTACTTAACAGAAAATTGACTTTGTAAGATATTTTAGTGGTTTTGTCTTACAAAAATTTTAAAGATTGAAAAAGCATCAGTTTACTACTTATTAAAATTTAATATTTATTAAGATTAAGCTTTTCTTCTCTTAGTTTATTGAATTTGTACTAAAATTTAAAATTTTCTTAAATATGTCAAACGTTATTGCCCGGAGGGAAGACCTCTCAGGTATCGGGATTCATGACTATTCACTTTATAATTCTGGAAACGGAAGAATGGTCCTTAACTTAGTCTGAACAACAGAAGAGATAATCTTTGCGGTGAGTAAGTTAACCACTGTAAAAGAATAATGCATGGTTGAAAGAATCTAGGAATCATTACTGTACAGGTGAAACTTCACCGCAATCCTATGACAGTACACGCCCCTATATCTAACCATTGTAACCCTTTTACAAATCCCAAAACCACAAAGTTTTAATACTTTACAGTCTATAAAATTCTGCATAGAAATCAGAGAACTATATAAAAGCCACAACTCTTCAATAGAATAAACTGCGTGAACAATTTTCAAAAAGGGTTTCGGGAAACAAAGGAAGTTAAGTATCTTTTAACATGGAGCAAACCATCTAAATATTAATATATTCGTCAATACATTTGTTTTAAAGTTACAACATTAATTTTCAAAAGACAAAATATTAAAAATAGACAAGACAAAATATTAAATAACCCTTCCTCTGAATTTTTAATTTTGCAAATATAACCCGATGGTGCGAAAATTCTGTTTATAACCAATCCTCTATAAACAGATAACACAAGCAGTATTATTTTCTGTTTTGAATTCTATAACTCAAAGTTAGCAAGAATTTGATTTCAGTTTTTCTTCATAAACCAAAATTTCCTTGCGAATATTATAAATTAGAAAACTTTTAACAACTCGTAACGTTGATATAATTATAACAAAAAATGTCAAGGAAAAAAATAAAGGATCCAGGGGGGATGATTTCATTTAATTCGTGATTGAAATTGAATTGCAGCGGAAAATTAGGTATATTCTAAAAATTGACTTACCTCGCTTTCACGACTGAGTCTTCTAAAAAGTTCGTCACTTTCAAACTTGGACTTTTGGTCTGGAACCACCCTTGGCATCTTGAATACAAAACGAGGACGTGGTTGTTCATAAAGTCCCATACCATCAAATGGTAAAACCCCAACTCCCAACCCCCCCGCACCTCCAGCGTGCTCGCTCATCGCATGCATCATCATTAAATAACAGTTTTTTATTCACTTTCTTAATAAGTTTCTTGTTTCTCACTACACCCCCTTATCTCGCGGGACCGGGTTTTGGTCCAGCGAGATCACGTTTTTCTTTAATCGTAATGTCTCTTATTTTCTCGAGATTAATTTGAAAAGTGATGATAATTCACTTGGAAACTGACAGGTAGCCAGCATGGACTTACATCCGCACTCAGTAACGCCTCGATGAAGACTAAGGCACAACAGGGTGATTCTCTGTTCAGTTTCAGTGATTTCCCAGTTACCACGCCCCGGTACCGCCCCGTAAATCCCCCACCAGAACCGACAACACCCGTTTTATGCAGCGACCAACCCACCTTAATGGAGAAGAGAAATAGGCTCTTATTGTTTTACATAAATGGAAGTGTCCTGCACTAAACGAAAATCTGGTTAATATAACCGGAAGTCGGGTTGAACCTCGACCTTACCGGATGCTCTGGTTATTTTAACCAGAATTATCCATAATATTGAAAAATCTCACTGTTAAAAATTTCGGGAAATTTCTTTAGAATTTTTTAGGGATTATTCCACTGCAGTTTTCTCAGCGGGCACGAAAAATGACGTTTTTAGAACGTAAAGTTTAGAAGACGTTTTTGGAACGTCCAAAAAAACGTCCTATAAGTCGGGCCAAAAAACAAATAAGTCATAAAAACGTTTGTAGAAATTAGCTCGGAAATGAGCGTTCCATTAATTTTAAGGAACAAATTCCTGAAGAAATTTTTTACAGTGTATATATTTATTTAGGAACGTATTGTAACTTCATGGCTCTAAAATTGCACTATAAATCGTAGACTATAAAGGTATAAAGGATCGGAAGATTCAGAAGGAGAATAAAATAGGCCGGGCATAGGGTGAGGCCAATTATGAGTAAAATCAGGAATCCTAGCTCACGGATTGGTCAGCGTAATTCCAGATGGGGAGAAGCTCATGTCACACAAGACCGTCTCCTATATCTCATGCTCGTTTATGAGATACAACATTATACTACACCCGAAATCCCTTCAGGGGTATATACTTATCTTCATCGTGTTTGGAGTGGCTTGGCTCATCCATTTGAGAGGATCATTGTTAAGATCTCTAGACGATTAAGATCGACGACCCTTTGCACGTTGAGCGTTACCAACCGAATCCCTATTTATCTGTTACATGCACCTTTTTCGAAAATGCAGTACCGCTTCCTGTGAACTTTATACTCAATTTCACAAAGGACGGTGAGTGCTGATGACATGATACAATCAAAAAGTATGTTCTATGGATTTTAGTTACTTCTGTATTTTAAGATCAACATGATCAACATTACCAGCATTAAAATAAACTCGTACAGGGAAAAACTGATTTTATAAAGAAATGGTGACCCATCATTGATATATCGAAAATACTCTATACTTTTATGTAATATTTTCTCAAACTCTGAAAAATTATTCGAAAAATTCCAAAAAGTGATTTTTCCCCATGAATTTTACATAGGAATTTATTTTTTATACTTTCTGAATCTAAATTAGTAAGAAGTTTTTACTATCATTACTAATTTCAAGGAATTTTCTAGATCTTCAAAATATCTTAAGGGATTACAAACATTAGAGAAATTACAGAAATGTAAAGGATAGTACGGGATTATTTTAAGTGCTTAAAATATCTTTAAAAAGTTTCAAATAAGGATTTACGAAAAATATACAGAGGATTCAATTATTTCATATAACTAAATATAATAATATATGGGTGCCAAACTTAGAGACATAATTAGTTTGTATTGTACACAATAACCGACAAATATGTGAATTAATGCGGAATAATTCCTTATCGTTTCATCTTTATCTTAGAAAGTGAAGGAATTATAGAAAATAGTACATGGACCACAAATTAGGGAAAACCAGTGGGCCGTCCTCTTCCTTTTTCTTCTAATCTTGGTTTATGTATTCTTAAATCGAGGTCAAGTTTCTCCAATCCACAGACTAGTTTTAGGATCTATTTTATTACAGTCAACCGCCGATGATATAAGATCCACTTTAGGGTCATTTAGATTTTGGGCTTATACAAAGGCTGAGTAGACTGGAAATTTTGGCACGGCGACCTGAAATATATAATTTAGCAAACAACCACCAGCCGGAATTTCGGCACGAACAGATTTTCCCAGGTTTTTGTGCCCTTCTTTTGTTCATCAATATTTATAACTCAAGTGTCTGCGCCCCGTTTCCATACATTACAATATTGTATTGTATGTTTACTTTCTCTTATCATATTTTAGAAAACACCGGAAATGCTGAAGGTCTGCCAGGAGCTTTTGCATTAGTTCGGAATATTTGGATCTCTTCATTTCTGTTATACGTTGATGGCAGTATTAGTGATTATGGAATTTTAAATACTCTAATGTCAAATATTTATTGTACAATAGTCAACATTTTTTGAATTCGTTATATCTATAACGTATACAATGAACAATGAAACATAATGCTCATTCATTTCACTTTCGCGAGACGAATGTGTATACTTTTATCTTTTATATGTTGACGGTTCTATTCAAGAGCCTCTCGAGGGACGTTTTTTGAAGAGAATCTCGAAACACGTTTTGAAGGGTGACAATATTCTCCGCCTCGTGCAATACGCTATTGGTCCAGAGAAAACGCCAATCGCAGTTCACGTTCTCTTTCGTGCTCCACACCACCGCGGTGGCGGAAATTTTTCATGTACCAGCGCGCATCGACGCATGTGTGTGTAAATGTCCAGTTGCACGTATTCAACGTCCATATGTTACCCTCATGATCCGCTTTAACTATTTTAAGAGGCACGGAAAAAATGATCGCACGGAAAAAAGAATATATCTGAATGTACCATTTAAAATAGTCAACTTGCGCTCTTAACGCATTTTTCCTGGAATTTAGTAAGTTTTACTATCTCAAATGGTAATTTTTGCTAAGAAAATTGCAAACCCCGCTTTTTCATTGTAAGAGTTACAATTTGAAATAGTAAAACTTACTAAATTACAGGAAAAATGCGTTCAGAGCGCAAGTTCACTATTTTAAATGGTAAATTCAGCTATTTTCTTATGTCATCGACTTTTGGATAGGACTAAGTTTTGAAAGTATTTCATTAATGTTTTTTCTCATTTATATTTTTACTAAAAATAGGGGCGTCATAACTTTTTTGATGAGTTACAGAATTTTCTATTAAGTTGTCAAAAAAAGTTCAGTTAATTTTATTGAACATATCTGTAACTCTGTAAAATCATTAAAAATTCTGTAAACTCTATACGGAAAGTGCAGATTATTTTTACATTCTCATCAGAGAAGGTATTAGATTTGCGTAAAATTTCCCCCCCCCATTTTTTGTCAAATGTCCACGTTTTGGGACCCCCTGAACCCGAAAAACATGTTTTTACGAATGTGTCTGTCTGTCTGTCTGTCTGTCTGTCTGTCTGTCTGTCTGTCTGTCTGTCT